>CM066331.1:5664132-5989021 GCA_033807585.1 Hydrophis major
GTGACCCCCGGAACAGTGCAACCGTCATAAATATGAGTCAGTGGCTAAGCGTCTGAATTTTGACCATGTGACCCTGGGGATGCTGCAGTGGTGATAAGAATAAAAAAAGGTCCCAAGTCACTTTTTTTCAGTGCTGTTGCAACTTCTGAAGGACTGGAATTGGGTATGTCTGGTTTGATGAAAAGAAGGACTGGGGGAGACAGGATAGCAGTCTTCCAATATCTCAGGGGCTGCCACAAAGAAGAAGAGGGAGTCCAGCTGTTCTCCAAAGCCCCTGAGAGCAGGACAAGAAGCAATGGACGGAAACTAATCAAGGAGAGAAGCAACCTAGAAATAAGAAGAAATTTCCTGACAGCTGGAAGAATTAATCAGTGGAACTGCTTGCCTCCAAAATAACTGACTGGACAGCCACTTGTTTCTGAAGGGTTTTTTCCTGCCTCAACAAGGGGTTGGACTAAAAGACCTCCAAGGTCCTTCCAACATTTCTCTTATATTTCTATTTCTATCCTATCCTATTCCATTCCATTCTACTATACTTGTATTCTATTTCTACTTTCTCTTCTCTTCCCTTCTCTTCTCTTCTCCTTCCCTTCTTTTTCTCTTCCCTTCCACTTCCCTTCCCCTTTTCATTCCCTGTTCTATTCTATTCTATTCTATTCTATTCTATTCTATTCTATTCTATTCTATTCTACTCTACTCTACATTCCACTCCACTCTACATTCCACTCCACTCTACATTCTATTCTATTCTATTCTATTCTATTCTATTCTATTCTATTCTATTCTATTCTATTCTACTATACTTGTATTCTATTTCTACTTTCTCTTCTCTTCCCTTCTCTTCTCTTCTTCCCTTCTTTTTCTCTTCCCTTCCACTTCCCTTCCCCTTTTCATTCCCTGTTCTATTCTATTCTATTCTATTCTATTCTATTCTATTCTATTCTATTCTATTCTACTCTACATTCCACTCCACTCTACATTCCACTCCACTCTACATTCTATTCTATTCTATTCTATTCTATTCTATTCTATTCTATTCTATTCTATTCTATTCTACTATACTTGTATTCTATTTCTACTTTCTCTTCTCTTCTCTTCTCTTCTCTTCTCTTTCCCTTCTTTCTCTTCTCTTCTCTTTCCCTTCTCTTCCTTTTCATTCCCTGTTCTATTATTCTATTCTATTCTATTCTATTCTACTCTACTCTACATTCCACTCCACTCCACTCCACTCTACATTCTATTCTATTCTATTCTATTCTATTCTACTATACTTGTATTCTATTTCTACTTTCTCTTCTCTTCTCTTCTCTTCTCTTCTCTTCTCTTCTCTCTCTTCCCTTCCCCTTCCCTTCCCCTTTCCATTCCCTATTCTATTCTATTCTATTCTATTCTATTCTATTCTATTCTATTCTATTCTACTCTACTCTACTCTACTCTACTCTACATTCCACTCCACTCTACTCCAATCCACTCTACATTCTATTCTATTCTATTCTATTCTATTCTATTCTATTCTATTCTATTCTACTATACTTGTATTCTCTTCTCTTCTCTTCCCTTCTCTTCTCTTTCCCTTCTTTCTCTTCCCTTCCCCTTCCCCTTCCCCTTCCCCTTTCCTATTCTATTCTATTCTATTCTATTCTATTCTATTCTATTCTATTCTATTCTATTCTATTCTATTCTATTCTATTCTATTCTATTCTATTCTATTCTACTATACTTGTATTCTATTTCTACTTTCTCTTCTCTTCTCTTCTCTTCTCTTCTCTTCTCTTCTCTTCTCTTCTCTTCTCTTCCCTTCCCCTTCCCTTCCCCTTTCCATTCCCTATTCTATTCTATTCTATTCTATTCTATTCTATTCTATTCTATTCTATTCTACTCTACTCTACTCTACTCTACTCTACATTCCACTCCACTCTACTCCAATCCACTCTACATTCTATTCTATTCTATTCTATTCTATTCTATTCTATTCTACTATACTTGTATTCTATTTCTACTTTCTCTTCTCTTCTCTTCTCTTCTCTTCCCTTCTCTCTCTTCCCTTCCCCTTCCCTTCCCCTTTCCATTCCCTATTCTATTCTATTCTATTCTATTCTATTCTATTCTATTCTATTCTATTCTATTCTATTCTATTCTACTCTACTCTACTCTACTCTACTCTACTCTACATTCCACTCCACTCTACTCCAATCCACTCTACATTCTATTCTATTCTATTCTACTATACTTGTATTCTCTTCTCTTCTCTTCCCTTCTCTTCTCTTTCCCTTCTTTCTCTTCCCCTTCCCCTTCCCCTTCCCCTTCCCCTTCCCCTTCCCCTTCCCCTTTCCTATTCTATTCTATTCTATTCTATTCTATTCTATTCTATTCTATTCTATTCTATTCTACTCTACTCTACTCTACTCTACTCTACTCTACTCTACTCTACTCTATTCTATTCCTAACCTATCCTACCCTATCCCACTCCACTCCACTCCACTCTACTCAGGACTATCTGTATTTGCCTGGAAAAGGTAGGGCTCAAATACAGTGCGATATCAAGAAAGGATGCAGCTCCAAAGTGGGTGGCAAAGAAAGGGGCACAGAGGCTGAACTTACCAATGACAAAGACGGGCATGAACGCCCCGCAAGGCACAGGGATGGTGGTGGCCAAAGCCGACATCCAGAACTGAAAGAAGACAAAAGGACAAATGTTGATTATCAGGCGAGAGTGATTCTCTGTACTGGCTTCCCTGGTTTGGGGTCAGGGGGTTTAGCCTACAGTTGCCATAGTCTCCAGCCAGCAGGCCTATTGGTGGCATTGATAGTCCTTGACTTATGACCATTCATCCGGTGATTGTTTGACTTCCAACTTCCAACTGGTCTTTGCACTTAAAGAATAGAATAGAACTATTTTATTGGCCAAGTGTGATTGGACACACAAGGAATTTGTCTTGGTGCAAATGCTCTCAGTGTACATAAAAAGAAGAAAAAATACATTTGTCAAGAATCATAAAATACAACACTTAATGATATAGGGTACTAAATAAGCAATAAAATCATACTAGGAAACAAATAAAACAATATAAATCGTAGGCTATAGTCATAAATGGGAGGAGATAGGTAATAGGAAAGATGAAAAGAATAATAGTGATACAGTCTTAGTAAATAGTTTGACAGAGTTGCTGGAATTAGTTGTTTAGCAGAATGTTCAGAGGGCGGATTCAGCCAATTCTGACCAGTTCTGGAGAACCAGCAGTGGAAATTTTGAATAGTTCAGAGAACCGGCAAATCCCACCTCTGACTGGCCCCTCCCCCATCTCTTCTCTGCCTCCCATTGAGTCTCAGCTGATTGGCTGGGTCTTCTTTGGTTGCCCTGCACAGGAGAACAGAGCTGGAAAGCAGGTTAGTGGGGTGGGGAGGGAATAGGATTTTGCAGCAACCTTCCCCCAGGAATGGGGATTTTGCAATATCCTTCCCCTGCCATGCCCACCATGCCACGCTCACCAAGCCACACCCTCAGAACCAGTAGTAAAACATTTTTAATCCCACCACTGAGATTGATGACATTCAGGGAAAAACTGTCCTTGTGTCTAGTGGTTCTGGTGTGCAGTGCTCTATTGTGTTGTTTTGAGGGAAGGAGTTGAAACAGTTTATGTCCGGGATGTGAGGGGTCTGTAAATATTTTCACAGCCCTCTTTTTGACTTGTGCAGTATACAGGTCCTCGATGGAAGGCAGGTTGGCAGCAATTGTTTTTTCTGCAGTCCTAATTACTCTCTGAAGTCTGTGTCTGTCTTGTTGGGTTGCAGAACCAAACCAGACAGTTGTAGAGGTGCAGATGACAGACTCCATCATTCCTCTGTAGAACTGGATCAGCAGCTCCTTGGGCAGTTTGAGATTTCTGAGTTGGTGAAGAAAGAACATTCTTTGTTGGGCTTTTTTTGATGAGGTTTTTGATGTTAGGCATCCATTTTAGGTCTTGAGATATGATAGGAATGATAATGAAAGGTCCATCAATTAATGAAATGACTGCTGCAGGGACCCCATGGGATCACGATGGAGGTGATCTTCCCAGCTGACAGTGAAGAATAGAGTCTCCCTTTGAGGGAGAAGGGCAGTACAGCAACGTGAAAAATAAATAGAACAACAAAAAATATATGGAATAAATAGAAATTTAAAAAACGGAGAGCCGGCATAGAAGATTGCGAGCTGTGGTCACATGAGATTTCCCTTACACACTGCGGCAAAAAAGTTTGTAAAACTGGGTGCGGTCATGTGATGCCTTGCTTCACAACCACACTGATTTAATGATGTTCCATTGCGGTCATAAATCAAGGATTACTTGTATTGGCTTCAAGACTGGGGATGGTTGTTGTGGTTCGCCAGCAGGTGGTGCAGACGGCAGCGGAGTTGGACAATGGAGAAGGAAGGGGACCAGGCAGGGAGTCTGGGGAAGACTTGGACGAGGGTCCTGCATCCGATGCAGAAATGGGGCCAAGACCACCTGGGAGTGGGGTGCTGACTCCGGAAACTCCGGAGTCTGGCAGTAGCAAGGCAGAGGAACCAGGGGAGCCTGTTCCCAATGCGTGTGTGTGCAGAGCTGCCATAAGGCGAGAGCAGCTGAAGCAGAAGGGGCGACTCGGGAGTAAGTCTGGGAGGTGATTGCCCCTCCCATCAGGGATAAAAGTCAGACCTCAATGACAAACGCTTTGCAGGAAGCAAAGTAGTGCAGTAATTTCCGAGTCCTTCTTGAATCGCTATGAACTCTGGTTGGTTTTGTTTTTTTTTCCTGGGACTTTGGTTAGTTTGTGCTATAATTAATTGGACTTCTGTTTTTTTTTGGCAGCATTCTACAGCACTGAAAGGCGTGCTCTTATCTGGGAGAACTGTTTATAATTGGTTCTGGCCGGGAATGAAAGTAATTCCCAATGTTGCATTAAAATAGGTTTTGCTTTTAAAATAGATTTGTGTTTCATTAAGTTTGACGAAGCCTGGGTCAGACCACGGGTCCAGATTATGTCTCTGAAAGGCACTGGGGTTCCAGAAAGCTAATTTGTGGCATCTCTTCCTCCAAATCAAAAGGGATCTGTACAGCTCCATCCTCGACTTACGACCACAATTGAGCTCAACATTTATGTTGTTAAGCAAGACAGTTGCTAAGTGAGTTTTGTCTCATTTTACCACCTTTCTTTCGAATCATTGCCATTGTTAACTTAGTTATGCGGTTGTTAAGTAAATCTGGCTTCCCCATTGGCTTTGCTTGTCAGAAGGGAATCACATGACCCTGGAATGCTACAACCCGCCATAACTAGGAACCAGTTGCCAAATGTCTGAATTTTGGTCATCTTACCATGGGGATGCTACAATGGTCGTAAGTATGAAAAATGGTCATAAATCACTCGTTTCTGTTAGGGATAACATTGTTTACCCTAACTGGTTTAGGTAAAATAATTATGTTATCATGGTTTGTTAGTTAAAGTGTCTGCAACTTTAACTGTAGGAATGTAATTAAGGGAGTGGTTGTAAAAGCACCATAAAAGAAGCAAGGTACCTCAGCTTGCTCTCTCTGGCTTGATAATACCTAATTACTGGATAGACTGAAGACTGAGTTTTTTCCCCTACTGGAACGGGAGAGAGAAAGGACTGATTTATTTGTAAGTTAACTGATATTGGATATTCTACACGGATTTTGCTAAATGAATATCTTTGAATGGACTGACTAAAACGATACATGACTAATGGACTGTTATTTTGACATTGCTATAAATCTCTAAGTGGAATAAAATATATTTTTGATAACACAAGCGTATCTGTTATTTTTACTGTATGTTAACAAACATACAAACTTATCTCACACATTTATCTGTATGCCTATCTGACTAACGCTGCACATTCTGTTTAGCTTGTCTCCTTAACCCTGGTTGGGGAACCCAGGCTTAACAGTTTTGGCTCTGTAGTAACTTTGATCGGTCACTAAACGAATGGTTGTAAGTTAAGGAATACCTGAACTTTGGTTTTTGTTTTTTAAAAAAGGGGGTTTAGAACAAGAGAAAAAAAATGGGAAGCCAGGATAGAAAAGGACTTGAAAAAACAACTTGTTGGGTCATTGGCAGCTTGAAAGGAACTGAACTAATTTAGAATTTTTCTTGTTGTCCACTGAACTACTGGAACTAGTATTTACTGAATTATGATTAGCAAACATTATCAAATGACCAAAGAAACATACATTTTAATGACTTTATTCGTTACCATTTATGTCACTTTGGTTATTTGATAATTATATAAAGATATAAATATACAAAAAAATAGACTAAGATTTAAAATGTACATGTGGCCTAGAGGAGGAGCTCTCGCCTCACAATCAGGAGGCTGCGAGAGTTTGATCCTAGGTCAGTGGTGGCTAATCTTTTTGGATTCCTGTGCCAAAAATTGTGCGAACTTGCATGCCAGCAACTAGAAGGCAATGTGTGCGTAGCCCCATGCCCCCTGCGCATGCATATGCAACCCCCTCCAATGCCGCCCCCTTCCCTGCACTGCGCCTCCCAGCCAATTTTCGGCCTGTTTAAGGCCTTTTTCGGCCTCCCAGAGGCTTAAGGCTTCTGCAGGCTTTGCAGGAGAAAAAGGGGCCCGTTTCGTCACTTCCAGTATTTCCGGAAATACAGGAAGTGATGAAATGGGCCTATTTTTTGGCCTGCAAAGGCTTTCCTCAAGCCTCTGGGAGGCCAAAAAAGGCCTCAAACAGACCAAAAATCAGCTGTGAGGCGTGCGCATGCACAGTGAGGTAAGTTTGCCTGTGCTATGCGTGCCATAGGTTCGCCATCATGGTCCTAGGTGGAGGCTAATAATTGGAATAGACTCTCCTGCTTGAGCAGGGGGTTGGACTATATGACCTCCAAGGTCCCTTCCGACTCTGTTATTCTATGACCTATGTAGAAATTTATTGTATATGCGAGGCATTCTACTGCCATATTATAATCTATTGCAATTGAGATAAACTATAAAATCCATCCAAATTTAATAAAGATTTCTGTCTCCGACTTCTCATTATTTTAACTTTTTCATCATTTATCTTAATGTGGCAATTGAAGTGGCCTTGTTAATCCACATCTCATGATCTAAGATTAACAGAAGAGCTCTTGACTTTACTCCTCCCTTCTGTTTGTCTTCCAACGATCCAAACCGATGGAGATATTAATTTTCATTTATCCGTCTCCCTCCCTCCTTCCCTCCCTCCAGATGATTTCCTGCCTCCTTCGGCAATCATTTTATGCCACTTCAATCATTACAATTTCTTATTCTAATTTTTTTTTTTTCCTCTCTCACTGATATGCTACTTAGGGGTAGGCTTCAAAGATTTTAACAAGAGTTTCTCCTGCCCGGTGGCTGAGTGGGCATGGCCTAGTCGGCCTCCTGCACCATGGCAGGGAGTTGGGGGGAGTGGCATTTTCGTCCTCCCCAAGCTCCAGAGGCTTTCCTCAAATCTCCGGAAGGGCAAAAATATAACTGTCTGTTTTGGTTCTATAACCCAACAGGACAGATCCAGACTCCGGGGAGGAATTAGGACTGCAGAAAAAACAATTACTACCAACCTACCTTCCATCGAGGAGCTGTATTCTGCACGAGTCAAAAAGAGGGCTGTGAAAATATTTACAGACCCCTCGTATCCCGGACATAAATTGTTTCAACTCCTTCCCTCAAAACGACGCTATAGAGCACTACACACCAGAACAACTAGACACAAGAACAGTTTTTTTCCCGAACGCCATCCCTCTGCAAAACAAATCATTCCTTGAACACTGTCCAACTATTTACAAAGTCTGCACTACTATTACTATTAATCACTCCCTATCACCCATCCGCTCCCACTTGTGACTGTATAACTGTAACTTTGTTGCTTGTATCCTTACGATTTATATTGACTGTTTCCTAGTATGCTTTGATTGCTTATTGTATCCTATGACTATTATTAAGTGTTGTATCTGATGATTCTTGACTCTTGATGAATGTATCTTTACTTTTATGTACACTGAGAGCATTTGTGTTACTTGTCCATTGTTTTATTGTATATTGTCTGTTTACCTTTTACTGTACTGTGGAAGAGTGGGAACGAAATTTCATCCCTATATATGATATGACTGTCATGTATTGGAGTGACAATAAAGAAACCTTGATACCTTGATACCTTGATTTGCACCAAGACAAATTCCTTGTGTGTCCAATCACACTTGGCCAATCAAAGAATTCTATTCTATTCTAAAATGGCCACCCCGGGATCCGGGGGCTCCCTGGAGGCTGGAAACTTCCGGAGCCTCTGGGTGGCCTGTTCTTTGTTCTCCCTGAACCTCCACGCGGGCCCTACACTTACCTGGCATCCAAAATGGGCTGTGTGGAGACTCCTGGGAGGGATGCGGCAGGGTAGATGGGGCCAGCCAGGGGTTGGATTTGCCGGTTTGCCGAAAATTATAACATTATACCGGTTCGCCTGATGCTACTCATAGGACTACTTTTTCTGTCTCCCCCTCCCCCCCTCCCAAAATCTCTAGATCTATAAAGTTAGTCTTATGTTGAAAAGGCAAAACCAACTCCCCTTTGATGATTACCTGCCAACGACAGATAGTCCTTCACTTACGACCACAGTTGGGCCCCGAATTTCTGTGGTTATGCGAGACATTTTGCCCCCATTTTGCGACAGTGGTTAAGTGAATCGCTGCAGTTGATAATTTAGCAACACCATCGTTAAGTGAATCTGGCTTCCCCAATGACTTTGCTCATCAGAAGGTCGCAAAAGGCAATCACATGACCCTGGGATGCTGCCACCATCATAAACATGAATCAGTTGACAAGCATTTGAATTGTGATCATGTGACCAAGGGGATACTGCAACGGTTGTGTGAAAAACAGTGGTAGGTCACTTTTTTTAATGTCATTGTAATTTTGAAAATCACTAAACAAATGGTCGTAAGTTGAGGACTAGCTATATACCTCTGTGTTCTTCCTCCATTGCTTTGGAAGTCTCTTCCCTGAACCTCTGAAATAGCCTAGATCCTGGCTTAATTCCTCTGTTGGAAAACTAGATTTGTGTGTCTATTATCTTACTTACCCGTGTTCCCCCCAAAATAAGACTGGGTAGGGCTTATTTTTGAGGGAGTGTCTTATTTTTTCCCATGTATGGGAGGCCCACTTCTGCTTGCTCATGGCAGGGCAGGAGGCTGCGTGGCACACCAGTGCCACCACCGCGAGGCGAGGGATGGAGTTGCCCCGCATGCCCCACACTGACTTACCTCAGGGCGCCCGCAGCCAAACCATCCATGTCCCGACACAGGTCTCGCCTCGCAACTGTGGCAACACACCACTCGTCCTCCTGCTCTGTTGTGGCAACACACCACTTGTTCTCCTGCTCTATTGCGGGCACAAACAGCAGAAGAAGTGGGCTGGAGGCTATGTGGGCTTCTGCTACACATGCCTGCTGATAGTGCCACCGTGAGGTAGGGGTGAGGGCATGGATGGCCTGGCTGCGGGTGCCCTGAGGTAAGCTGGTATGGGGCGTGCCGGGTAGCTCGGCATCGCGAGCAACCGGATGGAATGGGCAGCTGGCTGGCTGCGCAAACTTTTAAGTAGGGCTTATTTTGGGGGGTAGGGCTTATATTAGGTATGTGCATAAAACATGCTATGTCTTATTTTGGGGATAGGTCTTATTTTCGGGGAAAACAGGTTATTTCTGCATTTCAATGACAGGGCGCAGCATTTCCAGGATTTAAGTTATTTCAAGCTATGCGAGAAAGGGTCACACGTTTCAATGTTCACTCATGACGAAAGTTTTCCCAGCCCTTAGGAAACTAGCTGATTAGTAAGAAAAGCCTAATCTAATTTCCCCACATTGAAGGGTTTGTCAGCTTCCTTCATCTGGTTACTGAATTAGCCCATTTCAAAGGGTTGCACAATGCATTAGATCATATTCTCAACAAGCAAATTGGGTTTGCAATAACAAGCTGTCATAAAAGGCTAATAAAGGTTCACTGTCAACCAACGTAGCATAATGTACTATTTCTTTGACAGACCTTTTGCTTAAGCTTGTTATGTGAATATTCTCTCTTTACGGAGAGAAAAGCCAGGATTGCAGTTTTCTTCTTAGTACCTCCTCCCACATGCTTGATATCTTCTCATTTATCAGAACTCATGATTGTGCTGTTCCCACCCTTTTATTCATCTTTCCTAACATAGGAGAAAGTGGTTTGAGGCACCTTCTATTCCAGAGAAGACAGTTGCTTTCCTTATTCAACACTAACACCCAGATAAGCAGAGATTACCATCACAATCAATGCTAAGCAATGATCAATCAATAAACAATATCTCAATCATAGAATCACCAACTCAGAAAAACAACCAAATAGTAAACAACAATGCAGTCAAGAAACCATGAAGAAGAAAACAACATTCCCACCAACACTGGGAGGGAAACTATATATAAACAAAGAACAAACTCCTTCTCCCTTCTTGCACTGATGACGTTACCTAGTTGGGTAATGAAACGTCTGCTAGGAAACAATCAAGCTCAGGGAGCATCAAGAATTCCACAATACCAACAGGTTTTGGAAATTAGATGTTCCTATTCCCAGATGCCACTGGGGGAGACATCTCAGAGAGAGACAGAGTTATTGTTCTGACCTAGGCTTCCCCAAAAAGCACTAAGCAGACTCTTTGTCCCGGCAAAACCTCTTTTATCAAACGAAGGTGAATTTCTTGCGTTCACATTCAGCCAAAGGCCTGGCAAACAGTCTTTCAAGGGTCTAATTAGGAGCACAGACCTTATCTAGTTTGGAGAGTTGTCAAGTAAATATGTCCAAACACAGTGCTGACAAGGAAGGGCTCAGCAGAGTCTCTGAGATGCACAGACAGATCTTCACATTGCTTCAACGAACGAATTGTTTCCTGCAAATGCCTCCTCCCCTTTGGCTCCTCTTTTAATCCTTATAGGAGGGTCCATAGGGATCCACCTGTGGCTTTACTCCCATGTCGACCTTTAGTTTATAAATGTTCTTTTCTTTTGGCAGCTCTGCGCATGCACAGGCTGGGAACAGGCTCCAGCTGCTCCTTTGCCTGACTGCTGTCCAACTCCGAAGGCAGCTGATAACTGCCAGACTGCCCTGGCCCCATCTCTGCCTCTGATGCAGAGCCCTCGCCTGAGCCTCCCTCAGCCTCCAGCTTCCTCCCCAACCTCCTCACTGTCCGATTCCGCTAGTTGCCGGTGGGCCACAACAGTTATATCCAGAGTTGTTACAAACTCACAACACACCTTCATCAGGATGAAAACCACCAAGGTGACAAAGACGTTGGAGCGAGGGTGTTTCCAGGCTTCTGAAACGCCACCAAATTCAAATTCTTCTGCCAAGCCCTGCTTGGCCCATGTCCGGTTATCAAACAAGGTAACCAGGGTTTCCTTCTGGGTGAGCTGAAAGGGAAAAGGGAGAAGGTTAGAGACGCAATAAGTGCCAAAAGGTTTGTGTTGATTTGTCCTAGTCCCGTGAGATGGCACGCAGAGCCATTTGTGCCAGCACACGAGCTGCAGGCAAACTTACCTCACTGCGCATGTGTGCGCCTCACAGCTGATTTTTGGCCGATTTGAGGCCTTTTTCAGCCTCCCAAAGGCTTGAGGAAGGTTTCTGCAGGCTTCTGCAACCTTTGTAGGACGAAAACTAGCCCCATTTGTCACTTCCGGTATTTTTGGGAAGTGACGAAACAGGGCTAGTTTTCGGCCTACAAAGCTTGCAGAAGCCTGCAGAAGCCTTCCTCAAGCTTTTGGAAGGCCGAAAAAGGCCTCAAACCAGCCAAAAATCAGCTGTGAAGCGCAAGGCAGGTAAGGGGGTGGTGGTGGGGTGATTGCACGCTTATGTATAGGGGGCGTGGGGAGCATTGCCTTCTGGGTACTGGCACGCAAGTGCGAGCGTGCAAGCGTGCACACAATTTTTGGCACAGGAGCCCAAAAAAGGTTAGCCACCACTGTCCTAGGCCTTACAGTTCAACCAGCCAGAACTTTGGATTCAATTTCCAGAAGATTAAACAGTGGAATGACTTGGCTCCAGAAGCTGTGGGTGGCTCCAACATTGGAGGTTTTTAAAAAGAGATTAGACAATCATTTGTCTGAAAGGGTATTGGGCTTCCTGCCTGAGTAGGGGGTTAGATTAGAAGACCTCCAAGGGTCCTTCCAACTCTGTGACAGGTAGTCCTCGACTTTCAACACTTCATTTAGTGATCGTTCAAAGTTACAATGGCACTGAAAAAAGGGACTTATGACCAGTTTTCATACTGATGACTGTTGCAGCATCCCCATGGTCATGTGATCCAAATTCAGACTCTTGGTGTGATGACGAGGCACAAAAGCAACAAAGTCACAAAAATAAGTAAAATCCCTTTAATACCTCCAACTTGGCCCCCAATCTCCTGTTATCATCGGGTGGAGAAAAAGAAACTCTCCCCAAAACAGGGAGAAATTCTGTCCAAGTACATATATATTATAAACAAAAACCAACACAAACCACACTGCAGCAATTAATGAGACAAGGCAGGATAAGCGATTGAAGACATCCAAAGATAATGAAACACACACACTTGGGAGGACGTCAGAACTCAGATAAGGCTTGACAAACCAGAATAATTTCATGCTTTGCTTCCAGCAACTTTGCAGTGCGCAGTTTGCCCTTTTAAACAGTCTTCCCAGCTGCAGCCAATGAAGGGGATCAGGGCCCTTTCCTCCTCCATAAACCATGTTGCTCCCTTCTCCGTTCCTCCCTGCATGCCCTAGGATGAAGAGGGGATGGCCCTGGGTCTTCCTCTGAATGCCCAGCTGGACTGTGCCCTTTCCCAGTTTTCCCCACAGCCACTGGAGCCACAATCAGCTGTTCCACCTCTCCCTTGGAATTAGATTTCAACAGGAACATGACAATTGGCAATGGACTCACATTTATGACGGTTGCAATCTCCCGGGGTCATATGATCCCCTTTTGCATCCTTTTGACAAGCAAAATCAACAGGGAAGCTGTTAACCATCATGTTATTAACTTAAGAACTACAGTGATTCACTTAACAACTGTGGCCAAGGAAGGTTGTATAATGGGGCAAAACTCACTTCACAACTGTCTCGCTTAACAGCAGAAATTTTGGGCTCAATTTTGGCCGAGGACTACCTGTAATTGCATGAAGCCAGATTGGAGAAGTCCACTTTGGGGATTCAAAACTTACCTGGCCTGCCATGAATTGCCCGAAACCAGGTGGGAAAGTCAGCGTTGCTATGAGGAAAGTGACCAGAGCAGGAAAAAGCAGGCGCCTGCCGAGACCGCAAGAAAACAACACAAGGTTACATGACAGCACCTCACAACTTTGCTTCCTGCTTCTTTAACCACAAATCCTGGTGCCCTCTGGAGATGCTGAGTGTACACTTAAGAGTTGATGGAAGAAGGGGAAGAATAGGAAGAAAATTAGGTATATTCTACTACGTATTTTGACAGCATCAAGGATAGCATACACACAATGTTGGAAACAAAATAATATACCTTCCGAGGAATTAATAATTAGAAAAACCCTAGATTGTGCTGAAATGGATAAATTGACCTTAAAACTAAAAGACAAAGAGGAGTCAGATTATTATAAAATTTGATATAATTGATGTAATTGGTTGAGTAAGAAAAACAAAGATAAAAGGAAATAAGAAAGTTACAGACAAAAATTTACAAATATAGATATTTAAATGAGATTGGTTTGTATAACAATTTGTACAATAATGAGAGTAGTTTGTATAACAATGTGTATAATAATGACAACACAGTACTGTTAAAATTAAGATAAACATGTTTTAAAGTTGGAAAATAACAATAAAAATTATTGGGGGGGAAAAAAGAGTTGATTGAGGAATGTCCTAGGCCAGAGTGGGTGGGCAACAGTGGCCCTAGTGTCAGATTCTGGCATTAGCCTGGGCGTAGCCGACTCTGAGATATGTAATTCACTGTCACCCTTGATCCTGCTTCCCCCACCCCAACCCTCTGGGTGTATCATCCAACAAAATCCAACAAAAAGCCAAGAGTCATCAATCATGCTCTCCATTTAGATTTTTGCAAGGCAGCAGCTTCACTTATCTAATCAGTCTTTGAAGAAAACATGAATGGAATGTACTTTCGATTCCACACTGCTGCCTGCTCTTTGAAACTCCTCCCCCCTCCTTCTTTCTGTTGACAACTACAAAACGTATATACAAAATGCTTTATGAGTTGACACCTGGAACCACATTGGCCCTCCACCATGGGTTGTGGTTTATTGTCAGGCACAAAGAATCTGGACCACATTTCAAATTGCAGCACAGAAGATTTATTTCCAGCCCATACAAAAGTCACCTCGTCTGTACAAAAGTCCAGTCAACTAATAGTCAGCACAAAATTGGTCCTAGATCAGGAGTTGGCCACCTGAGGCTCTGGAGCTGCATGTGGCTCTTTCATCCCTCTGCTTTGGCTCCTTGTTGCTGATTGGCATCACAATTTTGAGAGGAGCCTCTTTTTTGGGGGGGGGGGGGGGGAAGCACAGCAGGAGAAGACTCTATGGCAAGGAGTTGGTTTTCCGGTCGGCTCCACAATTGATAGGGCTTTCGGTTAGGACAGGTAGAGGAAAAAGGATGCTGCGCTAGGAGGAGACTCTATGGTGGGGGAACCGGACTTCCGGTTGGCAGAAGAAAAAAGACGCTGTGCTAGGAGGAGACTCTATGGTGGGGGAACCGGACTTCTGGTCGGATCCAGAATTAAATGAGGGGCTTCCAGTTAGGACCTTTGTGGCTCTTTGAGTGTTGAAGGTTGCCGACCCCTGGCCCAGATAAAAGATCAGAGGAATTCAGAGGAGCTGGACTTACAATTGTTTGTGGCAACATAAAGATTCTAAGCAGATGACACATTTAATTCTGCCCCCATCTCTGCTTGCTCTTCTCCTACATTTATTGAAGGCATCTCTTAGTTTCTTGCCCTTTTTGGGAGGGGACCAGAACAAAACTCGAATTTTAACCCTAAAATAGGCATCACATATTTTAAAAATTTTTAAATATTAATAAAAGCAAACCCTCACCTACATGTGGGAAGTGATGCCTCCCTTTGTGGGCATCTTCCCAATGTCAACTCAAAAAATATTTCTACGATCTTTTTAGAGTTGCCAACAGAAAGGGAGGGGGAAAGGGGGCTTGAAAGAGCAGTAGGGCAGCTTGGAAATCGAAAATGCATTCCATAAATACTTTTTTAAAGGTAGTAACTAGGTGATTGAAGTTTCTGCTGTGCAAATATCTAACTGGAGAACGTGATTGATGACTCTTGGCTATGGATGTGTCTCATTGGAGAATATAAATTATGGTACACCCAGGGGTTGGGGGGAAATCAGGGTCAAGTGTGACAATGAGTGATGTGTCTCAGAGTCAGTTACACCCAGGCCATTCCGGACATGTTAACTCTCAATAAATCCTTCTGAAGTTTTTGGAAGTTTGGCTCGAGACTCATGATTTAATTGGGGTAAACCCGCTGACCCCAAACCTGGCTCTTTGCATGCCTTACTTTTTCATCAGGAAGCGGTTGATGGTTTTTTGTTTACGCATGAATTGCACAATCTTGCGATTGAAGTAGACAAAGAGAGCTCCTCCGAAGCCACTGGCGATCCTAAATGAAGAAAAGAGAAGTTGGCAGGAGAGGAGAAGGCTGATTTGGGAGGAGGCAGGGGAGGCCCCACCAAAGCGAGCGAGGCTCACCCAATCACTGCAAAAGCCGGCAGCTCCTGCAGATCAAAGGGGAAGTCGAGCCGGAAGCGGGTTTTGAAAAGAGCCGTGATGGTTTCTGAGGGAAAGAGAACAGGCGGGAGTGAGACACAACAAGAGTGACAATTTAGATAGTTGACATGTGTTTGAACATTAGTAGCTCGGGATGGTAGCTAGGCTTGGTTTGCACTCCGAGCTTGGCAATTTGCTTGCAAACATTTCGTCACCATTTGAGGAGACGTCGTCAGTGCACTTTGAGTTGTGCTATGCTGTGCTGTGTTCTGACAGACGAGTACAACTCAAAACGTACTGACGACGTCTCCTCGAATGGTGACGAAAACTTTGCAAGCAAATTGCCAAGCTTGGAGCGCAAAACCAAGAGCCTCAAATAAAGGATGTACAGATCTCTCAGGCACTCCTCAGTTTACGACTGTATGGGTAGTCCCAACTTACAACCATTCCTTTATGATTGTTCAAAGTTACAAGAGAGCTGAAAAAAGTCACTTAGGAACATTTTTCACATTTACGACCGTTGTAGCATCCCCAGGGTCACGCGACCAAAATTCAGATGCTCAGCAGCTGACTCATATTTATGACAGTTGCAGTGTCCGAGGGTCATGTGATAGCCTTTTGTGACTAAATCTACTAAAGACTTTGTTCCAGGAATTAAAAATCTTGCCTGGCTCCCTGCAACATGCTTTAACTAATTAAAATGAGGTTGAATTATCTGTAATTCAGTGTGTGATGGGTATCCAAGCTAGGTTAAGTTCTACAGGCCAGGGGTCTCCAAAACCTGGCAATGTTTAAAGACAAGTGAAGTTCAACTCCCAAAATTCCTCAGCTGACTGAGGAATTCTGGGAGTTGAAGGCCACAAGTCTTAAAGTTGCTAAGTCTGGAGACTCTGCTATAGACTGACGATGTTTGAGCAAGTCTGATGAATTTTAAGATTCATGGTAAGTAGGGCAGCTCCACCCGCCCATCCTCACCCTAACTTATTTTTTTACCTGTGTGCCTCGCCCTACCCTCTGCGCCCCAGGGTGGCCAGGGTCTTAATTAGGGCTAATTTTGTGGTTGGGGCTTAATTTAATTGCATGGACTCAAAAACATGGTAAGACTTCTTTTCAAAGTGGGTCGTCTTTTTGGAGAAACACAGTATCTTACCGACCCCTCACATCCTGGACCTAAACTCTTTCAATACCTCCCCTCACGACACCATTATAGGGCACTGCATGCCAAAACGAGTAGACACAAGGACATTTTCCCCCATGCCATCACTCTGCTAAATACCTAAATTCCCACAGCGCTGTTTTATTCCTAAGGCTATCTACCCATGTTAGTAAGGCTGTGTTACCATTATTATCCTTTTCATCTTTCCAATGACCTTCTCCTATCGGTTTCATCTTATCACTTATCACTTGGTGGTTTCTATCTTATGATTTACGATTCTTATGACTGACAATTTATCACTTCCGTTGTTTCTATCTTATGATTTATGATTCTATCTTATGACTTACGATTTATCACTTTGTTGTTTGCATATGCACTGAGAGACACATTCCTTGTGTGTCCAATCACACATGGCCCGTAAAGAAGATTCTATTTAATGGTTTGGTAATATCCAGGGGTGGGCTTCAAAATTTTTTAGCAAGGGGTTGTCTGCCCGGTTGCTGGGTGGGCGTGGCTATGATGGGTGTGGCCTACTCGGCTCCTGCAACATGGGGCATTTTTGCCCTCCTCGGGCTTCGAAGGCTCTCTGGAAATGGGCCAATTTCCGTCCTTCCCAAACTTCTGGGAGGCCCGTTTTTCACCTTCCCCGAGCCTCCACGTGCACCCTGCACTTAACTGCATCCAGGGGTGGGATTCAAATTTTTTAACAACCGTTTCTCTGGGTGTGGCTAAGTTGGTGGGCGTGGCTTGGTGGTCATGTGACTGGCTAGGCGAGGCCCACTCAATATCACTCACATCAAGGCATGCATCTCCTCGCCTGGCCTCTCGTGATTGTGGGGATGCTGCAACAGTCGTAAGTGTGAAAAATGGTCATAAGTCACTTTTTTCAATGCCATTGTAACTTTGAATGGTCACTCCACACAAGCAAAGTACCAGCAAAGGAGGGAAAAAAAAAACTCCAGAGAAGTTCCAGAGACAGGAAGTCTAGTCCTGCCAAGAATGTAATAAGGGTTAACAGAGAGGCAGTTTCTGTAAGCAACACCAGAATGTTTCCTTCCTGCCTTCCTTACAGGATTAGCCCAGTAATTTCTTCTAACAACTGGTTCTCCAAACTGATTACAATGTTAACAACCGGTTCTAGCGAATAGGTGCAAACTGGTAGAATCCCACCCCTGCCTGCATCCAAAATGGTCTGCCTGGGGACTCCTGGGAGGGGAGGGGAGGGGTGGGCGGGACCAGCCAGGAGTGGGATTTGGGGCTTCTCTGAACTGTCAACAATCTTAGCTCGAGGCTCTCCCTAGACGCCCAGCAGCCCACCCCTGGCAATATCCCCCAGGCCAGATTCGCATTACACCTGGATGCCACTTAATCCACTCCTGATGTCTTGCAGGAAAAAACCACAATGGTACCTTCATCTTTGTTCCATACTGCGAGGACCCGGAAGATGAACGCGCTGAAGGTGGCCGCGAAGAAACCACGCCAATAGTTGCGGACAGCAAAGAACGTGGAAGTGACTTCGATGCTGAAAAGGACACCTCATGGAGGAAGGAAGAAGAAGAAGACAAAAAGTGGGAAATTGCTGAAGTCATCTAAATTCAGCACCATTTATCCAGGTTGTCAACTCTGAAACTGGCTGAGGCCATTTTGGAAGCCTCAGGCATGCCGTACAACAGAGGTAAGGCGGAGGAATAGCTAGAAGGCGGTTTGTAGCCAGGGGTGGGCTTCAAAAATTTTAACAACAGGTTCTCTGCCTGGTTGCTGGGTGGGCACAGCCATAGTGGGCGTGGCCTAGTTGGCCTCTTGCACCACGGTGGTGGGTGGGCATTTTTGCCCTCCCTGAGCTCCAGAGGCTTTCCTTGAGCTTCCGGAGGGTGAAAATGGCCTCCAGGGGCTCTCTGGAAGCCGGAAACCGGCCTATTTCCAGCCGTCCCAAACTTCCGGGAGGCCCATTTTTCGCCCTCCCTGAGCCTCTGTGTGTGCCCTGCACTTGCCTGCACCCACAACGGGCCATGTGGGGTCTCCTGGGAGGGAAGGGAGGGGCAGGTGGAGCCAGCCAGGAGTGGGATTTGGGGGTTCTCACAGAATCTTAGCTAGGGGCTCTCCTGAACCCCCAGCAACTCACCCTTGTAATTGTAGCCAAAACAATAAATTTTTCCCCTGGGAACTAAGGACATTCTCACAGGTGGCTGGCCAGGGGAGGAGTGAAGTAACCAAGCAACCAGCCAGCACCTTGATTGGACAGCGTGACCAGTGTCTTGGGGGAAAGGGGAAATTTTTTACTTTTTTACGGGAATTTTCAGAGTTGGCTTTCACCAGTTTGTGCCACTACGATGTACCCAATAAATTGTTCTTTGAGGAATCTTCCTGGCTCAGAGTCCTGCTTTCTATGGGTGCAGGGGTTCAGGCCAACACAGGTCTTGTATTCTGTGGGTCAAACATTAACCCTGTGGTAAATTGGGTGGCCAATAAATTTTACAAAAAAAGAAACTAACAAACAAACATTGACTCTCCCACAGGTGTTCTTCCTCACTTTTCAAGTTTATTTTTCCTCAGTTTTCAAGAATGCAGCCTCCATTCCAATACACAAGGTCCTCGACTTATGATCCCCAATTGAGTTCCACATTTCCATTGCTAAGTGAGCTTTGCCGCATTTTATGACTTTCCTTGCCAGGGTCGTTAAGTGAACCACTGCAGGTGTTAAGTTAGTAACATGGCCGTTAAGTGAATCTGGCTTCCCCATTGGCTTTGCTTGTCAGAAGGCCACAAAAGGGGATCATATGGCCCAGGGACGCTGCAACCATCATAAATATGAATCGGTTGTCAAGTCAAACATCTGAAAGTCAATCACGTGACCATGGGAAGTCTGCAACGGTCATCAGTGTGTAAAAACGGTCATAAGTCACATTTTTAATGCTGTTGTAACTCTGGAACGGTCACTAAATGAATGGTTGTAACATCGAGGGCTACCTGTATCACCTTGAAAAGAACACCATTAGCCAGAACGGCCAGGACCAGAGGTGCCAGCCACACATCTCAATCATTACAAGATGGAGGGTTGGATTGGATGACCTTAGTGGTCTCAGTTCTGAGTCTGGGAAGGAATTGGAAGTGAAGAAGCTTATTGGATGAGAAGCAAAACATTTTAAAGAAAAGTCAAGGAAGCCCAGTTGCTGTTTGGAGAAAAGCACTTCTGGGATGCCTTAGACTAATTTAATGGCCCTGAAAAGTATCTGTTTATTGCAGGAAATTGATGAATAGCCCTCTATGGCTACATCTTCCCTCTTCAAGAAGGAATGACGCACAAAGGCACAACAGACGACAGCAAAAAGATTAGAATGAGCCAGCACTAAAAATCCAGAGACTTGAAGTTTAAAGCAGGGTCTCCAACCCTGGCAACTTTAAGACTGGTGGATTTCAACTTCCAGAATTCCTCAGCCAGCGAAAAAACTTTAAGACTGGTGCATTTCAACTCCCAGAATTCCTCAGCCAGCAAAGCAACTTTAAGACTGGTGGATTTCAACTCCCAGAATTCCTCAGCCAGCAAAGCAACTTTGAGACTGGTGGATTTTAACTCCCAGAATTCCTCAGCCAGCAAAGCAACTTTAAGACTGGTGCATTTCAACTCCCAGAATTCCTCAGCCAGCAAAGCAACTTTAAGACTGGTGCATTTCAACTCCCAGAATTCCTCAGCCAGCAAAGCAACTTTAAAGACTTGTGACTTCAACACCCAGAATTCTTCAGCCAGCGAAGTAACTTTGAGACTGGTGGATTTTAACTCCCAGAATTCCTCAGCCAGCAAAGCAACTTTAAGACTGGTGGACTTCAACTCCCAGAATTCCTCAGCCAGCGAAGCAACTTTGAGACTGGTGGATTTTAACTCCCAGAATTCCTCAGCCAGCAAAGCAACTTTAAGACTGGTGGACTTCAACTCCCAGAATTCCTCAGCCAGCGAAGCAACATTGAGACTTATGGATTTTTGCTGGCTGAGGAATTCTGGGAGTTGAAGTCCAAAAGTCTTAAAGTTGCCAAGGTTGGAAACCCCTGCTTTAAAGGAATTATTTTTAAGCATCCTCCTTCTCTTTCGAGATCTCGGTTGGGCCAAAGGTGATTGATGCAATCAATATTCATACTTGCAAGGAAGCATAAACATCAAAAGAAGGAAAGAAGACACCCCCTCATTCATGGCAAATCACATCTATTCCAAGGTAGCCCACACTTACGGCATCTAACAACTCTTTTGAAAACTAAAATGGTTGCAAATTTCAAGTTGATTTGCACTGCAGGAGAACGGCAGTGCAATAAATACAGAAATCAATAAGGTGTGTGACACACCCATGTAGAAGGGTGTATACAAATAGCCCTTGACTTACAACAATTTACTGAGTGACAGTTCAAAATGGCACTGAAAAAGTGACATGACTATTTTTTCACACTAATCACTAATTTAGACCCCACAGACGGTACTTAAAACCAAGGACGATGACTCCACAATTCCAACCCAAGCTACTAATAATATTCAAAGACATTTCAAAGAGCTTAAAGTCGCCAAGTTCCCTGGAGGCAGAGAGGAAACTGTTTCCATGCCATTTGCCCCTAAATTACAGCAAGTCAAAGACAGATATATATCAATACGTTTGCACAAAGTGGCCATTGTTGAAAATAAACTTTATTCTGCTGGGGGCGGCTGGATTGCAAGGCACTCTCCCTCCTTCCCTCCCTCGTATCACAGACAATATCCTAGCCTCAGATCTAAATATTTTGACAATCCCAGATACACACGAGGCCCGTTTGGAGAATCCTTTGTTTTTAACAAAACATTTATTTTCCTCCTGGATTCCATTATGGGGATGGGGGGGAAGCGGGGAGGAAATTATTTCTTGGCAACCTTAAACATTGCCTGAAATCAAAAGCCACGGAGTCCCTCTGCCCACCACCCGTATCAATGAATGCAAAACAGCGTAGGGGTGGATTTGAAAAGAATAAAGCCATTTATTTCTCCGGAAAGGAATTTGCCTTGGTAGCAGCTGTCCCGGCTCAGCTTTTATTAGCCAGCATCAAAAAAAGACAACATGGATAGCCTTTTCTATCCCCGCCAAGCTTCCTCTGCCTTCCGCAATCCTTTTCTAACTTTTTTTTTAAAAATGCAATGACAATTTTACAGATTAAGAGTTGGAAGGGACCTTGTAGGTCATATAGTCCAACCCCCGCCAAAGCAGGAGACCTTACACCATTTCTGACAGATGGCAGTCCAGTCTCTTCTTGAAAGGCTCCAGTGATGAAGCTTCCACAACTCCCGAAGGCAACTTCTGTTCCATTGGTTGATTGTTCTCACTGTCAGAAAGTTTCTCCTTATTTCCAGGTTGAATCTCTCCTTATTCAGTTTCCATCCATTGTTCCTTGTCTGGCCTACAGGAGCTTTGGAAAATAGCTTGATCCCTTCCTCTCTGTGGCAGCCCCTCAAATATTGGAAGACTGCTATCTTGTCTCCCCTGGTCTTTCTCTTCACTAGACTAGCCAAGCCCAGTTCCTGCAACCGTCCATCGTATGTTTTAGCCTCCAGTCCCCTAATCATCCAGGTTGCTCTACTCTGTACATTTTCTAGAGCCTCAACATCTTTTTTATAATGTGTTGAACAAAACTGGATGCAGTACTCTAGGTGTGGTCATGCTAAAGCTTTATAGAGTGGTATTAGTATCTCACTTGATCTTGATTGTATCCCTCTGTCGATGCAATTTAGGATTGCATTGGCCGTTTTGGCCGCCGCTGCACACTTCCAGCTCATGGTTAGCTGGTTATCCAATATTTTATAAAAGAGTTCACAGATAGTCCTTGACTTACGATGACAATTGCTCCCTTTTTAAGACCCCATCATAAACACTTAATTCAGGGCTTCAGCCCAAAACACCTGTTGCAAAGCAAGGTAGTTCTTACATGAGTTTTGACCCATTTTACAAGCCTTCTTGCCACGGTTGCTAAGTGAATCCCTACAGTTGTTAAGTGAGTGACATGGTTATTAAGTGAATCTGGCTTCCCCATTGACTTTGCTTGTCGGAAGGCCGCAAAAGGGGATCACACAAAGCCAGGACACTGCAAACCATCATAGATACGAGTCAGTTGCCAAGCATTCGGATTATGATCACATGGCCATCGGGATGCTGAAGGTGGTTTGTTTGGAAAAAAAAAAAGGTCATAAATCACTTCTTTTCAGTGCTGTTGTAACTTTGAATGGCCACTAAATGAATGGCTATATATCGAGGACAACCCGAACAAGCATTGGGAATTGTGTACGGAGAGTCCTCAACTTACGAGCAGAATTGCGCCCAAAATTTATGTTGTTAAGTGAAACATTTGTCAAGTGAGTTTTGTTCCATTTTATAAGTTTTTTTGCCACGATTGTTAAGTGAATCACTGCAGTTGTTAAGTTAGTAACACAGTTGTTAAGTGAATCTGGCTTCCCCATTGACTTTCCTTATCAGAAGCAGTGGTGGGATTCAAATTTTTTTTACTATTGGTTCTGTGGGCGTGGCTTGGTGGGTATGGAAGGGGAAGGATACTGCAAAATCCCCATTCCCTCCCCACCCCACTAACCTGCTTTCCAGCTCCGTTCTCCTGTGCAGGGCAACCAAAGAAAACCCAGCCGATCAGCTGGGACTCAATGGGAGGCAGAGAAGAGATGGGGACGGGGCCAGTCAGAGGTGGGATTTGCCGGTTCTCTGAACTACTCAAAATTTCCACTACCGGTTTTCCAGAACTGGTCAGAACCTGCTGAAGACCACCTCTGGTCAGAAGGTCACAAAATGGGATCACATCACCCTGGGAGACACTGCAAACGTCATAAATATGAACCAGTTGCAAAACCTATGAATTTTGACCATGTGACTGGGGGGGGGGGGAAATGCTGCAACGGTCATCAGTGTGAAAAACGGTCATAAGTCACTTTTTGCAATGCCATTGCAACTCTGAATGGCCGCTAAATGAATGGTTGTAAGTCAAGGACTACCCAGACAAGCTTTGGGAAGGGTGTGCATTATTTTGGAGAAGAAGTGCCATTAGCTTTATTATAAGGTTATCTCTTCCTAGGGATTTGGGATTTCCACACGCCCCCTCCTATTCTTCTCCTTATATTTATTATAAATAATTTTTGAAATCCTTGTCTCACAATAGCCTTATTTAATTTCTTGCTAAAACGATTTCTCAAAAAAAAAAAAAAAAAACAGGAGTGCCCCAAGAAGGATTATGTCACTTTAAAGTTTGAAAGGCTCCCAGGTTCAAATTCCCAGCCCATTCCTTGGTTTTCAAGGGATGCATTTACTCCAGGAGGATAACGGCATGTTTTGAGTTAATAGAAAAGAAAAGGAACCACTACCAGAAGCACCATGGTAAGCCCCAAAACATATTTTGACCTACTTTGAACATGGGTACAAGCACCCGGGTACTCCCAGGCGATTTCCCATCCAAGTACTAAGCAAGCCTGACCCCGCTTAAGCTTCCGAGATTAAACAGGATCGGGCGCGTTCACAGGGTAGTACGGCCGTAGATGTTAAACAATGTCTTTACTGCTGCTTTTAAGCTGCCTTTCTGCACTCACCTTCCCAATGCTCTGCACAGCAATCAGCAGGAAGACAACAAAAACAGACCCATCATCCCCTGCCCCTCTATCCCTTCCCCAAAACCAGGATGCCAATTCTAAGCAAGCGGAGGCAAAAAGGCTGTGGCCACCCGATCTCAGCCAAAGAGGGCTCGGAGTGAGGAAACCTGTAGCGTTGCATTTCCGGCAAGGGGCTGCAATTTGCAGCCAAAGTGAAAGACAGGCCGGACAGGGAGGGGGAGGAAGGAGGCAAAGAGCTTTTTTTTAAAAGGTAAAAAGCAAAAGAAAGGAAAGGTTCATCAAAATTTAAAAAAAAGCCTACAGCACCCGGTATTCCCAGGCGGTCTCCCATCCAAGTACTAACCAAGCCTGACCCTGCTTAGCTTCCGAGATCAGACGGGATCGGGCGCGTTCAGGGTAGTATGGCCGTAGACAAATAGTGAAGTCTTTGCTGCTGCTTTTAAGCTGCCTCTCTGCACTCACCTTCCCAAAGTTCTGCAAAACGATCAGCAGGAGGACTACAGGGTCCCATCATCCCCTGCCCTCCATTCCTTCCTAAAACCAGGACGCCAATTCTAAGCAAGCGAAGGCAAAAGGCTGTGGCCACCCGATCTCAGCCAAGAGGGCTCAGAGTGGGGAAAACGTAGCGTTGCATTTTTCCTGTAAGGGGCTGCAATTTGCAGCAAAAGTGGAAGACGGGCTGGGCCGGGAAGCAAGGAGGGAAAAGGCTTTTTTTAAAAAAAAAAAAAAAAAAAAAAAAAGGTAAAAGAAACAAAACAAAAGGTTGGAAAAGCCTACACAGCACCCGGTATTCGCAGGCGGAATTCCACCCAAGTACTAACCAGACCTGACCCTGCTTAGCTTCCGAGATCAGGCGCATTCAGGGTATAGTATGACCTTAGACGACGAAAGAAATCTTCACTTCTGTTTTTAAGGTGCTCACCTTCCTAATACTCTGCAGAGTGATCAGCAGGACTACAAACGAATCCATCATCCCCTGCCTCCAGGCCCTCCATCCCCCTTGCTGCTCCTGCTGCTTTTCTACGCTGCCCTGTAAAGCCAGGACTCCATTCTAAGCAAGCGGAGACAAAATTAATATAAATATATACCGATATGTGTGTATATGTATGGTGCAGGTATATATTATGTATGTATGTATGTATATAGCATGTGTATATGTGAGTGTGTGTGAGTTATGTATGTGTTTGGGAAGATACGCACTGTCTCTTGAGGCCAGGCTACAGCATTTCCTTTTTAATGTGGGCCAGTGTGCTCACAGTAGAGATTGGGGGGGGGGGGGGAGAGGAAGACAGGAAAAGTTAAATTATCTTAAATATTTTAAATATCTGGCCACCCCAATCGAAACCAAGTGGGGAAAACGTAGCGTTCCATGGGCTACAATTTGCAGCAAAAGTGGAAGACAGGCTGGACGGGAAAGCAAGGAGGCAAAAGGCTTTTTAAAAAAGGTGAAAAGAAAAAAAAAGAAAAGGTTAAAAAAAAAAATTTAAAAGCCTACAGCACCCGGTATTACCAGACGGAATCCCATCCAAGTACTAACCAGGCCTGACCCTGCTTAGCTTCCGAGATCAGACGAGATCGGGCGCGTTCAGGGTAGTATGGCCGTAGACGAAATACTCTTTTCTTGCTGCTCCTTTTTAAGCTGCTTCTCAACGTAAATTGACACAATAATAATATCAATTGGCGTCCACTGAATCTACAGTTTTAACAAAGGAATCCACCCCCAAATGGCCCATAGAAACGATTAAAAAAAAAATCTCTTCTGACTAGGCCAGGGGCCCCCAAACTTGCCAACTTTAAGACTTGTGGACTTCAACCCCCAGAGTTCCTCAGCCAGCTATAGCATTTTGGAGGGTGGAGGCTGTGCCTTCTATTGATATAAAACCCCCCAGAAGTATTTGTTGGAGGTGCAAGAATATAAACATATGTGGTGGGATTGTGATAGTGCACAAAAAATATGGGATATAGTGTTTAGGGAAATTATAGCACTTTTGATTGTAAATTTAGATGTCACCGAGAATTGTATTATTGTTACTGGTGGAAAAACGGGATATAAATGAAACAAAAAAAAGAATTGATTGTAAATTTGATAATGGCAGCTAGATTAGTGAACGGCTAAATATTAGGAACGAAATTGGAATATTCAAAGAAATGACTGGTATAATGAAATTTGGTGTATGGCAACAATTGATAAATTAACAGAAATTAAATTTTAAAAAGGGATGATTAAAGCAAACAATTTTAATAAAATATTGGGGGAAGTGTTTGTGGAAGGCAAAGGGAATAAACCTACTCAAGTATATATGTCATTTTGGAGGGGATAAGGGCATAATTGGAATATATAGTACATTTTTAAATTGTTATAGAAGAAATATAAGGGAAAAATGGTCTCGCAGGGGGTTGCACGGTAATATTCGTATTTTTCTTCTTTTTCTTTTTGTATTTAGATGTATATGTACTATGTGTTATTTGTATTTCAAATAAAAATATTAATTTTAAAAAATCAAATCACTTTTATTTATCAATTAATAAAAACATAATTAACTTAATGTAAGAAGAAACCTAAATCAATTCTTTTGGTTATACTATAGTTACTGTTATTATACTGTTATTATTGCTATTAGTTTGTATGCTGAGATTTATTACTAACCAGTGGTGGGATTCAAAATAATTAACTAATGGTTCTGTGGGCGTGGCTTGGTGGCTGTGGCAGGGGAAGGACACTGTAAAATCCCATTCCCTCTCCACCCCAGTAACCTGCTTTCCAGCTCCATTCTCCTGTGCAGGACAACCAAAGAAGACCCAGCCAACCAGCTGAGACTTGGGAGGCGGAGAAGAGATGGGGGCAGGGCCAGTCAGAGGTGGTATTTGCCAGTTCTCCAAACCAGCGGTTGCCAACCGGTGGGCCAGAGCCCACTGATGGGCCGTGAGAAAATTTTGGTGGGCCGCAGAGAAATCTCACCCCCCCAGAGCACCCCCACAAAGCAATTAATCTAAGCTGTGCAGAAACACAAGGCTGCGCCGCCCACATGGCCCGCGTGAACCCTCCTCGCCCACTCACTCTTTACCCGGTAAACTTGCCTGCTAAATTGCTATTTTTCCTTTTTCTGTCCATCATCTGTTCTGCTGTGCCGGAAGATTTAGATTAGCTAGGAAGCAGGAAATGGTTGGATTTCTTGCTTTCTAGCTAGTCTTTAGATCTTCAGCTCAGCACAGCCGAACCTCCCTTAGGACTGAAGGTTCGCTTGCAAGCAAATTCAGTGCAGATTCACGGCAAGCAAATTTGAGAGACTGAGCTAGCCGATGGCAGATAGATAGATCACTGAATGATTCTGCGAGCAACTCAATCTGCCCGCTTTGCCTGATTTTGGGTAAAATTTGCTCTTTTTAAAAAATAAAAAATTCAATATTTACATGCATGGTGTGTTAATTTTGTGAATTTGCTTGCAAGCAAATTTTATGTGACAGACTGAGCTAGCCAATGGCAGACAGACAGATCTCTGAATGATTGTGATTCTGTGAGCAATCTGCCTGCCTGCATTGCCTGATTTTGGGTAAAAGTTGCTCTTTTTTTAAATAAAAAAAAGCAATATTTATATAAATGTTTATAATATTTACATACAAGCCATGCCCAGCCAGTCACATGACCACTAGGCCACACCCACAAATCAGGCCACACCCACAGAACTGGTTAGTGGTCCCTGGGATCTAAAATTATGAGTTTGGTGGTCCCTGAGATCCAAAAGGTTGGCGACCCCCTTCTTCAAACTACTCAAAATTTCCACTACCAGTTCTGCAGTATTATTCAAAAATGTTGATGAATGTTAAATAGAAATATTAGAGAGGATATAAACATAAAAGGAATGAAAGTCAAAAAGGAGGAATTCAAATTGCAAGCCTTTGCGGATGACTTGGTCTTTATTTTGGAAGACCCTTTAGAGACAGCTTTAAAACTATTGGAAAAGATAGAGACGTATGGTGAGATGGCTGGTTTAAAAATAAATAAAGACAAAACAAAGATTTTGACAAAGAACATGTTATTAAGGCAAAGAGAAGAGCTGGCAGATTTATTGAAAATTCAAGTTACGAATAAAGTTAAATATTTGGGGATATATTTGACGTCAAGGTGTACTACATTGAAAGAGAATAATTATATTAAGCTTAAACAGCAGATAGCATCCGACCTGAAAAAATGGGAAAACCTACAATTGTCATTGATAGGTAGAATTTCAACAATCAAGATGAATATTTTACCCAGAATTTTATATTTGTTTCAAACAATACCAATTAGGTTAAGTAAGGATTACTTCGAAGAACTAAATAAAATTGTGTTAAAGTATATATGGCAAGGCAAGAAAGCGAGAATAAAATTAAAACTTCTACAGGATGCTAGAATTAGAGGAGGATTTGGCCTTCCTAATTGGGAGTTGTATTATCAAGCTGCAAACTTAATGTGGGTTAAAGAATGGATAATGTTAAGAAAGACTAGTTTGTTGACATTAGAAGGTCATGATTTATTATTGGGTTGGCATGCTTTTTTATGGTATAAGGGAACTAAATCACAGGGTTATTTCAGAAGGCATTATATACGGGAATCGTTATGGTTGAATTGGGAGAAAATTAAGAAACAATTTTATTTGAAAATTCCAGTTTGGTTATCAACTATTGAAGCTTTTTCATATCCTATAACTTATAAGAAGGAACAAACAGTTAGATATGAGGAAATATTGGATGAAAAGGGTGAACTAAAGATGAATTGGTTTTCATATGCGCAAATACATGCAAGGTATCTTAAAGATTCTAAAACAGAAGGATTTTATGATAAATTGACTGACTTAGATAGGATTTTGACAGGTACTGATGAAAAAGTGATTAAAAAATTATATAGTTATTTGTTGGAAATTAAATTAGAGGAAGAACAAGTTAAAGAAACAATGATTGCTTGGGGGAAGAATTTTGGATATGGGATTGATTTAGAGAAATGGCAAAAACTGTGGTCACAAAATTATAAAATGACAATATCAACAGCATATAAAGAAAATTTGTATAAGATGTTTTACAGGTGGCACTTTCCCCTGACAAGAATAGCAAGAATGTTCAAGAATAAATCTGAAAAGTGCTGGAAATGTCATCAGATACCTGGCTCATATTACCATATGTGGTGGACTTGTGAGGAGGCCAGGAAATATTGGACTAGAATTCGCATATGGCTGGAAAAAATGATAAAGAAACACATAGATTTGAAACCAGAGATTTTTTTATTAGGAATCGTACCTGATATATATAATAAAAATTTAAAATATTTGATTGTAAATGTATTAACAGCAGCTAGGATTGTATTTGCTAAACATTGGAAGAGTGAGAAAATACCAATAGAAGAAGAAATTATTAAGAAAATATTGGAATGTGCTGAAATGAGTAGATTGACATTTGAAATTAGAGAACAAGAAGATAAACAATTTTATGAAGTTTGGGATCTTTTTTATCAATGGTTAGATAATACAATATGATAATAGAATATTTAGAAATTTAGGAAATAATGAATATATAATTTTTCTTGGTTTTGATAATTCTTAAGAATATTTTATTATGATAGATTTGATATGATTTCATGATTTGTCATAAAATAATTTAACCTAATTATAGTTATCTCGCTTAAGTATGAATTAGTAAAATTATAGTCAAATGATTGTTTAATAATGATATTGGGATATTTTATTGATGATTGATAATGTGAGTTATTATGTAATATAATTATTCTGATGACTATGAAATGGATGCACAAAAGGGAGTGGTAAACCAACCGATACACTGTAAATTTATGAAGAATGTTTAAATTTTTTATTTTTATTTTTTATTTTTTTTATGTCATGTTTTATGTCTTATATGTTTTTTGTCTGTTGTTAAAATCAATAAAACTTAAACAAGCAAAAAAAAAAAGAAGTCAGGTGGCCCGGGAAAATGTGCCTGGATCAGCACAAAAAGAGAAATGTACAAGATTTTGAGAGAAGGTGGGGTTCCTTCAGGCGTATGCACCACCCTGGATCAACCTTGGCTGCCTTAAGGCAATCCAGAAACCCTTGAGATCAATCAAACGCGGCGCTCTCCTAGCTGGGACATGCAATGTTCTGACGAAAGGCCGATTCCAACCTGGTTTGGCAGCTCTCCCAAACATCAGTCAACCTGGGCTGAGTTTAGGGAGAGGCTGCATCATGAACACAGGCAGCGTGCCCTTCCCTCCGTTAGCACCTCTAGTCGGATCCTGGGAATCGAGGTGTGAGTCAGAAAACAGGATTTGGGAAATTTACATCCACGTCTTTGGATTTGGGAAATTTACATCCATGTCTTTGCATCCCAAAAGAGGAGTGGAGTCTTGGGCTTGGGCTCTTGGAGAGCTAATTATGGGTTCCCTCGTTACGGTAGGCTGGGAAGGTTGGTGCTGAATATGATTCCCACCAAACTACGCAATTATAAAAGCATAATGTTGTTTCTCTATCTCAGCAACTTTTAAGACGGATGGACTTCAACTCCCAGAATTCATCCAGAGTTCTAGAAACTTTGGCCACGTCAGGCCTTTTAAAGAAAGCATTTGTAGAAGAAACAGCTGGAAGGGACAATGGGCCAGACCTTGGTTTGAATACTCCTGGAAAAGCCCAATTCGGTGGTCTGAACAATCCAGAGAAACCCCTGTCCCACATTAAAATTCCCCGTCATGCAACACAATTTCTTCAGATTCTGATTTTGAGCCATCTTACACCTCTCTGTGAGTCAGGGGTCTATAGAAAGTTGTTAAATAAATTCAAGGAGCCAGTTTGGTCTGGTGGTTATGGCATCAGGTTAAAAACTAAGAGACAAGAGTTGAAAGCCAGGTGGGTGACTTTGAGCCAATCACCACGAGACTGTGAGTTCTAGTCCCGCCTTAGGCAAGAAAGCCAGCTGAGTGACTTTGAGCCAATCAACAGGAGACTGTGAGTTGTAGTCCCGCCTTAGGCAGGAAAGCCAGCTGAGTGACTTTGAGCCAATCACCAGGAGACTATGAGTTGTAGTCCCTCCTTAGGCAGGAAAGCCAGCTGAGTGACTTTGAGCCAATCACCAGGAGAGTGTGAGTTCTAGTCACACCTTAGGCAGGAAAACCAGGTGGGTGAGTTTGAGCCAATCACCAGGAGAGTGTAAGTTGTAGTCCCGCCTTAGGCAGGAAAACCAGGTGGGTGACTTTGAGCCAATCACCAGGAGACTGTGAGTTCTAGTCACACCTTAGGCAGGAAAGCCAGCTGGGTGACTTTGAGCCAATCACCAGGAGAGTGTGAGTTCTAGTCCCGCCTTAGGCAAGAAAGCCAGCTGAGTGACTTTGAGCCAATCACCAGGAGAGTGTGAGTTCTAGTCACACCTTAGGCAGGAAAGCCAGCTGAGTGACTTTGAGCCAATCACCAGGAGACTGTGAGTTGTAGTCCCGCCTTAGGCAGGAAAGCCAGCTGAGTGACTTTGAGCCAATCAGCAGGAGAGTGTGAGTTCTAGTCCCGCCTTAGGCAAGAAAGCCAGCTGGGTGACTTTGTGCCAATCACCAGGAGAGTGTGAGTTCTAGTCCCGCCTTAGGCAAGAAAGCCAGCTGGGTGACTTTGAGCCAATCACCAGGAGGGTGTGAGTTCTAGTCCTGCCTTAGGCATGAAAGCCAGCTGGGTGACTTTGTGCCAATCACCAGGAGAGTGTGAGTTCTAGTCACACCTTAGGCAGGAAAGCCAGCTGGGTGACTTTGTGCCAATCACCAGGAGAGTGTGAGTTCTAGTCACACCTTAGGCATGAAAGCCCGGTGGGTGACTTTGTGCCAATCACCAGGAGAGTGTGAGTTCTAGTCACACCTTAGGCAGGAAAGCCAGCTGGGTGACTTTGAGCCAATCACCAGGAGAGTGTGAGTTCTAGTCACACCTTAGGCAGGAAAGCCAGCTGGGTGACTTTGAGCCAATCACCAGGAGAGTGTGAGTTCTAGTCACACCTTAGGCAGGAAAGCCAGCTGGGTGACTTTGAGCCAATCACCAGGAGAGTGTGAGTTCTAGTCCTGCCTTAGGCATGAAAGCCCGGTGGGTGACTTTGTGCCAATCACCAGGAGAGTGTGAGTTCTAGTCACACCTTAGGCAGGAAAGCCAGCTGGGTGACTTTGAGCCAATCACCAGGAGAGTGTGAGTTCTAGTCACACCTTAGGCAGGAAAGCCAGCTGGGTGACTTTGTGCCAATCACCAGGAGAGTGTGAGTTCTAGTCACACCTTAGGCAGGAAAGCCAGCTGGGTGACTTTGAGCCAATCACCAGGAGAGTGTGAGTTCTAGTCCTGCCTTAGGCAGGAAAGCCAGCTGGGTGACTTTGAGCCAATCACCAGGAGAGTGTGAGTTCTAGTCACACCTTAGGCAGGAAAGCCAGCTGGGTGACTTTGTGCCAATCACCAGGAGAGTGTGAGTTCTAGTCACACCTTAGCCAGGAAAGCCAGCTGGGTGACTTTGAGCCAATCACCAGGAGAGTGTGAGTTCTAGTCCTGCCTTAGGCAGCAAAGCCAGCTGGGTGACTTTGAGCCAATCACCAGGAGAGTGTGAGTTCTAGTCACACCTTAGGCAGGAAAGCCAGCTGGGTGACTTTGTGCCAATCACCAGGAGAGTGTGAGTTCTAGTCACACCTTAGGCAGGAAAGCCAGCTGGGTGACTTTGAGCCAATCACCAGGAGAGTGTGAGTTCTAGTCCTGCCTTAGGCAGGAAAGCCAGCCGGGTGACTTTGAGCCAATCATCAGGAGAGTGTGAGTTCTAGTCACACCTTAGGCATGAAAGCCAGCTGGGTGACTTTGTGCCAATCACCAGGAGAGTGTGAGTTCTAGTCACACCTTAGGCAGGAAAGCCAGCTGGGTGACTTTGTGCCAATCACCAGGAGAGTGTGAGTTCTAGTCACACCTTAGGCAGGAAAGCCAGCTGGGTGACTTTGTGCCAATCACCAGGAGAGTGTGAGTTCTAGTCACACCTTAGGCATGAAAGCCAGCTGGGTGACTTTGTGCCAATCACCAGGAGAGTGTGAGTTCTAGTCACACCTTAGGCAGGAAAGCCAGCTGGGTGACTTTGTGCCAATCACCAGGAGAGTGTGAGTTCTAGTCACACCTTAGGCAGGAAAGCCAGCTGGGTGACTTTGAGCCAATCACCAGGAGAGTGTGAGTTCTAGTCACACCTTAGGCAGGAAAGCCAGCTGGGTGACTTTGTGCCAATCACCAGGAGAGTGTGAGTTCTAGTCACACCTTAGGCAGGAAAGCCAGCTGGGTGACTTTGAGCCAATTACCAGGAGAGTGTGAGTTCTAGTCACACCTTAGGCAGGAAAGCCAGCTGGGTGACTTTGAGCCAATCACCAGGAGAGTGTGAGTTCTAGTCACACCTTAGGCAGGAAAGCCAGCTGGGTGACTTTGAGCCAATCACCAGGAGAGTGTGAGTTCTAGTCACACCTTAGGCAGGAAAGCCAGCTGGGTGACTTTGTGCCAATCACCAGGAGAGTGTGAGTTCTAGTCACACCTTAGGCAGGAAAGCCAGCTGGGTGACTTTGTGCCAATCACCAGGAGAGTGTGAGTTCTAGTCACACCTTAGGCAGGAAAGCCAGCTGGGTGACTTTGTGCCAATCACCAGGAGAGTGTGAGTTCTAGTCACACCTTAGGCAGGAAAACCAGCTGGGTGACTTTGTGCCAATCACCAGGAGAGTGTGAGTTCTAGTCACACCTTAGGCAGGAAAGCCAGCCGGGTGACTTTGAGCCAATCATCAGGAGAGTGTGAGTTCTAGTCACACCTTAGGCAGGAAAGCCAGCTGGGTGACTTTGAGCCAATCACCAGGAGAGTGTGAGTTCTAGTCACACCTTAGGCAGGAAAGCCAGCTGGGTGACTTTGTGCCAATCACCAGGAGAGTGTGAGTTCTAGTCACACCTTAGGCAGGAAAGCCAGCTGGGTGACTTTGAGCCAATCACCAGGAGAGTGTGAGTTCTAGTCACACCTTAGGCAGGAAAGCCAGCTGGGTGACTTTGTGCCAATCACCAGGAGAGTGTGAGTTCTAGTCACACCTTAGGCAGGAAAGCCAGCCGGGTGACTTTGAGCCAATCATCAGGAGAGTGTGAGTTCTAGTCACACCTTAGGCAGGAAAGCCAGCTGGGTGACTTTGAGCCAATTACCAGGAGAGTGTGAGTTCTAGTCCCGTCTTAGGCATGAAAGCCAGCTGGGTGACTTTGTGCCAATCACCAGGAGAGTGTGAGTTCTAGTCACACCTTAGGCAGGAAAGCCAACTGGGTGACTTCGAGCCAATCACCAGGAGAGTGTGAGTTCTAGTCCCGTCTTAGGCATGAAAGCCAGCTGGGTGACTTGGTGCCAATCACCAGAAGTGTGTGAGTTCTAGTCACACCTTAGGCAAGAAAGCCAGCTGGGTGACTTTGTGCCAATCACCAGGAGAGTGTGAGTTCTAGTCACACCTTAGGCAGGAAAGCCAACTGGGTGACTTCGAGCCAATCACCAGGAGAGTGTGAGTTCTAGTCCCGTCTTAGGCATGAAAGCCAGCTGGGTGACTTGGTGCCAATCACCAGGAGAGTGTGAGTTCTAGTCCTGCCTTAGGCAGGAAAGCCAGCCGGGTGACTTTGAGCCAATCATCAGGAGAGTGTGAGTTCTAGTCACACCTTAGGCAGGAAAGCCAGCTGGGTGACTTTGAGCCAATCACCAGGAGAGTGTGAGTTCTAGTCACACCTTAGGCAGGAAAGCCAGCTGGGTGACTTTGTGCCAATCACCAGGAGAGTGTGAGTTCTAGTCACACCTTAGGCAGGAAAGCCAGCTGGGTGACTTTGGGCCAATCACCAGGAGAGTATGAGTTCTAGTCACACCTTAGGCAGGAAAGCCAGCTGGGTGACTTTGAGCCAATTACCAGGAGAGTGTGAGTTCTAGTCCCGTCTTAGGCAGGAAAGCCAGCTGGGTGACTTTGTGCCAATCACCAGGAGAGTGTGAGTTCTAGTCACACCTTAGGCAGGAAAGCCAACTGGGTGACTTCGAGCCAATCACCAGGAGAGTGTGAGTTCTAGTCACACCTTAGGCAGGAAAGCCAGCTGGGTGACTTTGAGCCAATTACCAGGAGAGTGTGAGTTCTAGTCCCGTCTTAGGCATGAAAGCCAGCTGGGTGACTTTGTGCCAATCACCAGGAGAGTGTGAGTTCTAGTCCCGTCTTAGGCATGAAAGCCAGCTGGGTGACTTTGTGCCAATCACCAGGAGAGTGTGAGTTCTAGTCACACCTTAGGCAGGAAAGCCAGCTGGGTGACTTTGTGCCAATCACCAGGAGAGTGTGAGTTCTAGTCCCGTCTTAGGCATGAAAGCCAGCTGGGTGACTTTGTGCCAATCACCAGGAGAGTGTGAGTTCTAGTCCCGTCTTAGGCATGAAAGCCAGCTGGGTGACTTTGTGCCAATCACCAGGAGAGTGTGAGTTCTAGTCACACCTTAGGCAGGAAAACCAGCTGGGTGACTTTGTGCCAATCACCAGGAGAGTGTGAGTTCTAGTCACACCTTAGGCAGGAAAGCCAGCTGGGTGACTTTGAGCCAATCACCAGGAGAGTGTGAGTTCTAGTCCCGTCTTAGGCATGAAAGCCAGCTGGGTGACTTTGTGCCAATCACCAGGAGAGTGTGAGTTCTAGTCCCGTCTTAGGCATGAAAGCCAGCTGGGTGACTTTGTGCCAATCACCAGGAGAGTGTGAGTTCTAGTCACACCTTAGGCAGGAAAACCAGCTGGGTGACTTTGTGCCAATCACCAGGAGAGTGTGAGTTCTAGTCCCGTCTTAGGCATGAAAGCCAGCTGGGTGACTTTGTGCCAATCACCAGGAGAGTGTGAGTTCTAGTCACACCTTAGGCAGGAAAACCAGCTGGGTGACTTTGAGCCAATCACCAGGAGAGTGTGAGTTCTAGTCCCGTCTTAGGCATGAAAGCCAGCTGGGTGACTTTGTGCCAATCACCAGGAGAGTGTGAGTTCTAGTCCCGTCTTAGGCATGAAAGCCAGCTGGGTGACTTTGTGCCAATCACCAGGAGAGTGTGAGTTCTAGTCACACCTTAGGCAGGAAAACCAGCTGGGTGACTTTGTGCCAATCACCAGGAGAGTGTGAGTTCTAGTCACACCTTAGGCAGGAAAGCCAGCTGGGTGACTTTGAGCCAATCACCAGGAGAGTGTGAGTTCTAGTCCCGTCTTAGGCATGAAAGCCAGCTGGGTGACTTTGTGCCAATCACCAGGAGAGTGTGAGTTCTAGTCCCGTCTTAGGCATGAAAGCCAGCTGGGTGACTTTGTGCCAATCACCAGGAGAGTGTGAGTTCTAGTCACACCTTAGGCAGGAAAACCAGCTGGGTGACTTTGTGCCAATCACCAGGAGAGTGTGAGTTCTAGTCCCGTCTTAGGCATGAAAGCCAGCTGGGTGACTTTGTGCCAATCACCAGGAGAGTGTGAGTTCTAGTCACACCTTAGGCAGGAAAACCAGCTGGGTGACTTTGAGCCAATCACCAGGAGAGTGTGAGTTCTAGTCCCGTCTTAGGCATGAAAGCCAGCTGGGTGACTTTGTGCCAATCACCAGGAGAGTGTGAGTTCTAGTCACACCTTAGGCAGGAAAGCCAGCTGGGTGACTTTGTGCCAATCACCAGGAGAGTGTGAGTTCTAGTCACACCTTAGGCAGGAAAACCAGCTGGGTGACTTTGTGCCAATCACCAGGAGAGTGTGAGTTCTAGTCCCGCCTTAGGCAAGAAAGCCAGCTGGGTGACTTTGCGCCAATCACCAGGAGAGTGTGAGTTCTAGTCCCGTCTTAGGCATGAAAGCCAGCTGGGTGACTTTGTGCCAATCACCAGGAGAGTGTGAGTTCTAGTCCCGTCTTAGGCAGGAAAGCCAGCTGGGTGACTTTGTGCCAATCACCAGGAGAGTGTGAGTTCTAGTCCCGTCTTAGGCATGAAAGCCAGCTGGGTGACTTTGTGCCAATCACCAGGAGAGTGTGAGTTCTAGTCACACCTTAGGCAGGAAAGCCAGCTGGGTGACTTTGTGCCAATCACCAGGAGAGTGTGAGTTCTAGTCCCGTCTTAGGCATGAAAGCCAGCTGGGTGACTTTGTGCCAATCACCAGGAGAGTGTGAGTTCTAGTCACACCTTAGGCAGGAAAACCAGCTGGGTGACTTTGTGCCAATCACCAGGAGAGTGTGAGTTCTAGTCCCGTCTTAGGCATGAAAGCCAGCTGGGTGACTTTGTGCCAATCACCAGGAGAGTGTGAGTTCTAGTCACACCTTAGGCAGGAAAGCCAGCTGGGTGACTTTGTGCCAATCACCAGGAGAGTGTGAGTTCTAGTCACACCTTAGGCAGGAAAGCCAGCTGGGTGACTTTGTGCCAATCACCAGGAGAGTGTGAGTTCTAGTCCCGTCTTAGGCATGAAAGCCAGCTGGGTGACTTTGTGCCAATCACCAGGAGAGTGTGAGTTCTAGTCACACCTTAGGCAGGAAAGCCAGCTGGGTGACTTTGTGCCAATCACCAGGAGAGTGTGAGTTCTAGTCCCGTCTTAGGCATGAAAGCCAGCTGGGTGACTTTGTGCCAATCACCAGGAGAGTGTGAGTTCTAGTCACACCTTAGGCAGGAAAACCAGCTGGGTGACTTTGTGCCAATCACCAGGAGAGTGTGAGTTCTAGTCCCGTCTTAGGCATGAAAGCCAGCTGGGTGACTTTGTGCCAATCACCAGGAGAGTGTGAGTTCTAGTCACACCTTAGGCAGGAAAACCAGCTGGGTGACTTTGTGCCAATCACCAGGAGAGTGTGAGTTCTAGTCCCGTCTTAGGCATGAAAGCCAGCTGGGTGACTTTGTGCCAATCACCAGGAGAGTGTGAGTTCTAGTCACACCTTAGGCAGGAAAGCCAGCTGGGTGACTTTGTGCCAATCACCAGGAGAGTGTGAGTTCTAGTCACACCTTAGGCAGGAAAACCAGCTGGGTGACTTTGAGCCAATCACCAGGAGAGTATGAGTTCTAGTCACACCTTAGGCAGGAAAGCCAGCTGGGTGACTTTGTGCCAATCACCAGGAGAGTGTGAGTTCTAGTCACACCTTAGGCAGGAAAGCCAGCTGGGTGACTTTGTGCCAATCACCAGGAGAGTGTGAGTTTTAGTCACACCTTAGGCAGGAAAGCCAGCTGGGTGACTTTGTGCCAATCACCAGGAGAGTGTGAGTTCTAGTCCCGTCTTAGGCATGAAAGCCAGCTGGGTGACTTTGTGCCAATCACCAGGAGAGTGTGAGTTCTAGTCACACCTTAGGCAGGAAAGCCAGCTGGGTGACTTTGTGCCAATCACCAGGAGAGTGTGAGTTCTAGTCACACCTTAGGCAGGAAAGCCAGCTGGGTGACTTTGTGCCAATCACCAGGAGAGTGTGAGTTCTAGTCCCGTCTTAGGCATGAAAGCCAGCTGGGTGACTTTGTGCCAATCACCAGGAGAGTGTGAGTTCTAGTCACACCTTAGGCAGGAAAGCCAGCTGGGTGACTTTGTGCCAATCACCAGGAGAGTGTGAGTTCTAGTCACACCTTAGGCAGGAAAGCCAGCTGGGTGACTTTGTGCCAATCACCAGGAGAGTGTGAGTTCTAGTCCCGTCTTAGGCATGAAAGCCAGCTGGGTGACTTTGTGCCAATCACCAGGAGAGTGTGAGTTCTAGTCACACCTTAGGCAGGAAAACCAGCTGGGTGACTTTGAGCCAATCACCAGGAGAGTGTGAGTTCTAGTCCCGTCTTAGGCATGAAAGCCAGCTGGGTGACTTTGTGCCAATCACCAGGAGAGTGTGAGTTCTAGTCACACCTTAGGCAGGAAAACCAGCTGGGTGACTTTGTGCCAATCACCAGGAGAGTGTGAGTTCTAGTCCCGTCTTAGGCAGGAAAGCCAGCTGGGTGACTTTGTGCCAATCACCAGGAGAGTGTGAGTTCTAGTCCTACCTTAGGCATGAAAGCCAGCTGGGTGACTTTGAGCCAATCACCAGAAGAGTGTGAGTTCTAGTCCTGCCTTAGGCAGGAAAGCCAGCCGGGTGACTTTGAGCCAATCATCAGGAGAGTGTGAGTTCTAGTCACACCTTAGGCAGGAAAGCCAGCTGGGTGACTTTGTGCCAATCACCAGGAGAGTGTGAGTTCTAGTCCCGTCTTAGGCATGAAAGCCAGCTGGGTGACTTTGTGCCAATCACCAGGAGAGTGTGAGTTCTAGTCACACCTTAGGCAGGAAAGCCAGCTGGGTGACTTTGTGCCAATCACCAGGAGAGTGTGAGTTCTAGTCACACCTTAGGCAGGAAAGCCAGCTGGGTGACTTTGTGCCAATCACCAGGAGAGTGTGAGTTCTAGTCCTACCTTAGGCATGAAAGCCAGCTGGGTGACTTTGTGCCAATCACCAGGAGAGTGTGAGTTCTAGTCCCGTCTTAGGCAGGAAAGCCAGCTGGGTGACTTTGTGCCAATCACCAGGAGAGTGTGAGTTCTAGTCACACCTTAGGCAGGAAAGCCAGCTGGGTGACTTTGTGCCAATCACCAGGAGAGTGTGAGTTCTAGTCCCGTCTTAGGCAGGAAAGCCAGCTGGGTGACTTTGAGCCAATCACCAGGAGAGTGTGAGTTCTAGTCACACCTTAGGCAGGAAAGCCAGCTGGGTGACTTTGTGCCAATCACCAGGAGAGTGTGAGTTCTAGTCACACCTTAGGCAGGAAAGCCAGCTGGGTGACTTTGTGCCAATCACCAGGAGAGTGTGAGTTCTAGTCCCGTCTTAGGCAGGAAAGCCAGCTGGGTGACTTTGTGCCAATCACCAGGAGAGTGTGAGTTCTAGTCACACCTTAGGCAGGAAAGCCAGCTGGGTGACTTTGTGCCAATCACCAGGAGAGTGTGAGTTCTAGTCCCGTCTTAGGCAGGAAAGCCAGCTGGGTGACTTTGTGCCAATCACCAGGAGAGTGTGAGTTCTAGTCACACCTTAGGCAGGAAAGCCAGCTGGGTGACTTTGAGCCAATCACCAGGAGAGTGTGAGTTCTAGTCACACCTTAGGCATGAAAGCCAGCTGGGTGACTTTGTGCCAATCACCAGGAGAGTGTGAGTTCTAGTCCTGCCTTAGGCATGAAAGCCCGGTGGGTGATTTTGGGCCAATCACCAGGAGACGGTGAGTCCTAATCCCACATTCCTTGGCCAAATTCATAAAGAAGCCCCTATTGGGACAGAGTAGGCAGGAAAGGAGAGCTTGTTTGGCAGAGACAAGCACATGGAAAGTTCTGGAAGGAAGTCTTACCACCAATGGGAGCAGCGAAGCAGCACCCAACACCCACTGCACAAGCAGCCGCCAACATTTCAATATTACGGGATTCATTCTGCAAGAGAGAGAGAGAGAAAGAGGAGGAATAGCAGTTGGTAGGAATGTCCATGGAGATTCTCAGTCCTCCAAGTCATGGTTGTCCCAAAGGTGCTTTTCTTCAAGAGGCAACTGGCCTTTCCTTTTGAAGGCATTTCGCTTCTCATCCAAGAAGCTTCTTCTGCTCTGACTGAAGATGATATTGTATCCCCACCATCGAGTCAGAGCGGAAGAAGCTTCTTGGATGAGAAGCGAAACATCTTCAAAGAAAAAGAAGAAAGGCCAGTTGCCTCTTGAAAAAAAAACCTCCTTTGGGAATAGTTGGCTGGAAGGCTCCTCAGACTTAGAATAACTTTACTGTCACTTTGAATGTACACTAATCGGCATACGTTAAAATGAGTCTTGTACCTCCTCAGCAAAGAGGGCTCCGGTGTGAACTTTCCTTCCTTCTAAAACATTCAAATAAAGTTTAACTTTAGAGAAAGGTTGCTGATGTGTATCTTTGGAGAAGGAGGTGAAAGAAAAGGATGGGTAGAAGCTTTAAAAGTTGGAAATCATGGAGTCCTGTCCATACAATGGGCCTGTTTCATATAGTAGTGAAGACATCAAGCTGGAAACCAGGAGAATTATGAGTTCTAGTCCCGCCTTAAGCATGAAAGTCAGCTGGGTGACCTTGAGCCAATGATCAGGAGACTGAGAGTTCTAGTTCCACCTTAAGCATGGGTGACCTTGAGCCAATCATCGGGAGACTGAGAGTTCTAGTCCCACCTTAAGCATGAAAGCCAGTTGGGTGACCTTGAGCCAATCATCAGGAGACTGAGAGTTCTAGTCCCTCCTTAAGCATGAAAGCCAGCTGGGTGACCTTGAGCCAATAAACAGGAGACTGAGAGTTCTAGTTCCGCCTTAAGCATGAAAGCCAGTTGGGTGACCTTGAGCCAATCATCGGGAGACTGAGAGTTCTAGTCCCTCCTTAAGCATGAAAGACAGCTGGGTGACCTTGAGCCAATCATCAGGAGACTGAGAGTTCTAGCCCCACCTTAAGCATGAAAGCCAGTTGGGTGACTTGAGCCAATCATCAGGAGACTGAGAGTTCTAGTCCCTCCTTAAGCATGAAAGACAGCTGGGTGACCTTGAGCCAATCATCAGGAGACTATGAGTTCTAGTCCCACCTTAGGCAGGAAACCCAGCTGGGTGACTTTGAGCCAATCATCAGGAGACTGAGTTCTAGTCCTGCCTGAAGCATGAAAGACAGGGTGATTGTGTACTTTATGTTTTAATGACCCAGAGGAGATTGATTGGATTAACATAAAAATAGGCTAGAAACCAGGAGCATGTGAGTTCCAGTCCCATCTTAGGTACTGGTTATATGACCTTGGGCCAGTCACTCTCTCTCTGACCCCAACGCACTTCATTGGGTGGTTGTTGTGGAGAAAAATAAAAGTCAGAAGGAGTATTAGATATGTTCAGAGCTTTCAATTAATTTTAAAAACGATAAGGCCGAATATAAATAAATAACAGCAGAAGATTGCATCAAGGGAAACAAACATCTGCCAATAGCAATATCACTTAGACTTATATACCACTTCATACTGCCTTACAGCACTTTTTGGGCTTACACTCTCAGCATATTGTCCCCAAAAACCTGAGCCCTCATTTTACCAACCTCGGTAAGATGGAAGGCTGATTCCACCTTGAGCCGGTGAGGGATCGAACTCCAAAATATGGGCAGAGTTAGCCTGCAATACTGCATTCTAACCACTGTGCCACCACGGCGGTTAAACCTAATGCACAATCCGACCAATGGACGTTCATCGTGACCCAGTCCCCATTCTGTTCTCCAAAGGCGTAGCAAGCCATTGTGCCAAGAGAACAGGATTTATTGAGATGTAAACTATAAAGGTGACTGCAGTGTAAGAAAAAGCATCTGTAAGGCAGGTGGGCAGTTTTCAATTTTGATAAACAAACCATCCCTCAGAAGTTGTGGGAGCACCATCACTTGAGGCTTTCAAGAAGAGATTGGACTGCCACCTGTCAGAAATGGTGTTGGGTCTCCCACTTGGGTGGGGGGTTGGACTAGATGACCTATAAGGTCCCTTCCAACTCTGATCATCTGTTATCTGTTAACCAATAAATAAAATGCCACAGAAATGCTGGTTTTTTTCGTGGTGCTCCCCTCTTCTGCTAATGTCACATTGCACAGGGCTAAATTGATATGCTGAGCAGAAATAAACCATCTCCCATTAGGAATCTTTCTTCAGCTCTTACCTTACCTCCCATCTCGGTTGGCCTTTCTCAACTTTCAACATATATTTTTATCCCTAGGTTTGGAAAACAGACCTTCTAAATAGCTTGGACTACAATCCCCATTGTTCTCAGACAGCCTGGCCTTGGAGCACGATGTAACACTAGCTGAGAGGCAAGAGAGTTTGAGAATGAAGTCATGAATCTAATCATAATATGGAACAAGTCCACAACAGTACTTTTCCTAAGAGTTCAAGAGTGCCTGTAGGATGTTTTTGGTTTTTTTTTTTTTTTTTTTTTTTGGGGGGGGGGGCAATGACCATAAAGCAGGCCTGAATTTAGTTTGATTTCTACAAATTGGGGATTATTATCCCGAAATTATAAATCTTAGGACTGGGAACACAACTTGAAACTGGACTCCTGCCTGTTGTGACTAACCAACAATAAAGGAGAATGTAGAGTTGTTTTTCTTTCAAGGCGTTTCCCTTCTCATCCAGAAAGCTTCTTCAGTTCTACTGAGGAAGCTTCTTGGATGAGAAGCGAAACATCTTCAAGGAAAGTCCAGTTGTCTTTTGAAAAAAGCACTTTTGGGACAACTATGATCTGGATGACTGAGAATCTCTAGAGACAATAAAGGAGAATATTTGTAACTCAGGGTTGAAATGAGGGGGTCCTAGATAATGTCATTACTCAAATTAGGTAACCTCATCAGTGCCTTGATGAGGTTACCTAGTTTGGTAATGAGACGTCTGCAAGAAAACAACCAAACTGAGAGAGCACCAACGACCCTGATGAAGCAACAGTTTGGTGTTTTCCAGCCCTCTTGTTCTTCCTTTCTCAGAGTCCATATTCTACCTTGCAGTCTCAGAGGTAGATACTCACCTCATAAATGCCTCCAAAGACAGAAAGAAACTTGCTGAGAAGGGCTGCACACATGCTGGCTATGTGGACAAAGGGTCCCTGAACAGAGGAAAGGGAGGAAGAATTGGTTAGCAAGAACTGCAGAATGTTGCTAGGGCCCAAACACTTTCAAACACTTTTTTATTTTTATTTATTTATCTACTCTGTTTCTGTAGCCGCCCCATCTCAATCAATGATTCCATGAGCGGTGTGTCCAGTTATGGAAGCTGGATTAAGGCAGCCTAGGAAAGAAGAATCACAGGATCATAGAGTTGGAAGAATCACAGGATCATAGAGTTCATCATGTTCAACCTTCTACGGGATTCACTGCAGGTAGCGAATGAATGAATAGAATGAACGAGCTAGAAGGGACCTTGGAGGTCTTTTAGTCTAGCTTCCTCCTCAAGCAGGAGGACCTATTACCATTTCAGATAAGTGACTGTCCAGAGTCTTCTTAAAAACATCCAGTGTTTGAGCACTTACGATTTCTGAAGGCAAAGCTGTTCCACTGGTTGTCTTCACGGTTAGGAAGTTTCTTCTTAATTCTAGGTTGCTTCTTTCTTTGATTAGTTTCCAACCATTGTTTTCTGCCCTGCCCTCTGGTACTTTGGAAAATAATTTGACCCTCTCCTCTTTGTGGCAGCCCCTCAAATACTGAAAGACTGCTATCATGTCCCCCACTAGTCCTTCTTGTCTCTACACCAGCCAACCCCAAATCTGGCAGCCGTTCTTCATAGGTTTTAGTCTCCAGGCCTTTGATCATCTTGGTTGCTCTTCTTTGAATTGTTTTCCCCAAAGTCTCAATATCTTTTTTGTAATGTGCGGTGACCAAAACTGGTTGCATATACTCCCTGGTGTGGTTGCAGTATTCCTTGAGTTACGACCCCAGTGGAGCCCACCATTTCTGTTGTTCACTGAAACATTTGCTACGTGAGTTTTGCCCCATTTTACAACCATTTCTGTTGTTCAGTGAATCATTGCAGTTGATAAAAGTAGCAACCCGGCTGTTAAGTGGATTTGGTCAGAAGTCTGCAAAAAGTGACCACATGACCTTGAGACACAGCCATGGTCATAAGTATGAACCAATTGCCCAGCATTTGAATGTTGATCACCTGACCACGGGGATGCTACAAAGGTTGTAATTGTGACAAATGGGCCTAAGTCACTTTTTTCAGCGCCGTTGTAATCTTGAGCAGTCCCTAAATGTTGTAAGTCAAGGACTGCTCGTCTCCTATCTTCTCCCAAACTATCTTTCTGCAAGCTGAAGACAGCTGCGTCTTTTCAGCGCTCCAGGCAGCACCTGGTTTCCAGGTCTTTCTCCGTCTTGGTAGCCCACAGACCCCCAAGCCCCCCTCTCACCTCTTTTCCCAAAGGCATCCCACTGCCTAATGCACAGGTCAGTCCAATGACTTTGGCCACAAAAGTCTTGAGGGTCAGGTATTCCTTCAGCACCACACCACGCAGGATCGTTTTCATTTCTGGGATGCCAGAGCCTGTCGAGGAAAGAAAGACAGAAAGGCAGACAGACAGAAAGACAGAAAGAGGAAGGAAGGAAGGAAGGAAGGAAGGAAGGAAGGAAGGAAGGAAGGAAGGAAGGAAGGAAGGAAGGAAGGAAGGAAGGAAGGAAAAAGAAAAAGAAAGAAAGGTGGGGATGAGGGAGAGAGGAAAGGGAAGAAAGGAAGAGACAGAGAGAGAGAGATGGAGGTAGGGGAGAGGAAGGGAAGGAGGGAGGGAGGAAAGAAAGAAAGAAAAAGGAAGGAAGGAAGACAGACAGAAAGAGAAAGGAAGGAAGGAAGGAAGGAAGGAAGAAAGAAAGAAAGAAAGAAAGAAAGAAAGAAAGAAAGAAAGAAAGAAAGAAAGAAAGAAAGAAAGAAAGAAAGAAAGAAAGAAAGAAAGAGGAAGGAAGGAAAAGGAAGGAATGAAGGAAGACAGACAGAGAGAAAGAAAGAAGGAAGGTGGGGAGAGGGGGAGAGGGAAGGAAAGAAGGAACAAAGAAAGAAGAAAGAAAGGTGGGGGTGAGGAAGAGAGGAAGGGAGGGAAGAAAGGAAGAGAGAGAGAGAGAGATGGAGGTAGGGGAGAGGAAGGGAAGGAGGGAGGAAGGAAAGAAAGGAAGTGAAAGAAAAAGGAAGGAAGGAAGACAGACAGAAAGAGAAAGAAAGGAAGAGAGGAAGAAAGGAAGAAAGGAAGAAAGGAAGAAAGAAAGAAAGAAAGAAAGAAAGAAAGAAAGAAAGAAAGAAAGAAAGAAAGAAAGAGAAAGGAAGGAAAAGGAAGGAAAGAAGGAATGAAGGAAGACAGACAGACAGAGAGAAAGAAAGAAGGAAGGTGGGGAGAGGGAGAGAGGGAAGGAAGGAAGGAAGGAAGGAAGGAAGGAAGGAAGAAAGAAAGAAAGAAAGAAAGATGAGGCAAAAAAGAAGAATCAGGAAAATCCAGAGAGCGACCACTGAACAAAAGCTCTTTTTACTCAGTGACATTCCCCACACAGCATGTTTAACTAGATCAGGGAAAGGCCTAGCATAATGTTTCTCAATCTCGACCACTTTAAGATATGTGGACTTCAACTCCCAGAATTCCCCAGCATGTTTTAAACATGGCCTATGAATTTGCCTTTTAAGAGTCAGTTCAGCGAAGGCCTGGGTTTGATTCCGCTCTGAGGGAAAAGAGAGATCTTTGCAATGCAGGGGAAACCTTTAAAGTTTTCGCAGAGGAAGGTGGCTTGATGGACAAAAAGAACCACCTTTTAGGAGAATTCCCTGAGTTTGGGTCTCTGAGGGAATGGAACCTTCCTTGTCTCCAGGATCAGAAAAGAAACGGCTGGCAGAGGGTCGGTTCCCAATGGTGCCTTCCAAACATCTGGGCTTCCTCCACAGAAGCTTCTTGTTCTGACCAAGGCTTATTGAGACACTAACAAACACATGTTTATCCTCAAACCCTTTTTTTCTTTATTTCAACAGCTGTGAATTTTAGTAATTTACAGCCCGTAATGAGTCTCAAACAATTTGTAAAAGTCCTTCAGGATAAGTCTGATAAGCACCCACCTTTATCTTCCTTGAAATGCTGCCAATGACTAAATTTCCAATTAGTTGGACAAGACTAAACGGAGCACAAAGTCAACACGGAACTTCAGAGTTTAAACCGACCAGAATGAACAAAGTTGCTTCCTGCAAAGGCTCATGTCCCTTTGCTCCTCCTTTATGTTTTATGGGAGGGGCCAGTCATCTCCAAGCCTTACTCCTGAATCGCCCCTTTTGTCTTAACTGCTTTTGCCTTCTGACAGCTCTGCACATGCGCACACTGGGAACAGGCTCCCCTTGTTCCTCTGCCTCGCTGCTGTCAGATTCTGGAGGCTCCAGAGTTTGCACATAACTCCCAGATGGCCCTGACCCCATCTCTGGATTGGATGCAGGACCCTTGTCCAAGTCCTCCCCCCTGATTCCCAGACTAGCCCATGTTCCTCCCCACTGTCTGACTCTGCTGCCGTCTCCGCAGGCTGCCGGCGGACCACAACACTTCTTCCCTTCCCACCTCTCCAGGCCAGTACTCACCCACTGCCTGAGGGGCTAAAATCTGGGTGAATCCAGCCGAGAAAGTGATGAGCACGATGGGGTAGGTAATCCAAGCCATGTATTGCAAGAAAACATTGGTATCCAACCCACCGTACATCCACTTCTGGGCTGCAAGAGAGAGAGGGGGAAAAAAAATTGGGTTTGCTTGTCAATGCACAAGAGATCATCCTGCAGGTCAGAGGTGGTATTCAGCAGGTTCTGACCGGAAATTTTGAGTAGTTCGGAGAACCGGCAAATCCCACCTCTGACCGGTCCCGCCCCCATCTCTTCTCTGCCTCCCATTGAGTCCCAGCTGATTGGCTGGGTCTTCTTTGGTTGCCCTCCACAGGAGAACGGAGCTGGAAAGCAGGTTAGTGAGGTGGGGAGGGAATGGAGATTTTACAGTATCCTTCTTCTCCCACTGCCACATCTTTCCTCCAGAAATTTGGATGGCCCCAATTCTGCTTGGCGCTGAAGTCCAGGCTGTTTCTTCAGGCCTTTAGATCAGAGGAGCAGATGAGCTGGGCTTAATTGATCTGATTTTTTTTGCCTGCATGTGGGGTTGTTGTTTGCCCTTAGATAGCAATAGCACTTAGACTTATATACCACTTTATAGTGCTTTCCAGCCCTCTCTAAGCGGTTTTACAGAGTCAGCCTATTGCCCCCCAACAATCTGGTTCCTCATTTTACCCACCTCGGAAGGAGGGAAGGCTGAGTTAACCTTAAGCCAGTCAGGATCGAACTCCTGGCAGTGGGCAGAGCAGCCTGCAATACTGTGTTCTAACCAAGAGCCACCAAGGCTCTATGTCGAACTCCTGGCAGTGGGCAGAGCAGCCTGCAATACTGCGTTCTAACCACTGTGCCACCAAGGCTCTATGTTGGGTGAGGAACAATCTTGGGGTGGGTTTTTTCTATGCTTTAATTATTGTAAGCTGCCTAGGATCACAATTAAAAATTAAATTAAATTTAAAACATAAAACAATATAAAATAATAAAAGTCCTTGACTTATGTCAAGCTCTTGGCCACCAACCCGCATTTATGATTATTTGCAGTGTCCTACAGTCATATGATTGCTTACTTCAAAATTTTTGTTGAAAACAGGCATTTACTTCTGGGTTGTTGTTGGGTATTTTTTGGCAAAAAAGGCCCATAGTGAACAATGGATTCACTTTTCGACCACTGTGTTCACTTAAAGAGTGTCTTGTTTATATAACAAATCCCACGAGACAGGTTGTCAGAACAGGGGCAACCCACTTTGCATCCATCACAACTTATAAGCCATAATGGGCAGGCTCCATTAGTTATATGTTGAAAACAAAATAAAATAAAATAAGTGAAATAAAGTGAAATAAAACAATAAAGTAAAGTGTAAATATAAAAAATAAAAATGAAATAAAATATTAAAAAAATAAAAATAAAAAATAATAAAATGTAATGAAATACAAGAAAAAAGAAAAGAAATAAAATAGAATATAAAAGATATAAAATAATAAAATGAAATGAAATAAAGTAAAATAAAATAAAATAATAAAGTGTAAAGTAAAATAATAAAATAAAATATAAAAGAAATAAAATAATAATATAATGAAATGAAATAAAGTAAAATAAAATAGAATAATAAAAATAATAAAGTAAAGAGTAAAGTAAAATATAAAAAAATAATAAAATAAAATAAAAAATATATCAAATAAATGCAATCATAAAAATATTTTAAAAAAAATAAAGTAAAATAAAGACAATATAAAATAACAAAACAAAACATTTCCTCTCAGAAGTGCTGAGTCTCGGATTCTCAGCCCGGGAGTGCTGGCTGCCTTTGCAGTTGTGACTTGCAATCATCTGACCTTGCAGGCAAGTTGCTATGGCGAAGTCCATGGCCCAGCTGACCAGGGCCATCAGCAGACCCAATAGAATGAGGAAGATCCAGTCTTCGCCCACTTTGGAGATGAGGAACTTCTGGCACCGCACGGTACAGACTGCAAGTGAGAGGGGGGAAAGGAGTGGATGAGAGATGGGGAGACAGGGACATCCATGGGACTTCAGCAGAGAGAAGCTGGGATACAGGGGAAGGCCAGATTGGTCCATTGCTATGGAAACGACGCACTTTCAGAGCAAGTACAGGATGGGAGCAGTGGAAACACAGGTGCTTTGATAGGAAAGATGAACAAAAGGGAAACATAACCAGGAAAAATTGCAGCGTTTAGATACACGGGTAAAATATACAGTACATCAGCATTTAGCATATGAACAGAAAAGAGTGTCTGGTCATGGGTTTTGCCTATTTGTCTCTCTGCCCACATCCTTGCCTGTCCACATTGGTTTGTACATTTATTTATTAAATTTATTTGCTGCCCATCCAGCAATGAAATAAAATAATGAGCCAGCAGTGTACAGCAGCAGCCAAAAAAGCTAATGCAATTCTAAGTTGCATTATGAGAGGGATACAATCCAGATCAAGGGAGGTACTAATACCACTCTATAAAGCCTTAGTAAGACCACACCCAGAGTACTGCATCCAGTTTTGGTCACCACATTATAAAAAAGATGTTGAGACTCTAGAAAGTGTGCAGAGAAGAGCAACCAGGATGATTAGGGGACTGGAGACTAAAACATACAATGAACAATTGCAGGAACTGGACATGGCTAGTGTAGTGAAGAGAAGGACTAGGGGAGACAGGAGAGCAGTCTTCCAATATTTGAGGGGCTGCCACAGAGAGAAGGGGCCAAGCTATTTTCTAAAGCACCTGAAGGCCAGACAAGGAGTAATGGATGGAAACTGAACAAGGAGAGATTCAACCTGGAAATAAGGAGAAACTTTCTGACAGTGAGAACAACCAAGCAATGGAGCAATTTGCCCTCAAAAGCTGTGGGAGCGTCATCACTTGAGCCTTTCAAGAAGAAATTGGACTGCCATTTGTCAGAAATTGTGTAGGGTCTCCTGCTTAGGTGGAGGGTTGGACTAGATGACCTACAAGGTCCTTTCCAACTCTGATTACCAGTAAACTGTAAACTCTGGGCAGCTTACAGCATAAAACATGAAAATCGTAACATATAAATCCCTCTAAAATAATTATTCTGCTTGAACAGTATTCAAACCATCATTTGTTCCAAAGCAAGATCAAACTGTGTTTTCAGGTTCAGGGCAAAATCATTTTTTCTCACAGAAACCAGGAGATGGTGAATTCTAGTTCATTCTTAGGCATGAAAGCCAGCTGAGTAACTTTGGGCCAGTCACTCTGTCTCAACCCAATTCTCCACACAGGGTTGTTGCTGTGGAGATAATAGGAGGAAGAAGTGTGTTCGATATTTTCACCGCCTTGAGTTATTTGTACAAAATAATAAAGACAGGAGATGAAGAAACAAAGATGATAAATTCAGAGATGGCACACCTTTATTAAATTTCAGTGTACTAAGGTATAATACTACAGTGTGAATTATAAAGTGGACATCATATTCTAATATTTGAGGGGCTGCCACAGAAAGGAAGGGGTCAAGCTATTTTCCAAAGCACCCGAAGGCCAGACAGGGAACAATAGATGGAAACTGAACAAGGAGAGATTCAACCTAGAAATAAGGAGAAATTTTCTGACAGGTAGAACCATCAAACCAATGGAACAGAAGTTGCCTTCAGAAATTGTGGGTGCTCCATCAATGGAGGCTTTCAAGAAGAGACTGGACTGTCAGAAATGGTGTAGGGCAAGGGTCTTCAAACTTGGCAAGTTTAAGATTTGTGGACTTCAACTCCCAGAATTCCTGAGCTAACATGACTGGAGGAGGAATTCTGGGAGTTGAAGTCCACAAGTCTTAAAGCTGTTAAGTTTGAAGACCCCTGGTGTAGGGTCTTCTTGGGCGGAAGGTTGGACTAGATGACCTACAAGATCCCTTCCAACTCTGTTAATCTGTCATCGTGAAGTCCAAAGTCAACTCTGATATAACAGGCTTTAGAGAAATAGGGTTGGATTGACAAGGACCCTTGATTTCAGAAGAACAAGTAGAATGTAGAATCTTGGGCTTGAAGAGATCTTGGAGATAGTCCAACCCCTTATATATCATTAGAACCTTTTCTATCATTCCAGTCAAAGGGTTTGTCCAGTGTTTGAAAACTTCCAGTGTTGGAACACCCATAAATCTGAGAGGCAAGCTCTTCCATTAATTGTTCTCATGGTCAGAAAATGCCTATTTTCCTTTAGGAAAATATTAGAATGTGCAGAAATGAACAGATTAACACTTTCTATAAAGGAGAAAGAACAAACTGAATATTATATGACATGGGAGCTATTTTATGGTTGGAGAATAAAAATAAAAGTGAGAAAAATGGCGATTAGTGTAATAAAGAATACAGGTTAAGATAGAGATGTAAACAATACGATGATTATTATATATGATTGTTAAAATTACCATACCTAATATAATATTATATTTTCATTAGAAGTTATGTTAAGAGGGAGAAATGAGTAGAGTTATAATGCTAATTATTAATATTGTATGATTTAGAGAATTATTGCCAATGTAATGAATATTGCCAATTTTGATTGTAAAGCACAGAGATAACACACTGTTTAATGGAACTTCGTTACGAAAGAAAGAAAGAAAGAAAGAAAGAAAGAAAGAAAGAAAGAAAGAAAGAAAGAAAGAAAGAAAGAAAGAAAGAAAGAAAGAAAGAAAGAAAGAAAGAAAGAAAGAAATAAATGCCTCCTTGGACATTTGAATGTTTGTCCAGAATGGTATAAGCCAGGTCTCCTGCTTTAGGCAGGGAGATGGACCAGATGACCTCCAAGGTCCCTTCCAGCCCCCAATTCTGTGTGATAGATATATATGATAGATCAAAGGTCTTCAAGCTTGGCAAGTTTCATGACTTGTGGACTTCAACTCCCAGAATTCCAGGAGCTAACATGACTGGAGGAGGACTTCTGGGAGTTGGAAGTCCACAAGTCTTAAAGCTGTCAAGTTTGAAGATCCCTGGGATAGATACACTGATATAGACAGACACAGACAGACAGACAGACAGAAGATGACAGACAGAATGACAGAGAACACCAGAGGGACGTGATGGGGTAGAGATGGCTGCAGAATTCTCGGAGTTGAAGTCCACAAGTCTTAAAGTTGACAAATTTGGAGACCTCTGGTATAATGTATCCTGCTTTTGGGCAGGGATTCATATGATAGACAGACAGACAACAGACAGACAGAATAACAGAGAACAACAGAAGGATGTGATGGTGTAGAGATGGGTATCAGAGATGAACTGAGCAGAGATCCATTGGATTGATGGTACCGGAGTGTTGAAAAGCATCAGGGTTAAGATGCAAGAACAAATTAAAAGGATGACTATCTTGCATGGGAGTCTGTCAGAGACCATCCAGCCAATTAGAAGAAGACAGAGGGAAGATTTAACAAAGCAGAAAACCATGAAGTGGTCAGAATGGGAGATTTCAACCGCAGAATGGGAAGAGTCATTCTGCAGGGCCCAAGATGTCACATCGATTTTTCATTTGTCTTGATGATAATTTTCTCTTTCCAAATGTTTGAGATGCGCATCAGTGGAACGGCTACTTCTGACTTGGTCCTTACTAAAAGGATTGGTTGGAGATATTAAAGAGATGAAAGCCAGGTGCAAATGGCTGTATAATATTAGAGTCCTTATTCTTTTTAAAAAGCTTCCTTGGAAACAACCTTGGATTTTAAAAAGCAAAATTCTAATGAACTAAGAAAAATTAAGGAAGATGTGATACTTTAAAAAAAAAAACCTTAAAAGGTAAATGGATTTGAAGCTGGGTGGGACTTCTTGGAAAGGAAATTCAGTTTCAAAAAATTAAAATGTTTAAATTAAATCTTAAATAAATTAAATCCCAAAGAGTACCAATGAAGAAGACAACTAGGGAAACTGGAAAAAGGCTAAATGCAGTCCTCCTCTTCGAGAAAGGACAGAAAGAGGATCTCAGATATTATCAACCATCAAAACCCAGAAAGATATTAAAACAGTAAACCAGTCCATTTGTAAACATCTGGAAGAATAACAGAGTTGGAAGGGACCTTGGAGGTCTTCTAGTCCACCCCCGTCCTCAGGCAGGAAACCCTACACCATTGCAGACAAATGATTGTCCACTCTCTTCTTAAAAGCCTCTAGTGATAGAGCACCCACAACTTCTGGAGGCAAGTAGTTCCACTGGTTAATTGTTCTCACAGTTGGGAAATTCTCTCCTTCGTTCGAGGTAACTTCTCTCCTTCTTAACTCAGTGATGATCTTCATATCCCTGGCTTGGAGATGCTATGAAAAGTGAAAACCACTGTCCAGCCAATCACCTTGGCACTTTGCACATTGGTAAATTTAGTGCTAGAGAAAGAAAGTGATAAAATCTCTCCCTCATCTTTTATCCTGAGCTAGAAAGAGAATACTTAAGAACTAGCTCCATCCATTGCTTCTTGCTCAGCCTTCAGGTGCTTTGGAGAATAGCTTGACTCCCTCTTCTTCGTGGCAGCCCTTCAAATATTGAAACACTGCTATCAGGTCCGCCCTCGTCCTTCTTTTCATTAAACGAAACGTACCCAATTCCTGCAACCATTCTTCGTATGTTTCAGCCTTCAGCTCTCTAATTATCTCTGTTGAATGAGACTGCCTAAGAAATTGTCCTCTTTTTTTTTTTTTTGCACTGTTAGGTGATATGAATTCAATGAGGAAGTAGACTTCATAATGCTAAACAAGATCAAAAGTTTATCTCAAAGGACATCGGAGGAGGATTATACTCTGAACATTCATTAGGTTTCACTCATCAAAAATAATTAGACTCATTGGCCAAAATTGTAAGCAAGTTTGCCCATTTCCTGATTTTATGTAGGCTACCTTTAATTAGGCTCCTTTGGTGCCCCTTCGCCCAAAGCCATTCATGTAATCCCTGGAAGGCAACCAAAATCGTCTGCCAATCTCTAACTTTCAGGGTGAAAGAAGAGGAAAAGTTATTAAATCCTCAGGAAACAAGCTTAATGAATTGCATCTAATTTGTTATCCATCTGAAAACAATTGGGAACAAATTTCACCTGATGTTTTTGCCCTGCCACTGATCATTTAGGGGCAATGTGAGGCTTCAAATAGGTATCTTGTCCCCCCTCAAAGTGTTGGAGTTATGAAATATATGTAATCCTTGAATTACGGCCATTGGTTTAATAAGCCAAGTTAAAGATTCACTTAATAGATTAGAATAGAATTCTTGATTGGACACACAAGGAATTCATCTTTGGTGCATATGCTCTCAACAACCATGTTACTAATTTAACAATTGCACCAATTTACTTAACAATGGTGGCAAGGAAGGTTGTAAGAAGGGGGCAAAATTCTTGCTTAGTGACATAATTTGGGGTGCAATGTAGAGAGGTGAAAACACAAGCAGGGTCAGCTCCATTAGCCCCCACCTTTGCATGGGACACACATTAGCTAGGATCCTTTCTCATAGAAATCAAATAGATAGCAAGCTACAAAAAACACGTGAAGAGCAAACAGCATAACTGGAAACTCAGGATATTGCAACCAGGTGCAAACTGATAGCTACAAAGGATCAGGGAAAAACAGATTAGACTTTAAAACAATTACTCCTACCAAGATCCCAAGAAGAGATCCCAATCTAAAGAGACAGGAACTCATCACACAAACACAAATCAAAGACTTCAAGGATTCACACTTATAAAATCAAAGAACCTGAAGTGTACAAGAAAGGGGTTTTCCTATTCACTTATTAATCTCAGGAACGCAGTAGAATCTATTCTTATTTGCCTTCCTATTATTTATTTGCCTACTTATTAATCTCAGGAACGCTGTAGGATCTATTCTTATTTGCCTTCCTATTAATAAACTGCTTCTGGCTTCCAATGCAGCTGACCAAATGACTTTGCAGTAAAATCTCCCAGCCGGGAAATTTGAATCCACAAAAGAAATAACTTTGCCTTCTTCCTTAAAGGGCAAAGCTTTCTTTTCATTTCCTCAGTAGTCCAAAGTTAGTCCAACCACTATAAACAGGCCTGCTTTGACTCAGTAGTCCAGGATTTTAAATCAGAGTTGGTTCACCAGAGACGGCAGGTCTCAAAATTGTTACCAACTTATCTTCAAGGCTAGCATTCAAGAGTCTAACTAAAACCACTTATCTATAGATAAAGGAATAAACTGTTTCTCCATCCAAGGTTTATATTTTGTTACTTCTCAATCAACCTTATCCCATTTGGAAACACCGGGGAATTATGTAAGAATGTTGTTCGCAGATTTTAGTTCTGCTTTTAATACCATCATGCCGCACAGATTAATAACTAAGCTTAAAGATCTAGATTTTCCAGATTCTATTTGCTTATGGATATTGGACTTTTTAACAAATCGTCCACAAAGAGTTAAATTGAATGACTATATTTCTACTGCCAAGACACTTAGCATTGGCACTCCGCAAGGTTGTGTCCTTAGTCCACTTTTGTTCTCCATCTATTCATCTGATTGCACAAATAAACATCCCAACAATAGGATAATGAAATTTGCAGACGATACTACGCTTGTAGGACTTATTTCTGGGGATGATGAGTCTGCATATCGGGATGAGGTATTACAGCTATCCCGTTGGTGCAAAAATAATAATCTTCTATTTAATATCAAGAAGACCAAGGAGGTTATAGTGGACTATAGAAAAAAAAGAGCAGACATTCAGCCACTGTATATAGAGGGAGTTCGTGTGGAACAGGTGGTTGAATGTAAGTTTCTCGGGACCATCATTACAAATAACCTGACCTGGAGTGCAAACACCGCTGCTTTAATTAAGAAGGCACAACAACGGTTGTATTTACTAAGGATTCTTAGGAAACAACAACTGGCTGAGAGTCTATTGACTACTTTCTATCGGAGTTCAATTGAGAGTATATTATCCTTCTGTCTCTGTGTATGGTTCTTGAGCTGCACAGTGGCAGAGAAAAAGGCAATTCAGAGGGTGATTAAGACGGCCCAAAACATCATTGGCTGCTCACTTCCCTCTTTGGAAGAACTGTATAGGAATAGATGTAGGAGGAAGATACTTAATATATTGAATGACTCCTCTCATCCGGGACATCAGCTCTTTGAACTATTACCATCAAGAAGAAGATTTAGGGTATTAAGAACAAGGACGACCAGATTTAAGAACAGTTTTTATCCAAGTGCAGTTTTGAGTTTGAATGCAGGGTCATAAGATTTATGTGGAAGTGAATGAGAGTAATGGGGTTTTACATTTTTAAATTGCATAGAGATCATTGTATGGTTGGCTGTGTTTAGTTTTAATTTAATTTAATTTTTTTTCTTTTAGTGGTGTTTGTCCAGTTTTTACTTGTGGAAGAGCACCTCATTTTGTTGCACCCGCTTGCGAGTGTAAAGACAAAATAAATTCTATCTAACTAGGTCAGGAGATGGGGAGTAATACACAAGAAAGCCTTTTCCAGCTGAAGAAAAGCTTACCTCCCAAGGACAATCTGTACAATTCAGAACATTTGTGCTGAAAATTGGCCTTTAGTACAATGGGTTTGTGGAAAGACCAATCAATCAATTAATCAGAACAGAGCTGGAAGGGACCTTGGAGGTCTTCTAGTCCAACCCCCTGTTCCAGCAGGGGAGCCTATGCAATCTGAGACAAGTGGCTGTCCCATTTCTTCTTAAAAACCTCCAGGGATGGAGCACCCACGATTTCTGAAGGCAACTCATTCCATTGGTTAATTGTCCTCACTATTGGAAGTTTCTCCTGAATTCCATGTTGCTTCTCTCCTTGATTAGTTTCCGTCCATTGCTTCTTGTCCTGCCTTCTTGTACTTTGGAGAATAAACTGACCCCCTCTTCTTTGTGGCATCCCCTCAAATACTGGAATACTGCTATCATGTCCCTTTTCTTTAATACTAGCCATAGCCGAATTCTGCAACCATTCTTCACATGTTTTTAGTCCCCGGGCCTTTAATCACCTTAGTTGCTCAATATCTTTTGAGTAATGTGCTGACCCAAACTGGATGCAGAGTTCCAGGTGTGGCCTATCTAAGGTTTTCTAAAGCGGTGCTAATACTTCATGTGATTTTCATTCACCGACTGTAGTGTCGGCTTAACAACGTGGCATTTCCTTTACGGCCACTGCAAAAAAACGAAAGGAAAAGCAGACTCCATTATGGGTCATAAATCAAGGATGACCTGTAATTACATGATCCCAGCTTTAGGTGGCTAGCCAGATTCATGTTGCACTGCACTGTTTTATCTCCACAGGCATTAACAGATAACCGATAATCAGAGTTGGAAGGGACCTTGTAGGACATCTAGTCCAACCCCCTGCCCAAGCAGGAGACCCTACACCATTTCTGACAGATGGCAGTCCAATCTCTTCTTGAAAGTCTCAACTGATGGTGCTCCCACAACTTCCAAGGGCAACTTCTGTTCCATGGGTTGATTGTTCTCACTGTCAGAAAGTTTCTCCTTATTTCCAGGTTGAATCTCTCCTTGTTCAGTTTCCATCCATTATTCCTTGTCTGGCCTTCGTGTGCTTTGGAAAATAGCTTTGCCCCCTCCTCTCTGGGGCAGCCCTTTAAATATTGGAAGACTGCTATCATGTCTCCCCTGATCCTTCTCTTCCTGCCCAGTTCCTGCAACCATTCTTCTTACGTTTTAGTCACCAGTCCCCTAATCCTCCTGGTTTCTCTTCTCTGCACTTTTTCTAGAGATTCGACATCTTTTTTATAGTGTGGTGACCAAAACTGGATGCAGTACTCTAGGTGTGGTCTTACTAAGGCTTTATAGGGTGGTATTAGTAACCTTCCTTGATCTTGATTGTATCCCTCTGGTTAATGATTTTTTTTTTTTTGTGGCAGCTGCACACGGCTGGCTCATATTTAGCTGGTTGTCCACTAAGACTCCAAGATCCCTCTCAGTTACCGCTATTGAACCTGGTTTCACCCAGTCTATTCACTCAGGTGTTTCCTGGGATGAGATTGAGGAAAGAGTTAAAACAGCCAGGTATTTCTGCTTCCTTTACAGGTTTGGGCTGAGCAGAACCACAAATCTGAATCAGCTTGGCTATTTGATACTCCAACAGCTAAAGATACTTCCAGGTGTTCTGCATCTGGATGGCCAGTGCTGCCTGGGGGAATTGAGAGGCCGGTCCCAAATTCTGACTTCATGAGTAAGCCCATGGCCGGCCATCCTCTTACCCCATTGCTATGACAGCTGTAGGAAGCCAACAGCTGGGCCCAGAGGGGGGGAGGGCTGTGGCATGGAGGTACCTCTGGATAGGAAAACAGCCTCTTGCCCTCCTACCCATCTGGTCACAGGTGGTGGCCATTGGAGCAGAGGACAGCAAAGCGGTCATGGCCAAGACTACCCCAGGACAGAAGAGCCTGGACATGGGCCATCTCCGCGGTTGCCCCTGCGAGTTGGCAACTTTTGACAGGGAAACAGCCTCAAGGACAAGGCAAGCTGTGACTGCAGCAGTTGCTAAGGGATTTAGGAAGAGTCAGATGCCACAAGACAATGTGCGTTTGTGTGTTTTTCTCTCCCTCCCTCCCTCTCTCTCTCTCTCCTTTTCTCTCCCTTTCTCTCTTTCTTTCTCTCTCTCTCTCTCTCTCTCTCCCCTTTTCTCTCCCTTTCTCTCTTTCTTTCTCTCCCTTTCTCTTTCTCTTTTTCTCTTTCCCTTTCTCTCTCTCTTTCTCTCTCTCCCCTTTTCTCTCCCTTTCTCTCTTTCTTTCTCTTTTCCTTTCTCTCCCTTTCTCTTTCTCTTTTTCTCTTTCCTTTTCTCCCCATTTCACTGTCTCTCTCTCTCTTTCTCTCTGTGTCTCTCTTTTTCTCTTTCCCTTTCTCTCTCTTTCTCTCTTTCTCTCTCTTTCTCTCTCTTTCCCTTTCTCTCTCTCTTTCTCTCTCTCTCCTTTTCTCTCCCTTTCTCTCTTTCTTTCTCTTTCCCTTTCTCGTCCTTTCTCTTTTTCTTTTTCCCCTTCTCTCCCTTTCACTTTCTCTCTCTCTCTCTCTCTCTGTCTCTCTTTTTCTCTCTTTCCCTTTCTCTCTCTCTCCCCCTTTCCTTTTCTCTCTTTCTCTCTTTCTCTTTCTGTCTGTTTTTCTCTTTCTTTCTCTTTCTGTCTTTTTCTCGTTCTCTCTCTTTCCCTTTCTCTCTCTCTATTTCTTACTCTTTATTTCTTTCTCTCTCTCCCCTTTTCTCTCCCTTTCTCTATTTCTTTCTCATTTCCTTTCTCTCCCTTTCTCTCGCTCTTTCTCTCTTTCTCTTTCTGTCTGTTTTTCTCTTTCTTTCTCTTTCTCTGTCTTTTTCTCTCTTTCCCTTTCTCTCTCTCTCTCTCTTTCTTTCTCTCTCTTTCTCTCTCTCTCTCTCTCTCTCTCTTTCTTTCTCTTTCTCTTTCTCTTTCTCTGTCTTTTTCTCTTTCTTTCCCTTTCTCTCTCTTTCTTACTCTTTATTTCTCTCTCTCTCTTTCCCCTTTTCTCTCTTTCTCTTTCTCTTTCTCTTTCTCTTTCTCTTTCTCTCTTTCTCTTTCCCTTTATCTCTCTCTCTCTCTGTCTGTCTTTGGCCAAGTTTTGGGGAAAGGGGAGTCTGGATGGTTAGAAAAGTGGGAGAGATATTCTAAAGCGTTCCTGTTATTTGTCTTTTTGGAGGACCAATTCATCTTTGTTAAATTCAAGTTTTAAAAGTAGGAATGTAACACTGAGCACACTGATAGGTGGCACACCCAGTCTAGAGAAGTCCTTCCTGGACTGAACAATGTCTGAATGATAAGGATAAGAGAGAAAAACAGGAGGTCAAAGGAACTATAGATGGAATCTGAAGGCCCACGAACCGACACATTGCATCATACCCCTTTGACAGTTTAACAGAGTTGGAAGGGACCTGGGAGGTCATCTAGCCCAACCCCCACCCAAACAGGAGACCCTACACCATTTCTGACCGATGGCAGTCCAGTTTCTTCTTGAAAGCCTCCAGGGATGAAGCTCCCACAACTTCCCAAGGCAACTTCTGTTCCATGGGTTGATTGTTCTCCCTGTCAGAAAATCCCTCCTTATTTCCAGGTTGAATCTCTCCTTGATCAGTTTCCATCCATTATTCCTTGTTTGGCCTTCAGGTGCTTTGGAAAATAGCTTGACCCCCTCTTCGATATAACAGCCCCTCAAACATTGTTACTCTGCTATCATGTCCACCCTGGTCCTTCTCTTCACTAGACTAGCTAGGCCCAGTTCTTGTTACTTCATATGCATATATGGCATATAAATACATGGCAGCTGCCGGATACCTGAATTCTGATCAGGTGACCGTGAGGATATACTGCAATGATCGTAAATTTGAAAAACAGCCATATCACTTGTTTCAGTGCCATCATCACTTCAAACGGACACTATATGAATAGTTGTAAGCCAAGGATTGTCCAGTGACTTAACCAAATCACTGAAATAAACAAAAGTTGCAGACTCAACACACATTAAGTTCGGGAGGGCTGCCCCAAAGAAGAGGGAGTCAAGCTATTCTCCAAAACACCTGAAGGCAGGACAAGAAGCCATGGATGGAAACTCATCAAGGAGAGAAGCAACCCAGAACCAAGGAGAGAATTTCCCAACAGTGAGAACAATTAACCAGTGGAACTACTTGCCTCCAGAAGTTGTGAATGCTTCATTAATGAAGGTTTTTAAGAATAACTGGATGACAATTTGTCCGAAATGCATAGAGTTTCCTAAACAGGGAGGTTGGACTAGAAGAGCTTGAAGGTTCCTTCCAACTTTGTTGTTATTCTGTATACTCGGTTTTAAGCCTCCCCCTTTGGGGAGAAGAAGCTCTTTCGGTTGGTTCACAATTCAGGATTCCCCAACACACTTCACCAGAGGTGGGTATTCAACAGCTTCTGACCAGTTCTGGAGAACCGGTAGCGGACATTTTGAGTAGTTCAGGGAACTGGTAGCGGACATTTTGAGTAGTTCAGGGAACCGGTAGTGGACATTTTGAGTAGTTCAGGGAACTGGTAGCAGACATTTTGAGTAGTTCAGGGAACTGGTAGCGGACATTTTGAGTAGTTCAGGGAACTGGTAGCAGACATTTTGAGTAGTTCAGGGAACTGGTAGCGGACATTTTGAGTAGTTCAGGGAACCGGTAGCGGACATTTTGAGTAGTTCAGGGAACCGGTAGCGGACATTTTGAGTAGTTCAGGGAACCGGTAGCGGACATTTTGAGTAGTTCAGGGAACCGGTAGCGGACATTTTGAGTAGTTCAGGGAACCGGTAGCGGACATTTTGAGTAGTTCAGGGAACCGGTAGAGGACATTTTGAGTAGTTCAGGGAACCGGTAGCGGACATTTTGAGTAGTTCAGGGAACCGGTAGCGGACATTTTGAGTAGTTCAGGGAACCGGTAGCGGACATTTTGAGTAGTTCAGGGAACCGGTAGCGGACATTTTGAGTAGTTCAGGGAACCGGTAGCGGACATTTTGAGTAGTTCAGGGAACCGGTAGCGGACATTTTGAGTAGTTCAGGGAACCGGTAGCGGACATTTTGAGTAGTTCAGGGAACCGGTAGCGGACATTTTGAGTAGTTCAGGGAACCGGTAGCGGACATTTTGAGTAGTTCAGGGAACTGGTAGCAGACATTTTGAGTAGTTCGGAGAATTGGCAAATCCCACCTCTGACTGGCCCCGCCCCCATCTATTCTCTGTCTCCCATTGAGTCCCAGCTGATTGGCTGGGTCTCCTTTGGTTGCCCTGCACAGGAGAACGGAGCTGGAAAGCAGGTTAGTGGGGTGGGGAGGGAAGGGGGATTTTGCAGTATCCTTCCCCTGCATGCCCACCAAGCCGCACCCACAGAACCAGTTGTAAAAAAAAACTTGAATCCCACCACTGCACTTCACGTGACTTTTTGGTGTCTGCCTCCCAAGGACTGTATGCACACAACCACACAATTTTTCTCATGCCTACATTTCTTTCTCTGTACACAGTGCCAATTTCCCAACGTCCGGCTGGGCCACCACTCCCATTCTCCCAGACCAGAATGGTTAATCTGCATAAAACTGGGGACAAAAGGAATTGTAATCCTATATATCCGCAAGGTGTCGGATTCAATTCTGCCGGCACAATCCTTCCTATGACGGTAGCAATGTGTGAAAGACTTGTGAGGAGCGGCTTCTCTGAGCCTGAATAAAACGGTCATTGAAATGTACCACGTTCCTTCCCTTGTGCCCAAGGAAAGCTACACTGCTGGTTGGTTCACACAATAGGCTTAACCTCTTGCCTCTTGATTTAGAGTCATGAGAGATAAATGGCAGCACGTCAAATGATCTGGGGTCAGGAAGGATGTATTTTTTTGGGTGCGGGGGGGACATGCCACTCCCCTTTCCAAGCAAACACGTAATATCCAGAACATTCATCCTATGGAGATTCTCAGTCATTCAGGTCAGGGGTCGCCAACCTTTTGGACCTCGGGGACCACTAAACTCATAATTTTAAATCCCGGGGACCACTGGACTGATGGTGGCTTGCTGACATTGGTGTGTGTGTGTGTGTGTGTGTGTGTGTGTGAAAGAGAGAGAGAGGAGAGAGAGAGAGGAGAGAGAGGAGAGTGAGGGAGAGGAGAGAGAGGGAGAGAGAGAGAAAGAGAGGGGAGAGAGGAGAGAGAGAGAGAGGAGAGAGAGAGGAGGGAGAGAGACGGAGAGGAGAGAGGGAGAGGAGAGAGAGAGAGAGGAGACAGGGACAGGAGAGAGGGACAGGACAAAGGGAGAGAGGAGAGAGGGAGAGGAGAGAGGGAGAGGAGAGAGAGAGAGAGAGGAGAGGGAGAGGAGAGAGAGGGAGAGAGAGGGAGAGGAGGGAGAGGAGAGAGAGGGAGAGGAGAGAGGGAGAGGAGAGAGAGGGAGAGAGAGGGAGAGGAGGGAGAGGGGGAGAGGAGAGAGAGGGAGAGGAGAGAGGGAGAGAGGAGAGAGAGGGAGAGAGAGAGGAGAGAGAGAGAAAGAGAGGGGAGAGAGGAGAGAGAGAGGAGAGAGAGAGGAGGGAGAGGAGAGAGAGGAGAGAGGGAGAGGAGAGAGAGAGGAGAGGGAGGGGAGAGGAGAGAGGGAGAGGAGAGAGAGAGAGAGGAGACAGGGACAGGAGAGAGGGACAGGACAGAGGGAGAGAGGAGAGAGAGAGAGGAGAGAGGGAGAGGAGAGAGAGAGGGAGAGGAGAGAGAGGGGGAGAGGAGAGAGAGGGAGAGAGAGAGGGAGGGGGGAGAGAGAGAGAGAGAGAGAGAGACGCTCACAGAATCACAAATTCATTCAGAAATCTATCTATCTGCCATTGGCTACCTGAGTCTGCACTGACAACTAGAAGCTTCAGTCCTAAGGAAGTTTCCTCTTCTTCCTCTTTAAGCAGATCCAAAGATCTAAAGATTAGCTAGAAACCAAGAGGTCCAATGATGCCTTCTAGCTAATCTAAATCTCCTGACACAGCAGAACAACTGGTCGGGTGGGGGGGAAGGAAAAATAGCAACTTAGCAGGCAAATTTGCCAGGTAAGGAGTGAGTGGGCAGGGAGGGTTCCCGTGGGCCATGTGGGCGGTGCAGCCTTGTGTTCCCACGAAGTCTGGCTTCATTGCTTTGGGGGTTGCTCTGGGGTGTGTGTGTGACATTTCTCGGCGGACCACCAAAATTTTCTCGTGGACCACCGGTGGGCTGCGACCCACCGGTTGGCAACCACTGATCCAGGTCACGGTTGCCCCTAAAGTGCTTTTTCAAAAGGCAACTGGACTTTGTTTTTCCTTGAAGACGTTTCGCTTCTCAACCAAGGAGCTTCTTCGGTTCTGACTGTTCCGGTCAGTTCTTCAGTTGGAACTGAAGAAGCTTCTTGGATGAGAAGCAAAACGTCTTCAAGGAAAAACAAAGCCCCCTCGTTGCCTTTTGAAAAAGCACCTTTGGGAACACCCCACCCCCCAGAACACAGATATTTTAATGGCACTGAATTAATTCTGGTTCTCCCCCTTCCCAACCTGCTTCACAGAACTGATGCATTTTGCGCCTTTCAATCAAGGAAGCCACGGAACAATGTAATCCAAACCGCTTATTTACATGCCCATGGCAAAGGATAAAATTAGCACATGGAAACCCAGAAGCCTACAGAACCCAGAAGCAAACAAAGGATGTATTCACTGAACATGTTAAACCCTAGTTTCCCCGACGATGAATTGACATACAAAATGCAGAACAACAGAGTTGGAAGGGACCTTGTAGGTCATCTAGTCCAACCCTCCGCCCAAGCAGGAGACCCTACACCATTTCTGACCGATGGCAGTCCAGTCTCTTCTTGAAAGATTCCAGTGACGAAGCTCCCACAACTTCCGAAGGCAACTTCTGTTCCATGGGTTGATTGTTCTCCCTGTCAGAAAATCCCTCCTTATTTCCAGGCTGAATCTCTCCTTGATCAGTTTCCATCCATTATTCCTTGTCTGGCCTTCGGGCGCTTTAGAAAATAGGTCAATCTTGTACCCAGCAATATACAGAATTGATCCTTTCTCTCCATCTTTCCCCCCCATTGCTCTCACTCAAAGAGGCTGCTGGTAGCAATAGCACTTGTTCACAGTGCTTTACAGCCCTCTCAGATCAAAAAAATTGTTCCCCCCAGGTCCTCGTTTTAGGGCCCTCGAAAGGATGGAAAGCTGAGCCGGTCAGAATTGAACTGCCGAAGTGTAGGCAGTTGGCAGCCATTAGAAGTAGTAGCTTGCAGCACTGAATTCTAACCACTGCACCACCACAACCCCAGGAGATGCAAATGCACAGGGTTTAGGCCTGGCAAGAGGCATGCTCAGCCCACAACAAGTTACTTACTCCGGCAACAGGCACAGCGACCGTGGTCGTACTCCAGAAACTCGGAGAGACGGAACCGCTCCTTCGGGGAAAATTTCCAGTGCTCCTGCTGCTGCCGGACACGAGCTGCTTCATCCTTGGCATATGCTCCCAGGTCTTGGGTGTAGCGTCCATACATCTGGGGAGAAGAGAGAAAGCAGTGGGTCAAAGGCGCTGCCATGGGAGGTCAGGAGAAGATGGCTTGGTCTACCTTCGTGCAGAGATCAAGAGGGAACGTCAACCCAACATGGGAACCCTACAGAGAGATGCGAGCCCGAAAAGTTTGTCTCTTTCCCCTAAAAAAGCGGTGTCAAACTCAAAGCGTGGAGATCGGATCCAGCCCATGTGATCTGGCCAGGGATGGGCTGCTGGGGGTTCGCAGAGGTTCAGGAGAGCCCCTAGCTAAGATTCTGTACAGTTTGGAGCCCTCCCCAAACCCACTCCTGGCTGGTCCCTCCCTCCCCTCCCAGGAGTCCCCACGTAGCCTGCTTTGGATGCATCTAAGTGTAGGGGGTGTGCGGAGGCTCAGGGAAGGCTAAAAACGGGCCTCCCGGAAGTTCAGGAAGGCCGGAAATGGACCTTCCCGAAGGCTTGAGAAATGTTTTCACCCTCCTGGAGGCAGAGCGGCGGAGAAAAGTGCTTCAGTTTTTGCTGCTCATCACTGCTACCAGCTCGGCAAAACCGGGCCGAACTGATAGAATACCACCACTGAATCGGGGCAGAGAACCCATTGCTAAAATTTTTGAAGTCCACTCCTGGATCTGGCCCATTGGGTCGCGCTGAAAACATCAAAGGACCGGCCCACAGTACCTCTGCCAGGGAAAATGGAGCGCTAGGGCCACCACAAGTGCCCCTGACACTAGTGAGTTCAAGCTGGCCACGCCTACCTTGGCCCACCCAAGGTCAAACACAAACCCTGATGCCGCCCTCCGTGAAATCAAGTTTACCTGCTCTAGAAAGTCAAAACGATGTGGGCTGCGATCCCACAACGCGCCCAACTTGGTTACTGAAATCTGGGGCTCCTTGGGTCACCCCCCCTCCCCCAGCCTGTTTAGTCAGCTGACGTTTTGATATGCAATGCAAATCCAAAAGATTTGCAAATTCGGTAAGCAGGTTAAATGCATGGTGTGAACACAGGAGTAGTGTTTCTAACGAGGCCTCCGAGCCATAAATGAGCAAAGAGAATCCCAGGTTTGAGACAGGCAGCGACACAAATGGAGCTTGTTTTCTTGCAGACGTTGTGGAGGGTTGGACTAGATGACCTACAAGGTTCCTTCCGACTCTGTTAATCTGTTAAATTCCCAGCTGCCTGGTTTCTAGGCCAGCACCTTCACCACTACACCAAACTACATTACAGAGCTGGTTAGCTTTAGCCATTGGGTGTCCTTGTACAGACTGTCTCATGGGGGGGGGAGGGGGAGGCTAAGGGTTAATTTGGGTTCCTTCTGTTTCCTGTTCCTCCTTGCTCATGAGGTCTTGTCATGGTATGTGGGGAAGACCTTGGGGGTTCAGAGCAAGGAAACCCTGCCCACGAAATGGCCAGAGAAGAAACAGCATTGCTGGACAGTGGGAGGGTCAGAAGGGACTGTCCCGAGTTGTCTGAAGTTGTGTGGGCTTTCCTGCCTAAGCAGGGGTTTGGACTAGAAGACCTCCAAGGTCCCTTCCAACTCTGTTATTCTATTCTATTCTCAAGCTGTAAAGGACAGTTCATTGATAGAACTGTACTTTCAGACTTAAGGTGCAGTTAATGTGGCTTCACAATAAAGATCAATAAATGAGTCCTGCTTCCTTTTGGATCTACCACGAAGTGCTAGCAGATCCTTAACTATCCCTTATCTTACACCAAGAAGGTCACACACAAGGCAAACATTTGGGGCTCTCAATGACCAGTTTCTGATCCACTCTTGTGGTGGTAAACTAGCCTCCGACACTTAAAATTCTTCTTTATTGATAAATTGGCATTCAGGTACTGACCAGCCGTGGGTAGAAAGCGTTTTTTAAGGGGTGGGTAGGTATAGGTGAATTCAGAGGGAGGGAAGCCGTTCAGGGTCCCTGGAATTTAGGAAGAATTTTATTTCTTTATATATTGAAGTTTACACCAAAAGAAGAAGAGAGGAGCTTGGGTCTACAATATCCCTGAGGTTAACGAAAAGATGACAAGGATACCCTTCTGGTTGCATCTGCCTTATACAGCACAGATAATCCCCAACTTAATTTTTGGCACAGGAGCCCCAAAAGGTTAGTCACTACTGCCATACACCATTTCTTGACAAATGACAGTCCAATCTCTTCTTCGGTCTGCAGTGATGAAGCTCCCATAACTCCCAAAGGCAATTTCTGTTGCATGGGTTGATTGTTCTCCCTGTTAGAAAAGTTCTCCTTGTTTCCAGATTTAAATCTCTCCTTGTTCAGTTTCTATCCATTTATTCCTTGTCTGACCTTCGGGCGCCTTGGAAAATAAGTTGATCCCTCTCCTCTCTGGGGCAGCCCCTCAAATATTGGAAGACTGCTTTCATGATGTGATGGGGGAAAAGAATCACATCTTGTGGGAACTCTAAACTCAAATGAATAAAGTGAAGTTTTGCCTAACATACCAAGATGGTTACCCAGCCTTGCTATGATTCGAGATGCCACCGAGCTGAAATTTCATTAGGGTAGCTCCTGTTGGATTGGAAGTGATTATACAGATAGTCCCTGTTTTGCAAGAGTTTGTTTTTAGTGACAGTTCAGCACTGAAAAAAGTGACTTATGACCGTTTTTCACACTTACGACGGTGGCATGGTCATGCAATCCAAAGTCTGATCCTTGGCAACTGACTTGTATTTGCAACGCTTGCAACACCCTGGGATCCCAAAGATCGCCTTTTGCAATCTTCTGACAAGCAGTCAATGGGGGAAGCCAGATCCTCTTGACAAACCACATCGCTAACTTAACAACTGCAGTGATTCACTTAACGAAGCTTGGCAAGAAAGGCGGTAAAAAAACGGTGGCAAAATTCCAAAGTCTCCCTTAGCAACAGAAATTTTGGGCTCAAATTGTGGTCGTAACTCAAGGTCTACCTACGCGTATAAGGCAAACCAGGTCCTTGAGGAGAATGTCATGTTTAAAGTTGTTTAATACGGAGAGATCGACAACATCCCCTAAATTTGGAAGTGCTCTAGACGCATGGCGCCTGAATTGTCACAAAAGGGGAATGATGCATTTTAGGTGGATTTTTGTTTTCACTTGTTGGCTGGGGAATTCTGGAAGTCGAAGTCCACACATCCAAAAGTCACCAAGGTTGAGGATTGGCTCTTTATCAAGGGTAAAGGCATAGTTTGGTGCAAAGCCAAGGTTTAATTCATTGTTTTAAAAGTGAGCTTATCTGCACAAAATGTTACTAGTCTTGTACTCTGGAAAAGTAGATACATTTTATTGCTTGTTTTTCTTCTTTCTTTTACAATGTTGTTCTACATCCGTCCTACCTTTGTTCTTTATACTATCTGAGCAGACTTCCTTTAATTCTATTCATAAGTTTAGACTTTTTTTTTTATATCTGTACATTTTTTATTTTATTTTATACAAACAATCCATCTTCCGTTTAAACAGTGTGTGATCTGGGTACAAATATCTTGTGCAATAACAATTATAATTAATACATATTCATTGCTTAGTGCTAATAATTACTCTATTCTTACTTAATACTAATATACATAATATATCTAATTCTTATAACATGCACCATCTTAACATTTTTAATTCTTTTGCATATTTATAATATTTTGCTAGCCTTCTTTAATTTCTAACTTCCATATTTATTCTCTAGCCATTGATAAAATAATTCCCATATCACATAGTATTCAGTTTGTTACTTTTCTTTAATTGCCAGTGTTAGCTTATTCATTTCTGCACATTCTAATATTTTCCTGATCACATTCTCTTCAGTCGGAATCTCTTCACTTTACCAATTTTGTGCAAATACAAGTTTAGACATTTTTAAAAGGAGTTGTTTGTGGCTCAGCATTAGAATTAAATTAGAATAACAGAGTTGGAAGGAACCTTGGAGGTCTTCTAGTCCAACCTCTTGCTCAGGCAGGAGAGCCCATACCATTTCAGACAATTGGTTGTCCAATCTCTTCTTAAAAACTTCCAGTGTTGCAACGTTCACAACTTTTGGAGGCAAGTTGTTCCACTGATTAATTAAATACACTTTAATTGAAAAATCAAAAAAGCAGAATATATCACAAGAAGAGTTCTCCTCTCCTCTCCTCGTTGCAGAATACCTTATGCTACCAGACTCGAAATTCTAGACCTAGACAACCTAGAACTACGCCGCCTTCAGTCCGATCTAAGTACAGTATATAAAATCATACATTGCAATGTCCTACCTGTCAATGAATACTGCAGCTTCAACCATAACAACACAAGAGCAAACAATAGATACAAACTCAAGGTTAATCACACCAAACTTGAGTGCAGGAAATACGACTTCAGCAACAGAGTGGTCAATATCTGGAATACTCTACCTGACTCTGTGGTTTTTTTCTCCCCAAACCCCAAAAACTTTAACCTTAGACTGCCTACTATTGACCTCACCCCTTTCCTAAGAGGTCTGTAGGGGGAGAAAGGGGGGGGGGGGGCTGCCAACAAAAAACAGGGGATCAACATAATCTTCAAAACACCTGAAGGTCAGCACAAAAAATAATGGATGGAAACCTATTAAGGAGAGATCCAACCTAGAAGTAAGGAGCAATTTTCTGATAATGAGAACAGCTAATTCAGTGGAAAAGCTGGCCTTCAGAAGTTGTAAGTGCTCCATCACTGGAGGCTTTTAAGAAGAGACTGGACAACAATTTATTTGTCTTCTGCTTGAGCAGCGGGTTGGACTAGAAGACCTCCAAGGTCCCTTTACATATTCTGAATTGAATGCTTCATTGCTGGCATATTTTTCACAAAGAAGGCAAAGGGACTGGAAACTTGATTAAGGCAGATGGCAAAACAAAAGGCAATGGGGGCAAAGGGGAAATTTACTTTTGCTCAGCTTCACTCACGAAAGCCAATCATTGGAGCACAGGGTTCGTCAAGGCTAAGCAAACACATTTTTCCCTCCAGGGATGTAGAAGCCCAACAGTGCAAGACAGATTAAGTGGTTGTTGGGCTGATCTATGGCTATTGTTCTCCCATACAATGCTTCTCTCAGCCAGAAATGGACAAATCAGCTGGGTCAGATCAGGCCAGCCTGAACACCCACACAGCATCAAAAAGAGGTTATTCTAGGCAAGGGTGCCAAAAGTGCCTCCTGTATTCATGGCCCACAGCCTTAACAGGGGGCTGGACTGGATGTCCTCCAGGATTCCTTCCGGCCCACTTAACTAGGATCTGGTATGCCAGAGCAAGCATTGAAATAGCCCAGTACAGGTAGTCCTTGACTTATGACCACAATTGAGCCCCAAATCCCCAAATGGGATTGAATTCAATCACTCAGTTATTGTATACCAAGGGTCTTCAAACTTGGCAAGTTTAAGACTTGTGGACTTCAACTCCCAGAATTCCTGAACTAACATGACAGGAGGAGGAATTCTGGGAGTTGAAGTCCACAAGTCTTAAAGCTGTTGCGTTTGAAGATCCCTACGCATAGGCATTGAAGATTGGTGGACTTCAACTCCCAGAATTCCTGAGCTAACATGACAGGAGGAGGAATTCTGGGAGTTGAAGTCCACAAGTCTTAAAATTGTCGGATTTGAAGACCCCTCCTGTATATGATGAGTGCAGCCAGAATAGTCCTTGAATTAGGACCACAGTTGAGCCCAAAAACCTCTGTTGCTGAGTGAGACAGTGGATACATAAGTGAATTTTGCTCCTTTTTATGAACTTCTTTGACACGGTTGTTAAGTGAATCACTGCAGTTGGTCTATTAGAGACATGGTTGTCAAGTGAATCTGGCTTCTCCCATAGACTTTGCTAGGCAGAAGGTCGCAAAAGGATATCAAGTGACCCTGGGGATGTTCAGCTGTCATAAATACGAGTCGGTTGCCAACGTCCGAATTTTGGTCATGTGACTATGGGGAATGCTACAATGGTCATAAGTGTGAAAAATTGTGATTTGTTCAGTGCCATTGTAAGGGAAGGGAAGGAAGAAGGAAGGGAAGGGAGAAGAAAAGGAGAGGAAGGAAGGGAAGGAAGGAAGGAAGGAAGGAAGGAAGGAAGGAAGGAAGGAAGGAAGGAAGGAAGGAAGGAAGGAAGGAAGGAAGGAAGGAAGGAAGGAAAGGAGGAAAAGGGAGTGAAGAGAAGGAAAGGAAAGGAGAGGAAAGGAAAGGAAAGGAAAGGGAGAGAGATTGAAAGAAGGGAAAGGAAGGGAAAGGAAGAGAAGGGAAAGGAAGGGGAGGGAAGAGAAGGAAAGGAAAGGAAAGGAAAGGGAGAGAGATTGAAAGAAAGGAAAGGAAGGAAAAGGAAGAGAAGGGAAGGGAAGGGGAGGGGAGGAAAGGAAGAGAAGGGAAAGGAAGGGGAGGGAAGAGAAGGAAAGGAAAGGAAAGGAAAGGGAAGGGAAGGAAAGGGAAGGAAAGGGAGAGAGATTGAAAGAAAGGAAAGGAAGGAAAAGGAAGAGAAGGGAAGGGAAGGGGAGGGGAGGAAAGGAAGCCTCCAGCTTCCTACAGGCCAGTAATTTCCAACTTGAATGACTTCCAAAAAGGAATCTCTCATTCTCTGAATTTTGAGCTATGAGGTAGATGTCCTTGCAGCCAAAACTCTCCCCCAACGTCCATCACAAAGCCGTGTCCTCAACAAGCCATTTTTATCCTACGCACACAAATGACCTTCTGGAGACATTCCCCTTTGTAGACTTTGTATTTCTGCAAACTTTTGAATTCTCTTCAGACTGCCTTCTTTTTATCCTGTGAAAATACCACTTTCATTACCCTGGAAATGTCCTTAAGCTGTCTAGGTGGGTTCTTTCTTTCTTTCTTTCTTTCTTTCTTTCTTTCTTTCTTTCTTTCTTTCTTTCTTTCTTTCTTTTTTTCTCTTTTCTCTTCCTCCCTTCCTCCTCTCTTTCTTTTTCCTCTCTTCCTTTCTTTTCCATTCCTTCCTTCCTCCCTTCCTTCTCTCTCTGACTCTTTTTGTTCCTTCCCTCCCTCCCACCCTTCCCCCTCCTTCCTTTCTCTGCCCCTTCCCTTCCTTTCTCTCCTTTTCTTCTCCCTTCCCTTCCCTTTTTTCTTCCTTCCCTTCCCTCCCTTTCTTCTTCCTTCCCTTCCTTCCCCTTTCCTCCCTTTCTTTTTCCTTCCTTCCTTCCCTTACCTCCTTTTCTTCTTCCTTCCCTTCCTTCTTCCTTTCCTTCCTTTCCCTTTTTTTCTTCTTCCTTCCTTCCTTCCCTTCCTTTCCCTCCTTTTCTTCTTCTTCTCCTTCCCTCGTTTTCTTCTCCCTTCCCTTCCTTCCCCTCCTTTTCTTCTTCCCTTCCTTCCTTCTCTTCCTTTCCCTCCTTTTCTTCCCTTCCTTCCCCTTCCCTTCCTTCCTTCCTTCCTTCCTTCCTTCCTTCCTTCCTTCCTTCCTTCCTTCCTTCCTTCCTTCCTTCCTTCCTTCCTTCCTTCCCTTCCTTCCTTCTTCCTTCCCTTCCTTTCTCTCCTTTTCTTCTTCCTTCCCTTCCCTGCCTCTTGCCTGATTTGCTAATCTAAAGATGATTATGCTTCCCTTTATTTGTGCAGGCTGCTTTGCCAGGACATGGTGTCCTTCACCCAGGGCAGAAGACAAACCAGTGCCTGAAACAGGGGTTGTGTTTTCAAAAATTATGTGTGCCAGAATGTAGCAGGCATCACTGATTTATCCCCACCCACCTTACAATCTTTTATTTTCAATCTACTTCTAAATAGCTGGGAAACGCAAGCTAATTCTGTCTAATCATTTGTCTTTCTTCTGCATTCTGTATTCTTTTACTGAAAGAAACTTTTCTTTCTTCCTACTAGAATACGAGTTCTCTCATCTTCAGTCTATAAACCCTTTTAGGAATTTTTTTGTTAAATTTGCTTCATCTATTTTTTTATTTCCTTTTACAGAAATTTTATTTATTTACTTTACTATTTATTTATTATTTTTATTTTGTTTTTTTTACTTATCCTCCCATCCTTCCTTTCACCCATCCTCTCCCACTTGTGACTATATGTCTGTAACCTTGTTGTTGCTTGCATCCTAACGATTTATATGGACTATTTCCTAGTATGATTTGATTGCTTATTGCACCCTATGACTATCGTTAAGTGTTTTACCTGATGATTCTTGACTCTTGACGAATGTATCTTTTCTTTTTATGTACACTGAGAGCATTTGCACCAAGACAAATTCTAGTCACACTTGGCCAATAAAGAATTCTATTCTATTCCTATTCCTATTCCTATTCCTATTCCTTTCCTATTCTATTCCTATTCTATTCCTGTTCTATTCTATTCCTATTCCTATTCCTATTCTATTCCTATTTTATTCTATTCCTATTCTGTTCTATTCCTATTCTATTGCTATTGTATTCTATTCCATTCCATTCCATTCCCAATTCTATTCCTATTCCTATTCCTATTCCTATTCCTATTCTATTCTATTCTATTCTATTCTATTCCTATTCCATTCCTATTCCTATTCCTATTCTATTCTATTGAAATATAAACATACATACATGCATACATATATCCTTACATACATTAAATAAGATAATGGAGATTTTAATATCAAGTAATTTGTTAAAGATTGAAACTATTATATAACTATTACTTTGATGTTAATTGGCACATTTTTTTTCATTTTCTTTCATTCAACATGTGGGAAGGGATGTCCACTAAACGAATAGTTGTAACTTGTAACTCAAGGACTTTCTGTCTTTGCATCTCATTCAGAGCTGGAGATGAACTTAGAAGGCCTAAATATTCTCTTCCAACTCTATGAGCCAATGATTTTATATGATTCAATGAGCTACTCAAATGGCAGAATTGTCCCTTCTTCATCATGTAAAAACACAGAATGGAACCACAGTATGCTTTCCAAGGTGGAAAAAATTAACACTGATCTGGTTTTCAAAGAACAGAGTACAGCCACAGAACTCCCCCGCCATAATTCAGGTAGTCCTCAACTTACAACCGTTCATTAAGTGACCTTACACAGTTACAGCGGCATGGAGGAAAGTGACTGGCAACTGTTGCAGCATATCCAGGATCAGGTGATCAAAATTCAGATGCTTGGCAACTGACTCGTCTTTATGACCGTTGGTAGTGTCCTTTCTAACAAACAAAGAAAACAAACAAACAAAAACCAAGCTGAGCGTGTCGATCAGAAAGGTCGGCAGTTTGGCAATTCGAATCCCCAGCGCCGCGTAACGGAGTGAGCTTCTGTTCCTTGTCCCAGCTTCTGCCAACCTAGCAGCTCAAACGCATGTTAAAAAAAAAAAAAACGCAAGTGGAAAAATAGGAACCACCTTTGGTGGGAAAGGAACAGCGTTCTGTGCACCTTCGGGCGTTTAGTCATGCCAGCCACATGACCACGGAGACGTCTTCGGGCAGTGCTGGCTCTTCAGCTTTGTAATTAGAGCCAGATATGATTAGCACATATGTGCTTTACCTGACAAGCCAAGTCCACGGGGAAGCCAGATTCGCTTAACAGCCGTCTTACTAACTTATCAACTGCACTGATTCACTTAACAACCAGGAAAGGTTGTAAAAACGAGGCAAAACTCACTGAACAAAAGTTTCCCTTAGCAACACAAATGTTGGGCTCCATTGCGGTTGTAAGTTGAGGACTACCGGTACCTAAGAAGAACATCCCATGATCGGGGACGGAGGGACGGGACAGTTTGACCTCTGAATCCCAGAGGCTTGGAATACAGAATAAGCCTTTTTTGGCTCCCGTGCCAATAATTGTGCGCATGCTTGTGCCAGCACCCCGAAGGCAATGTGTGACGAATGGCCATCCAGTTTCTTCTTAAAAACCTCCCAGGTGGAAACTATGGATGGGATAACAGTCCCATCCATGCCTGCGTTCTCTGTTGTGGGGTCCAGAAGGACCCCAGATCTCTGCTGATTCTGGCGTTTTTATATTTCCTTTCTTGACCCACAGCGATCTATCTGTGCCCTCCTCAGGGTGTGACTTTGATTTGAACAGCCCCGCGGGCCTTTGCAATGAAGCTGTTCGCTTGTTTTCCAGCAACAATGGCTTGAAACAACACTGGCCCAGTGAGAATTTGGGAATTGCTGACCTCGGTGGAGAAAGCAGCATGGCCCGAAGGTGTGTGTGTGGTGTGGTGGGGTGGCTGGCCTTCTGCCTAAGGAGGAGGAAGCTGGGAATACACGTTTAACGCTGAATCTCTTCCTCTGAAGCTGAAGGAAAAGCAAAATGCAGACTTAAATTTCGGGTGTGGAGGAGTGTGGAGGGGTATATTTGAGTGTGGGGGTGTTGGGAATAAGATTTAGGCCAGGGTTGTCAATGTTTGGAATACTCTACCTGACTCTGTGGTTTTTTTCCCAAATCCCAAAAACTTTAACCTTAGACTGTCTACTATTGACCTCACCCCTTTCCTAAGAGGTCTGTAGGGAGTGTGCATAAGCGCACCAACGTGCCTACCGTCCCATTCCTATTGTTTCTTCTTTATTTTTTCTCATATGTATCAATTTCATGTATTCCTATACTATGTTTATTCTTATACCTATTATCTTGTAAGCGATTGACAAATCAAATCAAATAAAAATAAAAATAAATAAATATTTGGCAACTTTTAACGCCTATGGACTACAACTCCAAGAATTTCCCTATCCGGTCATTTTGGCTAGGGAATTCTGGGAGTTGAAGTCCATAAGTCTTCAAGTTGCCAAACTTGGACACGCCTGATTTTGGATTGGAATATTCCGTAATGGAAATTTTTTGCACCTTTGTGGAAAACTCACAACACTGGGCTGTATCCGCAAGGCCCAGACGAGGTATTCAGCAGGTTCTGACCGGTTCTGGAGAACCGGTAGCAGAAATTTTGAGTAGTTCGGAGAACCAGCAAATCCCACCTCTGACTAGCCCCTCCCCCATCTCTTCTCTGCCTCCCATTGAGTCTCAGCTGATTGGCTGGGTCTTCTTTGGTTGCCCTGCACAGGAGAACGGAGCTGGAAAGCAGGTTAATGGGGTGGGGAGGGAATGGGGATTTTGCAGTCACCTTCCCCAGCCATGTCCACCAAGCCACGCCCATAGAACCAGTAGTAAAAAAATTGGAATCCCACCACTGGTAAGGCCACTTTAAAAACTGGGAGTAGAATGGAGACCACATTGGAAATGTTATCGATGGCAATCAGTGGTGGGATTCAAATTTTTTTCTACCAATTCTGTGGGTGTGGCTTGGTGGGCGTGGCAGGGGAAGGATACTGCAAAATCCCCCTTCCCTTCCCTCCCCACTAACCTGCTTTCCAGCTCTATTCTTCTGTGCAGGGCAACCAAAGAAGACCCAGCCAATCAGCTGATATTCAATGGGAGGCGGAGAATAGATGGGGGCGGGGCCAGTCAGAGGTGGGGTTGGCCGGTTCTCTGAACTACTCAAAATTTCCACTATCGGTTCTCCAGAACCGTTCAGAACCTGAAGACCCACCTCTGAGCTGAAGTCTACTAACAGGTAGTCCTGGACTAACTGTAGGATGCTTGTAACCATTGTAAATACATGATAATTGCCAAGCGTCCTAATTCTGTTCATGTGACTATGGGGATGCTGTGACAGTCAAAAATGTGAGGATCAGTTCTAAATCACTTTTGGGGCATCATAACTTCAAATGGTTGGTAAATGAATGGTTGTAAGTCAAGAGGTTGTAAATCAAGGGGTGTAGATTGAATAAATCTGGATTCTGCTTTCTGCAATCGAGAGAACTTCGTGCAAAGCTCAATTAAAGGGCTGTGATCTGATAACACTGTTTGGATTCATCTGTGGCAGGGCATCTCCAAACTTGGCAACTTTTAAGACTTATGGACTTCCAACTCCCAGAATTTACCAGCCAGCCATGGCTGGCTGGGGAATTCTGGGAGTTGAAGTCCACAAGTCTTAAAGTTGCCAAGTTTGGAGGCATCTGCTCTATTGCATGGAGACAATACGTGATTGGCCCAGTTTATGCATACACCTAGTATGAGAGTTTATAAATAGCTCAATACGTTGTACAGTCCAGCATATACATCCTATCCTTTCACACATTGACTCCGTGCAATAAATCAGAGGTCTCCAAACTTGGCAATTTTAAGTCTTGTAGAGTTCAACTCCCAGAATTCCCTAGCCAACCACACTGGCTGGGGAATTCTGGGAGTTGAAGTCCACCAGTCTTAAAGTTGCCACGCTGGGAAAACCCCTCATTTAGGCCGTAATAGAGACGTGAGATTGGAGGTTAATGGACAAACAGCTGTGAGGAAAAAAAAAGACACAAGACTTTGTTTTTCTACATGATAAACTGCAGCGAGATTATTGCATGCCCCAAAATGGAAAGATTTGTCACTACCCACAAAGGAAGAATGACGATGATCAAACTTGCTGAAATGGCTAAATTATCTTCTTTGACCAATAAAAGCTCTGTTTCTTGCTGCCTGGAAACCTGTCGTAGACTTTTTGCCCAACAATAACAAAAAAGGGAATTTACAATTTATCATTTTAATGCTTAGGCAGGATTATAGATAGGAAAGTTACTTTGTAATCCTAGAGGCAGAGGTAAATTTATAGTTGTACCTATAACTGCAGTAAAGATTGGAAGCTGTTTCTTTCTATCTTTTTTCTTTCTTTTCCGGTTTTCTTTTTCTTCCCCCACTCTCTTTCTTGCAGTTTTAGCTTTATCTTTGATTTCCTTCTCACTTTAGCTTGCATTAAGTTTTTATCTTCTTTAAACAAAAACCTTCAATAAAATTATATTTTTTTAAAAATTCTAACCTTTTTTTCTTTCTTTTCTATTTTTCTTGTTCCTCCCCCCCCCTTTCTTGCAGTTTTAGCTTTATCTTTGATTTCCTTCTCACTTTAGCTTGCATTATTTCTTTAAACAAAAACCTTTAATAAAATTATAATTAAAAAAAAATCTAATGAATTTTACAGAATAAGCTTAACCGGGACGATCTAACAGGGGCATTCACCCCACCTGCTAAGTTTGGCTTGCATTAACTTGGATGGGGAGCTTTGAGAGCTCTGTAGATCCAGCTCGGGTTTTTTTTTTTTTTCATTTATGGTTCAACAAATTTTTTGACTTTAAGGCTCCAAATGAAGCTTTGTTTTTTTTTGTTTTTTTTTCCCCTTGGCAGGCAAACCCCAGCGGGAGTCCTGTTTTGTCGGCACCTCACGAAGGCTCAACACATCCAAAAGCAGGAATTTTATTTCCTCCAAAGTGACCTTTCAAGAGGACTGAAGGTCTTAGGTTGGCCAAATTTTTACAAGGTTTCTTTCCTGTAAAGCAGGGATCTTGAAACTTGGTAACTTTAAGACTTGCAGACTTCAGCTCCCAGAATTCTTCAGCCAGCCATGAGAGCTGAGGAATTCTGGGAGCGGAAGTCCGCAAGTCTTAAAGCTGCCAATTTTTGGCATCCTATGAAATAAAGGTTGACCAAGGAGCTTGAGCCAATGGGCACTGTAGTTTAAAACATCTAGACCTAAATATATATCTCTGAACCTATCATGTTGGATGACGTATATAACATGCTTGTTTATGTGTTACATTTGCATTTCACATTTAGCCGGGGAGCTCAATCTCTCTATATAAAAGCGAAATACCACTCACACATCATCACAAAATCTCCAGAACCGTAAAGCCTACAAACTTGATATTTGGCACGTTATGTTCCTCTTGGCTTCTAGGGGCTCACTAAGAAAAGATTTTTCCAAATGATCATCAGAGAATTAGTATTTTGTATATTATTATTAACACGCTCTGATGCTAAAGGAGTTCTACTCCCACTCCTAGAGGTGGTCTTCAGCAGGTTCTGACCAGTTCTAGAGAACCGGTAGCAGACATTTTGAGTAGTTTGGGGAACTGGCAAATCCCACCTCTGACTGGCCCCGTCCCCATCTATTCTCTTCCTCCTATTGAGTCCCAACTGACTGGCTGGGCCTTCTTTTGTTGCGCTGCACAGGAGAACAGAGCTGGAAAGCAGGTTAGTGGGGTGAGGAGGGAATGGGGATTTTACAGTGTCCTTCACCTGCCACGGCCACCAAACTACGCCCATAGAAATGGTAGTAAAAATTTTTTGAATCCCACCACTGCACTAGGAAGACTAGGACCTGACTCCAACACCTTCATGGCTACCCCATGCTGGCCCTTCTTTTCTTGTACAGCCAGGAGATTTTGCACGGACCTTGTTGTGTGAACACACAGCTCATGGATGCACTCGGGGAGCAAGAGAGGATGAATGCCAAATGGAAAAATAGAAATATTCCCTTAGAATGGGAAGTGATAAAAGAAAATATTGATTTGTGCAGAAATGGATGGATGGACGTTGGGACTGAAAAATAAAGGACAGACAGAATATTATGAGATATGAAATATAATTTTATAAATGGTTGGAACTGAAAGGAGGGATCCAGAATAACAAAAAAAAAAAAAACTCAGATTCATAGAATGGAAGTTGAGGTTATGTATGTAATCTTAACTGAATAGATAAGACAAAAATATAAAAAAAAATAATTACAGATGAGATTATGTTGTCTTTATAATTGTATATTCTGGATAGACTAACTGTATAAAGGTAGCAATGTATATGTGATATTTATTTGATACTTTAGCATGTAAAGAAAGGACGATGCCAGGACAGTTTCACTGTGTCCCATGTTTTAATGTGTAATTAATAAAATTTATTTTTAAAAAAGAGAGGGAGAGAACGAATGCCCATTCATGTTTTTTGCCAAACTAGCAAAGCATGATTCAATTGCTGTTCATTCAGAATCCAGATTTCAAGATCTGGCAAAGGAAGCCGCTAAAATGCAGCCGTGCAGGATTTTCATTTTGATTTTATTTATTCATTTGTACAGCACCTTCCTTATTTTTATAAACAACTCAAGGTGGCGAACCTATCCAACACACCTTCCCCCTCCTATTTTCCCCACAATGACAACTCTGTAAGGTGAGCAGGAGAGGGCCGCGGTGGTTCAGTGGCTAAGATGCTGAGGTTGTCATATCAGAAAGGTTGGCAGTTCGGCTGTTCAAATAAAGGAGTGAGCTCCTGTGACTTGTCCCAGCTTCTGCCAACCGAGCAGTTCAAAAGCATGTAAAAAATGCAAGTAGAAAAACAGGGGGCCCTTTGGTGGGAAAGGAACAGTGTTCTATGCGCCGTTGAAGGCGTTTAGTCATGCCAGTCACATGACCACGGAGACGTCTTTGGACAGCGCTGGCTCTTCGGCTTTGAAACGGAGATGAGCACTGCCCCCTAGAGCCGGAAACGACTATGTGCAAGGATACTTAGGATATCTTAGGATAAATACTTAGGGTGAGCAGGGCTGAGAGGGAGTGACTGGCCCAAGATCGCCCAGCTGGCTTTCATGGCTAAGGCAGGATTAGAACACACAATCTCCCACTCGACTTACAACAGTTCATGTAGTGACGGTTCGAAGTTACAGCGGCACTGAAAAAAGTGACTTATATGACCATTTTTCACACTTACGACCGCTGCAGCATCCCTCCCATGGTAACGTGATCAAAACTCACACGCTGGGCAACTGACTCACATTTATGACCGTCGCAGTGTCCCGGGGTTACATGATCCCCTTTTGTTTTTTTTTGAAAAAAGTTTTTATTAATTTTCTACAAACAAACAAGACAAACAAAACATAAAAACATCAACTCTTATATGTACATCCAGTGTGTCAGTTGGTTCATCATTTTTGTGCATTCATTCTGTAGTCTCAAATTACAATTACATTACATAACAACTCATATTGTCAATCCAAACTTATATATCCTAATATCACTAAAAAAAGAAGTTTTTGACTATGTTTTTAATCATTCATGCTTAATGAGCTAACAATACTTTAAACCAGTTTACTCTATAACAATCATCTAGTCATATCAAATCAATCCTAAAAAATCCTTTATAAATATAATAGCAAATAGCAAAATAATAGCAAAATAAAGATATTCCTTACTATCTAGCATTCTAAATATTCTATTATCATATTTTATCATCTAGCCATTTATAAAAAAGATCCCAAATTTCGTAAAATTGTTTATCCTCTTGCTCTCTAATTTCAAATGTCAATCTACTCATCTCAGCACATTCCAATATTTTCTTAATAATTTCTTCCTGTAATGGTATTTTCTCATTCTTCCAATTTTTAGCAAATACAATCCTGGCCACTGTTAATACATTTACAATCAGGTATTTCAAATCTTTACTATATATATCAGGTAAAATTCCCAATAAGAAGATCTCTGGTTTCAAATCTATATGTTTCTTTGTCATTTTTTCCAACCACATGCGAATTATAGTCCAATATTTTCTAGCATCCTCACAAGTCCACCACATATGGTAATACGAGCCGGGTATCTGATGACATTTCCAGCATTTTTCAGATTTGTTCTTAAACATTCTTACTATTCTTGTCGGAGGAAAGTGCCACCTGTAAAACATCTTATACAAGTTTTCTTTATATGCTGTTGACATTGTCATTTTATAATTTTGAGACCACAATTTCTGCCATTTCTCTAAATCAATCCCATATCCAAAATTCTTCCCCCAAACAATCATAGTTTCTTTGACTTGTTCTTCCTCTAATTTCATTCCCAGTAAATAACCATATAGTTTTTTAATCACCTTCTCATCAGTACCCATCAAGATCTTATCTAAATCAGTCTGTTTATCATAAAATCCCTCCGTTTTAGAATCTTCATCATACCTTGAGTGTATTTGTGCATATGAAAACCAATTCATCCTTATACCTTGTTCCTCTAAGTTTTGGATCGATTTAAGTTCACCCTTTTCATCCAAAAGTTCCCCATATCTAACTGTTTGTTCCTTCTTGTAGATTATAGGATAGGAAAATGCTTCAATGGTCGATAACCAAACTGGAATTTTCAAATAACATTGTCTTTTTATCTTCTCCCAATTTAACCACAAAGACTCCCGTACATAATGTCTTCTAAAATAACCCTGTGTTTTAGTTCCCTTATACCATAAAAAAGCATGCCAACCCAACAGCAAGTCATGCCCTTCTAATGTCAACAACCTATGTTTCCTTAATGTTATCCATTCTTTGACCCACATCAAACTTGCAGCTTGATAATACAATTCCCAATTAGGCAGGCCAAAACCTCCTCTAATTCTAGCATCTTGCAAAAGCTTTAGCTTTATTCTCGCTTTTTTACCTTGCCATATAAACTTCAACATAATTTTATTTAAATCTTCAAAATAGTCTTTTCGAAGCCTAATTGGTATTGTTTGAAACAAAAATAAAATTCTAGGTAAGATATTCATCTTAATTGTTGAAATTCTCCCTATTAATGACAATTGCAAGTTTTCCCACTTCTTCAAATCTGTAGTTATCTGTTGTTTAAGTTTAATATAATTATTCTCCTTTAATGTGCTACATCTTGTTGTCAAATATATCCCCAGATACTTAACCTTATTTGTAACTTGAATTTTCAAAAGATCTGCCAATTCTTCTCTCTGTCTCAATAGCATATTCTTTGTCAAAATCTTTGTTTTGTCTTTATTTATTTTCAAACCAGCCACCTCTCCATATGCCTCTATCCTTTCCAGTAACTTTGGAGCTGTTTCTAGCGGATCTTTCATGATCCCCTTTTGTGACCTTCTGACAAGCGAAGCCAATAAGGATTCACTTCACCACAGTGTCTCTAACTTTAAAACGGTGCGCTGATTCACTTAACAATTGTGGCCAGAAAGGTCATAAAATGGGGCAAAGCTCCCTTAACAAAGGTCTCACGGGTTCAACTGTGGTCGTAAGTTGAGGACTACCTGTGCCTACCAGGTTGTTTTTTAATCCCGTAATCATGGGGATGCTGCCACAGTTATAAATGTGAGAAAATGTGAACTATGTGAAATGTGAATAAGTCCCTTTTTTTCAGTGCCATTGTAATGTTGGTCACTAAACAAGTGATTGTAAGTTGAGGACGGCCTGTAAATAAACCCACAGCTGGGGAAAGAGGAGAACGGCCACTTCCCAGTTCCCTGGCCCACTTGTCTGTGTGTCCAAGGCCACCAAATACAAACAAATCCATCCAAAGCAGAAATCTGAGTCACGCTGACTTGATTCAACAAATCTGGCTGCTTTAAGCAGTTCCCAATCACTGCCTGAGAACAACAGGAGATTGTCAGGTTTAATCCAAGCAGCCCAGGAGCCCTGCTGGTTAGAAATACTTGATCTCCCCCCATGATTCTTCATTTGTAGACTCAGTGCCTTTCAAACTTTCCAATTTTCCAGGCAGATTTCCCATAAAAATACTGCACAGGTGGGAGGAAACAAGGGGGATGGAGGAAAATGAGACCAGGCTGAGCTGTGCAATCGTTACATAGAACAGGAGGCTCCAAACTTAGCAAGTTTAAGACTTGTGGACTACAACTCCTAGAATTCCCCATGCAGCTGGCTGAGGACTTCTGGAGTTGGAAGTCCACAAGTCTTAAAAGTTGCCATCGCTTGAGACCTTCATGAAGAGAATGGACTGCCATTTGTCAGAAATGGTGTAGGGTCTCCCGCTTGGGCAGGGGGCTGGACTAGGTGACCTATAAGGTCCCTTCCAACTCTGATTATCTGTTATTACAACTCCTAGAATTCCCCAGCCGGCTGAGGACTTCTGGGAGTTGAAGTCCACGAGTCTTAAAGTTGCCACATTTGGTGACCCCTGAAGACTGGTGGACTACAACTCCTAGAATTCCCCAGCCGGCTGAGGACGTCTGGGAGTTGGAAGTCCACAAGTCTTAAAGTTTCCAAGGTTGGAGACCCCAATATAGAAGACAGAAAGGGCCTTGCCAAGGGCTCTCTGTAGAAAAGGATAGCAGGGCTACAAATTCTGTATTACCTGCATCCGGTTTCCGGATGCAGAACTTCTCTAAATCATCCAACTGGGGCCAAATTAAAATGCAATGTTCACCCACCTTGGCAACTTTAAGATACCTGGACTTCAATTCCCAGAATTCCCCAGCCAGCACAGGTGAATAGGGAATTCTGGAGAGAAGTCTACGAACAGGTGGTCCTGGATTTACAAATATTTGTCTAACAACTATTTGTAGTGTCCCAAAGGTTTTTTTTTTAAGGAGGCAACTGGTATTTCCAGAAGGCCCATTTTTCGGCCTCCTGAGGCTGCAGAGGCTTCTCTCAAGCCTCCGGGAAGGCGAAAACGGCCTCAAACAGGGACCCCCAGGTAGGAGTCACATGCATGTGCAGTGCAGGTAAGTTTGGCTAGGCTCGCATGCCTGGACAAATGGGTCTGCGTGTCACCTATGGCATGCATGCCATAGGTTCGCCATCACTGTCCTAAACTCTAAATTGAGCTTTATGAAATTCAGTGGTTGGACTTTTCAGAAATTAAGGCAAAGCCTAATCAACCTTGTGGCTTAACCACCTAAACTGCTTAACCAGGTAAGTAATAGACCTCCATGGTCCCTTCCAACTCTTCTTTTCTTCTTCTTTTCTTTTCTTTTCTTTTTTCTCTTCTCTTCTACAATTTTTAATGCGGGGGGGGGAGTGTGGAATTGTAAAGGAATGTGGAGAAGATAGGAACGATTAAGGGGATAAACTCAGTTTTGGAAAACTGGAAAGTTGAAGAGTAACACTCTCAATAGCTGCACTTTGACGTTGTTTGGTTAGGTTTCAAGGCTCGGTTATTATCCCCTATAACAATAAAGTAGCATTCCTGGGATACTTGTGGTATCTTATTTCCTGATTTACGTTACTTCAAAGTGTTGACAGCCTTTAATGCAGGTAATCCTTGACTTACAACAGTTCATTTAGAGACTGTTCGAAATTTACAAAAAAGTGACTTATGAACATTTTTCACACTTACGACCGTTGCGGCATCCCCATGTGATCAAAATTCAAGCGCTTAGCAAACTGATCCCCTTTTGCGACCCTTCTGACGAGCAAACTCAATGGGGATTCACTTAACAACTGCGTCACTAACTTAACCATCGCAGTGATTGACTTAACAACTGTGTCACTATAACTTAACCGCTACAATGATTCACCGTGGCAAGAAAGGTCGTAAGATGGGGCAAATTTCACTTAACAAATTGACTCACGTAGCCACAGAAACTTGGGCTCAATTGCGGTCCTAATTCGAGGACTACCTATAGCCTAGCAATGATTCTCAACCCCAGGAATTTTAAGATGAGTGGACTTCAATCCCCAGAATGCCCCAGGCAGCATGGCTGGCTAGGGAATTCTGGGAGTTGAAGTCCACCTGTCTTCAAGTTGCTAAAACTGAGAAACATTGGCTTAGTCCAGTGGCGGCTAACCTTTTTCGGCTCCCGTGCCGACAATTGCACAAGTGCTCACTTGCGCGCACTCGTGTGCCAGCACCCAGAAGGCAATGCGCGCTGGCCCCCCTCCTCGCACACCGCGCATCTGCATTCAACTCTCTCCTCACGTCTGTGCATGCACGCACATTTTCCCTTTGCACTCAGCATGCGTGATCCCCTTGTGCGCAGTGCATCCCTGGCGTGGGTGTGCATCTCCCGTGCTACACGCCTCCGCCCCCTGCGCATGCGTGCCAGATACCTGACAATCCGCTATCGGGTGGTGGGACATATGCATCTGCAGTGGGGCTCTTCCGGGCAACTTCTCCCATGCTGGAGGAAATGGCTCTGCGTGCCACTTCCAGCACACCTGATATAGGTTCCGCCAACACAGGCTTAGTCTGTGGTTCAGATCCAACTGACCACAGCTTCATTCAATAGCCAAGCTATATAGGTTGTGTGAATGCAAGCAATGGGTGAGTCCACCCTTCCTGGCATCCCAGCAGAGTAACAGAGGTCACCCGAAGGATTTCCACGAGCACGAAAGGGCCTAACCCTATTTGTGAGCACTCCAAATGTGCCCAAGAATTGGAAGTCAGTGCCTTTTTCTTTCTTTTTTTCCTCTACTCCCAATACACTATATCCCTTCTTTCTCCCTCCCTCTCTCCTTACTTTTTCATGCTTTTTTTTTCTTTGTATTTTATACTTGGATAAACTAATAAAAGATTAAATGTTAAAAATGTACATACAGGAAAACACAACGTGGTAACGCTGCATCACTGATTTGATTTCTAAGGCACCCCTCGACAGAGGACACATGTCTCTGGGCAGTGAACAGAACATTATAAACAACAGTAAAAATATTAGCAAAAAACAAATGATGCCTGGATCAAGCGCACATGTCTATATCAATAACGCTTTCAAAACAGATTGATCTAACTTCCTGGCCCAATGCCTGGACAGAAAGCCAAGTTTTTGATGCCTTACGGAAGGCTATCAGACCCAGGGATATCTGAATTTCAAGGGTGATTCTGTTCCACATCTCAGTGAAATAATAGAATAACAGATCCGTATGGTACCTTGGAAGTTTTCTAGTCGAAAGGTCGTCAACCTTTTGGACCTCAGGGACCACCCAACTCAAAATGTTAAATTCCGTGGACCAGAGAAGCTGGGAAAATCCATCCAAAAATCTGCAGGAAAATTCCCCACCCTGTTTTCCTACCAATCGACCTACCAATTATTTGGGATCGCAGGATACCGTCTCCAGCTCCGTTCTCGAGGTAGGTGGGGGAGAGAGACTTTTGGCTTGATGCAAGGAAAGCAGCAGAAGTCTTTCTCTTCCCCCAAACTCCACCATAAATGAGTCTTTGCCGGCACAGCCCCTTGGAGCAGGATGCCTTGCAGGGTCCCAAGGACTCATTTCTGGCAGAGTTTGGGGGAGAGAAAGAAAGACTTTGGCTGCTTTCCTTGCATGCAGCCAAAAGCAGAAGGAGAAAGAAGTGGAAAGAAGCAGCCTGGTGGCCAGGCCAGGTGCATGGGGTGAATTCCCCCCCTCTGCCCTTTTCCCCCTCTCCTCACTACCTCGTGTTGTTCACAATGCAAGCAACGCAAGCCTTGTGTTCCCACGGGCTACGTGGGCAGCGCAGCCTTGTGTTCCCATGCAGCCTGGATTAATTGTTTTGCGGGGGACATTTCTCTGTGGACCACCAAAATTTTCTCACAGACCACCAGTGGTCCCCGGCCCACTGGTTGGAGATCACTGTTCTAGTCCAACCCTTTATTCAAGCAGGAAATGCAATACCACTCTGGACAAATGGCTGCCCTTGGTTACCTTTAGCGATGGCACCATCTACAACTTCTGAAGGCAAGTCTGTTTTTGTTGCTCCCTTCTGGGAGAAGCTTTCAAGGTATCTACAGCAGGCCACTTTTTTACATTTTGAACAGTCACTGAACAAATGGTTGTATGTCAAGGACTACTTGCGCGGGAAGAAAAAGTAAACCTCCCTACAGCATATAAAATATAATATGCATTGCTCCCATAGGATCTGTTTTTTTTCCGGGCTTTTTGGAGGAAAAAAATATATATATTTCCAAGTAGTTAGCAATTTTATTTTCCAGGCTCTTGAGATATACTTATTGCTAGCATTTCTCAACCTCTGCAAGCTGAAGATGTGTGGACTAATTTCCAGAGTTCCCCAGCCACCATGGAATTCTGGGAGTCAAAGTCCACCCATCTTAAAGGATGCTGGCTGGGGGAATTCTAGTGTTGAAGTCCAGGCATCTTAAAGTGGCCAAGATTGAGCAGTTGCAAAAGGCTGGATTAGTTTATTATAGATTAATAGAGTTGGAAGGGACCTTGTAGCCCCCACCTACCCACCCAACCAGGAAATTCTACCCCACTTCTGACAAATGGCAATCCACCGTCTTCTTGAAAGCCTCCTGTGATGAAGTTCCCACAACTTCTGAAGGCAACTTCTGTTCCATTGGTCGATTGCTCTCACTGTCATAAAATTTCTCCATATTTCCAGGTTGAATCTCTCCATGTTCAGTTTCCATCCATTATTCCTTGTCTGTCCTTCAGGTGCTTTGGAAAATAGCTTGACCCCTTCCTCCTCTCAAATATTGGAAGATGCTATCCTGTCTCCCCTGGTCCTTCTCTTCACTAAACTAGCCAAGCCCAGTTTCTTCAACTGTTCACGCTTTTATAGTTCAGGGTCTTTTGCAAAGCCCCCCAAATCACTAATTCAGTTGCTAAACCATCTGTCCTTTGAAGACCTCGCCTTATTCTTCTCTGTCTTGACTCCATCTTGGGTTTAAGACGGAGGTGCTTCTCTTGATAAAAAAGAAACCCTCAAGACCACATTGTGCAAGACTGCAAAATCAGGAGGAAAAAAACCAACCACTGAGCAGAGAGAGAGAGCATAAAATCCCAGAGTCATAAAAAGAGATTAACCCGCAGGCTGCTTGTTAGTGATAAGAAAAAGATACCAGAGAAAAGATCAAGGTTATCTATTAAATGGCAAAACTTGAATGGCTGAGAAGGATCTTGGGTGGAAGAAGGAAGAACAGAGTGTGCATCAGCCTAGAAGGTGAAGCACCGAAACAAAAATAGATTTCTTGGAAAAACACACAAGAGAACCAAAGGGCAGGATTAAAAGAAGAGCAATTGTGGGGTGGTTTTTTTTGAAACAACATTGATCTGTTTTCATATTTGCACGCTGAACTTAACGAAAACCGGGTTTATACAGTTTACTGCTACTGCAAACTAAGACAGCCTTGAACAAATAGGATTCCTAGTTGGGGCTGTGCAGCTTTCTTGGTGACCACACAACAAGAGTTTGCTTTCCCTCTTTTGGGCGGTTTCTTAACACCCAGACCTCTTAGCATGCAGTCCTAAATTTTTCTGGTGTTCTCCTATTTAAAGCAGCCGTTGGATTGTCATAGAGGCTTTTTTCAGAGGTGGGTTGCTGGGGGTTCGCAGGGGTACGGAAGAGCCACTAGCTAAGATTCTGTGCAGTTTGGAGACTATCTACTATAAACAATATGCAAAGGTAACTGTTAATGGAGAATTGACAGGGAAAAAAGTCATATTAAGAAAGGAATAAGGCAAGGGTGTCCTTTGTCGCCATTGTTTTTTTGTATTAACACTAAAAGTGCTAAATGGAAATATTAGGAAAGACAAGGAGATAAACGGGGTAGAAATAAGAAAAGAGGAGGTATAAATTACAGGCATTTGCAGATGATCTAGTTTTTATATTAGAAGAACCCCTAGGGACAGGACCCAAGTTAATAAATAAAATAGAGGAAGATGGGAAAATGGCAGGATTGAAGATAAACAAAGGGAAAACTAAGATATTGGTAAAAAAAATAAAGGAGAGAACCCCCAAATCCCTGACTCCTGACTGGCCCTGCCCACCTCACCCTGTCCCTCCCAGGAGTCCCCATATGGCCCATTTTGGATGCAGATAAAGGCAAGGCGTCCTTGGGGGCTTGGGGAGGGTGAAAAACAGGCTTCCCGGAACTTCGGGAAGGCCAGAAATGGGCCCATTTCTAGTTTCCATGGTGTCTCTGGAGCCTGGCTGTTTTTGCCCCCCCCCCCAGAGGCTCAAGAAAAGCCTCTGGAGGCCGGGGAGGGAAAAAATGCCCTCCCCCGCTACCGCCGTGGTGCAGGAGGCCAACTAGGCCACGTCCACCATGGCCACACCCAGCCAGCCATTGAGCAGAGAACCTGTTACTAAAATTTTTGAAGCCTGTGATGGTGTCTCATGGAAAGATGAGACACAAGCAAGTGTTCTCATGGAAAGATGAGACACAAGCAAGTGTTCTCGGGATGAGAGCCCAGAGCAAAATCCAGCACTCCCTTTTATTGAGATTTTAGTACATGGTAAATATAGCAAGCATAATCCCCTGATGGGTTAATTAATTAATTAATTAATTAATTAGATATAGTACAGACTTGTTTACAATCGTCTGAGCTGCTTCCTTGTTTGTGTTTGTCTTTACCGTTCTGATTGTGAAATTTTCTTGCACTATCTCAGTGACCTTTAAGCATGCATGTATGTACAAAGCATTAGATTAATCATTACCCAAACCCAAGCCAAAGTTTTATTCCCACAGAAGCCCACCTCTGGGATTTTTCAACGGGGGGAGGGGGAGTAATAATACTCTCCAAGCAGAGATCAGCCAATCTCTACAATAGGGTTGGTCAATCTTGGGCACTCAAAAGACACATATGGACATCAATTCTGTTAGGGATAACATTGGTTACCTAACTTGGTTTGGGTAAAAATAATATATAAACTATGTTAATGAGTTTAAGTGTATGTACCACTTTAACTGTAAAACATGTATTTTGGGTGCGGTTGTAAAATCACCATAAGAGGGAGCAAGAGAGCTCACTGTTAGCTGGCTTTTACTGTAGTAGCTGACAATGTTGGATTGATGGTGATTACTGCGTGTTTTCCCTGCTGTTGCTGAGAGAAGAAAAGGGGTTTGATTTTCTTCATATCTCTGACTGCAAAAGAGATATATTGCTGGACTGATTATTTGTAAGTTTACTGACCTCTATTTTCAACACTGGATTTTACAACTGATTAATCCCTGGATGGACTGAACTAGTGTATAACATATGGACTGTTTTTGACTATGCTATAACTCTTGCTGGAATAAAAAACTATTTAACTGGCACAGTGTCTCTGTCTTACTGAGTGTAAACTACAACAATGTTTATCTCAGATCATTTGCCTGCCTGCAAGACTGCCGTTGCACGTTCTGCTAGGGTGTGTATCCCTAACAAATTCCCAGGATTCTCATTGAATTCTTTAGAGTCACTTCTCATCAAAGCGAACGCTGTTTACCAACTTCGGTATGTCATGAGAAATGCAACCCCTTGTCTTCTGCTGGACTTAGTTAAGCTGTTTTTTCTCCTTCTAGGAACAATTCTAGGAATTTTCTAGCAATTTTCCCACAATTGGAGGATCTGTTTTTTTTTTCTTTTTCAGACTAACTGAGGGTTGATCCATTTGTTGCAACAGGAATTGATAGATGGATTGTCAATCAAACCCGATGGATTAAGAGAGAATGATTGGCCCAAAGTCACCCAGTCGACTTTCATGCCTAAGGCAGGACTAGAATTCACAAGCTCCTGATGATTGGACAAAGTCACCCTGCTGGCTTTTACGCCTAAGGCAGGACTAGAAAAAGACACCTGGTGACAGGTCCATTGTCAACCAGCCAGCTTTCATGTCTAAGGTGGGACCAGAACTCACAAGCTCCTGGTGATTGGACAAAGCCAGCCAGTTGGCTTTCATTCTTAAGGCAGGACTAGAATTCAGGGTCTCCTGATGATTGGCCCAAAGTCACCCTGCTGACTTTCATGCTTAAGGCAGGACTAGAACTCATAGTCTCCTGGTGACTAAGTCTCCTGTGGATAGACCCAAAATCAACCAGCCAGCTTTCGTGACTTAAGGCAGGACTAGAACTCTTCTGGTTTCTCACCTGGTGCCTTAACTAGAGCTGGTTCTCACCCAGTGGATGATATCTTGGAGTACAAATGAGGAGATCAGGAACAGAACTTCAGGTGGAAAATGTGTTCCACTAATGATTCACAGTTCTCTCCATTGGGAATTGAAAATAATCAGTAGGTTGCCAGGTCCTTCCAAGTATCTCCAGAAGGACTATAGCTGAAGGATGGGGAGGCAGCTAAGTTCTCATGACACCCCCACCCCCCACCCCCACTGTAACCACCTAAGTTTGGTTATCAGGAAAAACTAACAAAAATATCTTGGCAGAGGAACATGGGCATCCCGAGCTAGCTCAGGGTTAAATAAGGTCCACAAAGATTTGCTAAAATCATTCTCAAAGGCTGGAACTCAGAGAGGGAAGCGTGTTAATTGTAAGTTTCAAGCTTCAGTTGCTAACTGAAGTTTCACATTTCAATTGCCAACTAAAATTTCAGTTCTGGCCAGGAAGCCCAGATAAATTTCCCAACCACCAGCAGAATCTGTGGCTCACAGATGCACAATGACCTGAGTTCCAGCACACCCACGAAGGGCTCGATTACGGTAATCTTCCCAGGGTAAAGTCAATCTTGCAAAAGGGCCCAGGGCTTTTCAAAGCTTTTCCCTAAGATTCTATCTTTAACGAAATCTTTCAAATGCTAACAAACCGTCACTATTTTAAACCTCTTTTCCTAATGCAGGCAGTCCTCAACTTAGGACCACCATTCGGTTACTAAGGGAGACAGTTGTTATGTGAATCTTGTCCCATTTAGAATAGGATAGGATAGGACAGGATAGAATATAGAATAGAATAGAATAGAATAGAATAGAATAGAGAATAGAATAAGAGAGTTAAGGGAAGGGACTTTGGAGGTCTTCTAGCCCAAACCCCTGCCAAGGCAGGAAACCCTACAACACTTCAGACAAATGGTCGTTCAACATCTTTTCTTAAAAACTTCCAGTGTTGGAACATTCACACTTCTGGAGGCAACCTGTTCCACTGATTAATTGTTCCAACTGTCAGGAAATTTCTCCTTAATTCTAAGTTGCTTCTCTCTGTTGCTCTCTCTTCTGTTTTCCACCCATTGCTTCTTGTCCTGCCCTCAGGGGCTTTGGAGAATAGCTGGACTCCCTCTTCTTTGGGGCAGCCCCTCAAATATTGGAAGTCTGCTATCCTGTCTCCCCTAGTCCTTCTTTTCATCCGACTAGATATACCCAGTTCCTGCAACCGTTCTTCGTATATTTTATGAGCTTTCTTGCCACAATTATTAAGTGAACCACTGCAGCTTGTTAAGTTAGTAACCCGGTTGTTCAGTGAATCTGGTTTCTCTGTTGACTTTGCTTGTCAAAGGGTCGCAAAAGGGGATCACGCAACCCAGGGACCCTGCCACCATCAATTGCCAAGCATCTAAATTTTGATCACGGAGATGTTACCACTGTGGGAAAGGAATCTCCATCTGGTTCAGTTCCAAGCTGGGAGAAAGGCACTGGAGACAAAATGGAGGCTGGAGGCTGATTGGAAAGAGGGTTCATTTTTTGATGAACAGGACCACAATTTTTGTAGTTCTGGGGCAGCTGGCCACATGGAGTTGAGAGTGGGTTGTTGTTTTTTTAATACCTTCTCTTGGACTTTGCACTTGAACTTCCTGTTCCTGTGCAAGAACACGTATTCTATTGGCTGTTGTAGGGGTTATGTAGGGGTCACAGCTGGCTCTATAGGTTGTCTGAGCTATTGTACAGAGGCAATACGTGAAGGGAGGGGAGGTATAAGCTGGCCAGTACAACATGTTAAACCATTTATAAATTGCCATACTGGGTCCAGGCAGCAAATTTGGGCCAATCTCCGTGCAATAAATCAGGCATCTCCAAACTTGGCAATGTTAAGACTTGTGGACTTTAACTCCCAGAATTCCCCAGCCACGCTGGCTGGAGAATTCTGGGAGGTGAAGTCCACAAATCTTAAAAGTTGCCAAGTTTGGAGATACCCCGCCATAGATGAATTCAAACAGTGTTATCTTCTCACAGCCCTTTAATTGAGCTTTGCACGAGGTTCTCTCAATTGCAGAAAGCAGAATCCAAATTTATTAAATTTACAGTCCTTTGTTTACAATCTCTTGACTTACAACCATTCATTTTCCAACCATTAGAAGTTATAACGGCACAAAAGTGACTTAGGAGTGGTCCTCACACTTACGGCCATCGCAGCATTCCTATGGACATATTTCCACAGGACCCTTGGCAATTAAGCATGTATTTACAATGGTTACAACATCCTACATTTACGGGATCACCATCTGTGACTTTCCCAACACGGACTCCATTCTTCCCCCAACTTTTAAAATGGCCTTATGGATCTTGGGCCAGTGTTGTGAGATTTCCACAAAGTTTGCCAAAGTTTCCATGGCAGAATCTTCCAACCCTAAAAAGGGTCAATCTGAGATCTTTTGAGAAAGTTTGACGCAAGCCGAAAGGTGATCAGGATTATAGAAAGCGATTCAGGGGCTGAAACCAATATTTGCTTTTCCAGCCGAGAATGAGCTCATGAATTAGACTTAGCACCGTGGCTGGGGAATTTGGGGAGCTGAAATCCAGGGGTCTTAAAGTTGCCAAGCTTGAAAAGCAAGGACTTAAAGCTATTTATTTAGCTTTCCTTTAAGAATGCAAGGTAGCACAGATCAGGGGTTAAATTCTGGTGGTTGAAGTCCACAAGTCTGAAAGTTGCTTTGCTGGCTAAGGAACTCTGGGAGTTGAAGTCCACATGTCTGAAAGTTGCTTTGCTGGCTAAGGAACTCTGGGAGTTGAAGTCCACAAGTCTTAAAGTAGCTTTGCTGGCTGAAGAACTCTGGGAGTTGAAGTCCACATGTCTGAAAGTTGCTTTGCTGGCTGAGGAATTCTGAGAGTTGAGGTCCACAAATCTTAAAGTTGCCATGGTTGGAGACCCCTGGCATAGACAGTTTCGCTCAGAGGTGAGACTACAACCAGATCACCTGTTCCTAATCAAACTCCTTAACTACATACCTCTCTGAATCTCTTATGGTAGAAAGGATCCAGAGTTCTATCCTCGTTACTGTATAACATGGAAAAACTCTACATAATTACAGATAGTCCTCAGCGTACGACCACAGTGTCTGCTGCTAAGCGAGACAGTTGCACAGTGAGTTTCATCCCACTTTATGACTTATCTTACCACAGCAGTTATGTGAATCTCTGCAGTGGTTAAGTTAGTAACCTGGTTGTTAAGTGAATCTGGCTTCCCCATTGACTTGGCTTGTCAAGAGGTCGCAAAAGGGGATCACACGAACCAGGGGGCTCTGCAAACCATCAGTTACTTTTTTCATTGCCATTGTAACTTCAAATGGTTAGTAAGTGAACTGTTGTTAAGTCAAGAACTACTTGTACACCTGTCACCCACATAGCGTTTTGATATCTCTGATATCTCGCAGAAGCCAATGTAATCACAATGACCCAGAAATGAGAGGGGGGGGAGAGAGGAGGGGGAGGAAGAGAGAGAAAGAGAGAGAGAGAATCAAATGGCTTTAATCTACTCATTTAATTCTGATTAGACAACAGTCCATAAAAAAGTGTAAGTCAGTCCATAAAGCGATCAAAATCTAATATTAGCCAACACCTTCATGTAAGGAACAACTAAGAGGTCACAAAGTTTCTGAAACTTCCCGGAGGTGTTTACAGATAAGATGGAACAAGAAAGCTGCCAACATGGGAGAAGGGAAAAGGGTGAAAAGGAAAGGGGAAACAATCTATAAGAAAATCAGAAATAAAAAAAAAATTCACAAGGGTTGCTGCATATCAGCAGAGTATATGGAACATGCTCAAAATCTAAAGTGGGAATTTTCATTTTTGCGCTCACAGCTTGGATACTTATGAGATAAACTTTGCAAACAATCAGGACTGGGTAACCAATTTTGTTCAATTTTAGTAGGTTGCAGATTCACCAGAGACAATTTTATTCAATGTACAAGCTTTTGACAGCTGCAGCTGTACTCACACGGCACATTTACCTAAATCAGATAAAATCCTGCAAGTGCATTCATCTGGTCTGCTAAACCTAGTTGGCGTGAATTATGGTTTGTGTTATGTTTGGAGCATGGGCGCGAAGAATGGAGACGAACTGGTGAAACGGTGAACTTCAAAACTCTTTCCATCAAACTTTGAAAGATTCCCGGGGCTATGCTCACTCCAAATTGGAGTCGGTTACACTTAAAGGCACCTCGGTGCGTAATGATTATCTGTGCCTCTGCCGTTTTTTGTTGGTATGCCTGGGCTAAGTCTAGTTTAGCAAAAACTTTTCCGCCCCCCAGGGAATGGAGAAGGTGCTGCACCACCGGTACCGGATACGCGTGTTGTTGAAGGGTGTGGTTCAGGGTGGCTCGGTAGTCCCCACAAATTCTTATTGATCCATCTGGCTTGATGGGTGTAACGATTGGGGTCTCCCAGGGAGAGTGATCGGTTGGTTCTAACACACCCTGGGCTATCAATTTATCAAGCTACTCATCAATCTTTGGTTTAAGGGCAAAGGGAACTCGACGAGGCTTAAGGCAGATGGGAGCTATTTTGGGATTGAGGTTAAATGATATCAGGGTCCCCTTGTACTCGCCTAGTTTTTCTGCGAAGACGTCCTTGAATTCTTGGACAAGGTCTTCTTCCCAGTTGCTGCTACCGATTCAGTGAATGCCTGCCACTTCAATTCCAAGTGGAGTGAACCAATGGAGGCCTAACAGGCTAGGCCGATCTTTGTCGATTACCGTCAGGGGTAGGAATGCTGTACGGTTCTTGAATGATACTCGGACTCGGCTGGATCCTACAACTGGGATCCGATTCCCCTGATAGTCTTTGAGTATGAGTCTTTGGGATCGGAGGTCTTGTCGCCGGACCGTAGGGATGAGCTGCTTGAGGGTCTTCCAGGAAACCATCGAGAGGGACGATCCTGAGTCGACATCCATCAGGCAGGGCTGGTTTTCGATGGCCACTTTCACTTGGATCTTCTTGGCATCCAGAGAGGAGGTGTGACCGATCGTGATAGTTTGGTGTCTTGCTTCATGGGGCGGTTTAAGGTTTTGTTTCTGTAGGAGTGGTTGTTCCATTGGTGGTTCACTGGTTCTCGCCTTACAGGACAATTTCCTGTCGGTTGGCGATAGTTAGCCCCCTTTGAGGGCTGGCTGGGTCCCAATTGGCTTCTACAGACCCGTCTGATATGGCCTCATTTTCCGCACACATGGCAGAGCGCGTCGAGGAATTTGCATTCTGATCGGGGGTGGCTTGCCCCACAACCAGCGCATTGGTACTGAGCTCTCTGGCGTTGGTCCCGTTCAGACCGAAGTTGATGGACCTCTTCTTCGTCACTGTCTGACGACGAAGAGAGGTCCTCGTGGTGGGCCATTAACAACTGCCCATCTGACTTGGGTGAAAGCTTGCGGGTCGGTTGGTGAACCGGGGCGTGGTTTCGGCGCATTCGGACAGCCGACTTTCTGGTCGCTTCTGCTGCAGTAGCTTCAGCGATGGCATCTTTAAGGCTGATGTCGCCTTTCGCCATCAGCTTACTCTGCGTGTGCAGTGACTCTAATCCCAGAATTACTCGGTTTCTCAGGGCTTCTTCGAGGTCGGCAAACCCACATAGGCCTCCCAGATTCCGGAGATCAGCTATGAAATCAGCAACACTTTCGCCCTTCTATTGACTTCTTTGGTAAAATTCATGCCTTCTAACGAGTGTTGGCACGATCGGTGCATAGTGGGCTCTCAGTAGGGCTTCGAGGACGTCCCAGTCCATAGACTTTACTTCTCCTGGTTTCGCTAGTGCCTTGGCCATCTTGAATACAGTCGGCCCGCAATGCGTAAGGAATACCGCCCGTTTCTTCCCGGTAGTGGCATCCTTCAAATTGTTGGTTTCCAAGAACATTTGGAAACGATCCATATAGGAGTTCCAGTCTTCTTGTGCTGGGTCGAATGGAGCGGGTGGTATGACGCCACCAGAGATGGTTCCGCCATTGTGCGTTTCAGCCACGTGCTTGGTAATCGATCTTCATTGTTCAGTCAGCTCCGACGTCTCCACATCCCACCCTCGTCGCCAGTGTTATGTTTGGAGCATGGGCGCGAAGAATGGAGACGAGCCGGTGAAACGGTGAACTTCAAAACTCTTTATTATCATAGTGTGACAGCTCAGCTCAATGGCTGAAACGGCCCTCCTTATATAGGCAACTTATTAACTGTTCAACCAATGAAAACCAGGGAGCGCTAGCTCTGTTAACCAATGGGAGAGGCTCGTTAATGGCCAATCAGATTCACCTGAACGGACCAATCTGATGTCGCCATTAGCGGCCAATCAGAAGTGCAGGTCCAGAACCCTGCACTTGACTTCAAGCTCTTGATAACTTTATTAACACTTTTATTCATTCACAACAGTTTGTGAACTCAATCATCTCTTTGGCACCCTCACATCACACAGAGCAAATGCCTCCATTCAACTAAGTACCCCTAAAACAAGGCAGCACCAAATTCTGGGCCGTTCTGGTGAAATAAGAGGAGTTGTGTTGTGATTGCACAACATCTGAAAAGGGTCAGGTTTGGCTGGTGAAAAGTAATTGTGGGAAATTGAATTAAGACAGGCATGTTTTAATTTGCGAGCATAAAACATTCTTTCCATTTGATTCCTCAAAATTCTGTAAAGCAATTATCCATTTTATTAAATACGAGAACCCTTGTGAACAGAGTTTCATTCTTTCCTCTTATTTTGACAATGTTGGAATTTAGATTCTCTGGGACAGAGAAACAACAGCTTCATTTATGTTTGCTTGACAACATTTCCCCCCCTTCCCCACACATACACAAATGCATGCAACACATACAACCAAACTTTTTAGAAAAACTACTGTATATAAGCATTCCAAAACTAGCATGGAACAGCCGGAGGGCAGTCCACTTCTAAGTATGTTTTACAAAGCCTACAAAAAAAATAACTTTGTTTAAAAAGACCACTACAATAATGATATTTTGACAGCAAAGATTAATCAGTGCTTCTCATGGCCAAGTTTTCCCAGTGCAATAACAGCCCACAACGTATCAGTGGATTCGCACAATCTATTTAAGCGGCGTCCCGGATCCATTTTTCTGGATTTGCACAAGATAATAAATTAATCAAACGGTCTGAACACCAACAAAAAAAACAACCCCTGGTTCCGGTTCTGCGTGGCTTCGGTGGCAGCAGGAATTCACGACCGTCCACGATTCCTGCTGCGCTTGCTGCCGAGGTGCCCCCGATTCAAATGGATCCAGGGGATATGGCTGCCCCGTAGAGACAGCCGAAGAGAGAGGGGAGCCGGACAGGGGGTTGGAGATGTCGCAGACCCCCTCCTCGTCCGAAAAAAACCCTTTTTCCTGAGGTGGTGGAGCGGCGGTCAGTAATGGCCGCTACGAAGAAGCCTGCAACCAGGTAAGATTGTGCTGGAGGAAGTAGGAAAAGTGAAAGTGCCGGCTGAGCCGGGTCAATCAACATCTCTCAAACTCTCTGGAACTGAATTGTTTGAATTGCTGGAGGATACATTGTATCCCTAAGAAGATCGGAAAGCGGCAGAGAAAGCTGTTAAAGGGAAACTTTTTTTTTCTTCACTCTCCCATCCCATAGAAACAGCAGATGAAGATTTGAAATTTATTTGGGCACTGAAGGTGAATTATTCTGAAAGTTAAAGCCAAGGGACAAAAGATTCTTTGGACATTGGACTTAATAATTTAAGAAATCGGAAAACCCTTATTGGAGGTATGGATTTCTGATCATTTAAAAATTGTTGTTGTAAGTGGGAAAGGAGAGGAAAAAAATTGGAGCAAAAGTTGAAAAAGGAGAAGATTGCCTAGAATTCCAAAGAAAGATATATGGTAATTGGACCTCTTTGATTAAACAGTAACCCCAGAAAGAGAAGTAGAAGAAGAAGAAAAAGTATTAACTTTTGGAATCTTTTTTGAATTATTCTTGATTAAAAATACTTGGGTGGTTGTTTTGGGAAAAGTTTCTCTTTTTATGATGGCATCACTTGTGGATGAACTAAAGACTGAATATCAAAAATATAAAAAGGAAGAACAAGATGGAAAAGATACTTTGGGCACTCTATTTCAATTTTTAGAAATGGCGTTATGCACTTTTGAAAATTTGAGTATGCAGCAGAACGACTGGGACAAAGAAGAAGAGGAAGAAGAAGCCATCTTTGATGAACAATGGGTTTTTTCTGGGGAGGAGGAGAAAGAGGATAAGAAAAAGGGGATTTTAAGGTTTGAAAAAACAACCAAAAAAGAGAAAAATGAGATGAAAGGTGGATGCAAGGTTAGAAAACAACGGAAAGGGAGTAAGAAAAGGGAGGAGGAGAGACAAAGGGGTAAAAAGGGGAAGGAGAAGAATAAGCAAGAGAGAAAGGGGGGGAGGAGAAGCCTTAATGGTGGGAAGAAGATTTAAAGAAAAAAAGCTTATTTAGAGACAATGGGTGAATCTAATTTAAAAAAAAAAAGGGATTCTGGAAGGTACATAAGATTGTGTCTTTATATGTGTATCTAGAGTAAAATGCTTAAGATATAAATGAGTATTAATATATACGATTAGTTTTTTTTGTTTAATGATATGGATAGTGCTTATATAGGATTTTATTTAGTTATTGCTGGGTTGTTACCTTCTTTATAAAATTTATTGTGTAATTTTAGAATGTACTAAACAGAATCCCAAGATAAATTAAGTGTTATATGAAGTATTTTTAAGTTAGGACAATGAGTTAAAGGCGTCACTCCAATCAGTGTATAGGAGAAGTATATTAAAAGAAAAAAGATGAATGGATAGTTGGAAAAGAACAGACAAAGAATGATACTGAAAATGACAATAAGATAGGGAAGGATATATAAAGTGAATATGATGTTTGAATTTGTGTCTGTGTCAAGAGTTTCAAACCGGGATCCAGCAGCCTTCAGAAAAGATGTTTTAGTTTTTTTTTCTTTCTATGTTCTATGTTTATGAAAGGCAATAAAATTTTAATAAGCAAGAAATATAATTTGGATAACTAGAATAAAAAGGAGAAGTCTGGATAAGATATGAAGTTAAATAGATAATGTAAATATTGATATTACAATTTGGAATTATTTTGTATGTTCTGTTGGCTTTCTTCTTTAATTATTTTTTTTTTAGAAAAGATCTTTCAAGTTGTTATGCCTGGATTATTTGTGTATTGTTTTTGTAAAATTAATAAAATTTGTTATAAACAAAAAAAAAACAAAAAACCCTAACTAATCTTAACACTACACAAAACTCAGCACGCTGTGCAAATATAGTTGCTAGGTTTATTTGTTCTGCAATATGTTTGCTTTTATCCATTGGATGAAATCGGCTATTCTGCTAAGCCATAATATGGCTTATATATAGCATAACATTTAACCTAGCAAATTTGTTCCTTTAATCGGACTAAAATGTGGATCTAGCCAACTTTACTTGCTGAGAATATGAAATCCAACAAGATACTGTTTGTTTTTGTTTTTTTACTGTGGAGTTTCTTTCTCTTTACCCAACATTCAAGCCTAGCCTACCTAATTCACATCTAGGAACTTTAAACTAAGAGACTGTGAAATGAGATTCACTCATTCAGCTGACTCAGGATGTACTTTACAAATCACAGCTTGTGGCTTAGCAAAGGGGTCTCCAAACTTGGCAACTTTAAGACTTGTGAACTTTAGTTCCTAGAATTCCTCAGCATGGCTGGCTGAGGAAATCTTGGAACTGAAGTCCACAAGTCTTAAAGTTGCCAAGTTTGGAGATCCCTGGCTTAGTGTGTTGTGCAAATCCAACCAATTGTGTCTTAGCTAACAGATTATGATCCAAACTAATCCTGGTTTTGTACAAACACAATGAAAATGAGAGAGACTGGCACACTGTTATCCTACAGTTTGGAGCAAGCGAAGATTTGAGTCTAGGAGTCCCTACTTCTAATCCAACCCCATAATCACAATTTGGCATGGATTCTTAACCTCATAATCTGCTCTTAGAGCAATTCAAACCAAGAAAAGTTCAGAATTTAACTTAAATAGCCCCAGAAAACTGGTCATGGAGAACGGAAACCAACCAGAAAACCAGAATCCAGCAGAAGTGAGCTTCTAAGACACAATTTCTCAACTTTAGCAATTTTAAGACAGGTGGACTTCAATTCCCAGAATTCCATGCTGGCTAGGGAATTCTGGGAGTTGAAGTCCATCCATCTTAAACATGCAGACGTTGGAAAAGAATTAAGATTTATTAGGGAGCATTCTGATGCCACTCAGAATTAGGGAGAAGCGGAATGGGACACTTTGCCACAGCCAACTCAATGTGGCCAACTAGCCATGGTAAACTTGCCATGGCCAAGTCAGCATGGCCAACTCACTGCAGAACAATGCACCGCAGCCAACTCGCCCAGAGGTGGGCTGCACATACCGTAACAACTGGTTTGCTTTTGCAGAACCAAAAAATGTGCATGCATGTGTGCACGCCCCCTCTGCAGGAAACAGGGATTTCCTATGCACGGCAGCCACAATGAGTAGAAGTGGGCGAGGCACAGAACTCAGCTGGGCTGCAGGGGCAGGGCAAGCAAGACAGTCTTATAGGATGGGATAGCACCAGGGCGAGCCCAGCCGGTGATCAGAACTACCTGTAGGGGTGAGCTGGTCTGATCCAGCAGCAGACCATGACTGAATTTGCCATGGGACAATTTTAACAATTCTATTTAATGCTTTAAAACAGGTCTATTTAAGATTATTTATTTTTATTTATTGATATTTTTTATTTATTTATTTATTTAAGACTATTTAAGGCACCCTGCCAACAAAAGTGCATCTCGTCAAGGCTATGGTTTTCCCAGTTGCAATGGATGGCTGTGAAAGTTGAGCCATAAGGAAGGCTGAGAGTCCAAGAATGGAGGCCTTTGAACTCTGGTGCTGGAGAAGACTCCTGCAAGTCCCTTGGACTGCGAGGCGATCCAACCGGTCAGTCCTAGAGGAGATCCACCCTGATCGCTCTTTAGAAAGCCAGATCCTGAAGATGAAACTCAAAGACTTTGGCCACCTCATGAGAAGGAAGGACTCCCTGGAGAAGAAAAGCCTAATGCTGGGAACGATTGAGGGCAAAAGAAGAAGGGGATAGCAGAGAATGTGGGAACTGGATGGAGTCACTGAAGCAGTCGGTGTGAGCTTAAATGGACTCCAGAAGATGGCAGAGGACAGACAGGAAGACCTGGAGGAACGTTGTCCACGGGGTTGCGATGGGTCAGACTCAGCTTCGCAACTAACAACAACAATGAGGAACTCTGGGACTTGTAGACTTCAACTCCCAGAGTTCCTCAGTCAGGGAATTGAAATCCACAAGTCTTAAAGTTGCCAAGATTGGAGACCCCTGCTTTAAAATAAATAAAAACATATTTTAATTTTTGCCATTCCCATTTCATTCTGTCCCTCCTTTTGTATCCTTTCTTTAATGATTCTATTCCTCCTTTTTTGGGAGGGGGGGGAGGGCATATTAGTGTAACTCTTGTCCCACAGCAAATTATCCTGCGGCGAGTTAGCTGTGGTGAATTGTCCCAGACCAGGGAGAAGGGGCATGACAGAAAGGTTGAAAAGCAAAGCATGAAAGCAGAAATCAGAAATCAGACTTGCCTGGGGCTACACAATTACAGAGCCTCAACAGACCGAAACCAAAATAAGATGAAAGGGCCTAAATTTTGTCTAACAAGAGTTCCCCTTGTATTGACAGGGAACACATGAATGCCTGGCTCAAAAGGTGGGTGGGGATGTTGGGAGAGGGGAGAAATACCAAACTAGACTGAGCCACAGATCAACCGATTGATTCAAAACCACAAGTTTAATTACAGAAATAATCCGTTTTCTATCTGGAATATTGGGATGGAGCAGAAATGGACAAAAAAGGTCGGATTGGCACAACCCTCAAAAAGCCTCAAACCTCCAAAGTAGGTCTCACATCAGATAAACTGAGTTTGGTTGTGCGAATGAAGCCGTGAAGATAAAGTTTACTGTGCTAACTATTGAACAGTGCAGTGGCACCACCTGTAACAGGATCATTTCCAACCGGCTCATATTTTGTTATAAGTATCTTTCTCTCTCTGGTTTTAAGTGTCCCTGGTGGTGGCCATAGGGAAAGCAGCTAAGCAGCAGCTGTGGGCTAAAACCGGTTGTCCCCGGTTCGGGAGAACCCAGGAGTGGGATTCTACCAGTTCGCACCTATTCGTTAGAACCGGTTGTTAACATTCTAAGCAGTTCAGAGAACCGGTTGTTAGAAGAAATTACTGGCCTAATCCTGTAAGGAAGGCAGGAAGGAAACATTCTGGTGTTGCTTACAGAAACTGCCTCTCCATTAATTCTTATGACATTCTTGGCAGGACTAGACTTCCTGTCTCAGGAACTTCTCTAGAGTTTTTTCCCCCCTCCTTTGCTAGTACTTTGCTTGTGTGGAGTGACTATTCAACGTTACAATGGCACTGAAAAAAGTGACATGACCATTTTTCACACTTATGACTATTACAACATCCCCACAGTCATGAGAGGCCAGGCGAGGAGATGCGTGCCTCGATGTGAGTGATATTGCATTAGCCACATCCAGCCAGTCACATGACCACCAAGCCACGGTCACCCAGTCACATGACCACCAAGCCCCGCCCACAGAACAGGTTGTTAAAAAAATTGAATCCCACCTGTGGGCGAACCTGTAGCTAGCTTTATGGCCAGTTCGGTGAACTGGCAAATACCACCCCTGGCTGGCCCCGCCCATCCCTCCCCTCCCCTCCCAGGAGTCCCCACGTGGCCCATTTGGATGCCAGGTAAGTGCAGGACCCACATGGAGGCTCTTGGGAAGGGCGAAAAACGGACCTCCTGGAAGGTCCAGAAGGCTGGAAACAGGCCCGTTTCTGGCCTCCAAAGGGCCTCCGGAGCCCAGGGAAGGCTGTTTTCGCCCTCCTGGAGGCTTGAGGAAAGCCTCCGGAGCCTGGGGAGGGTGAAAAATGGGCCTCCCAGGGGCTCCAGAAGGGTGGAAGCAGGCCTGTTTCTGGGCTCCAGAGGCCTCTGGAGCCCAGGGAGGCCATTTTCGCCCTCCCGGAGGCTTGAAGAAAGCCTCCAGATCCCTCCCCCACTGTGATGCAGGAGGCCGACTAGGCCACGCCCACCATGGACCTGTCCATCCCACCCCTCCCAGGAGTCCCCACATGGACCATTTTGGGTGCAGGTAAGTGCAGGTGCACATGGAGGCTCAGAGAGGGTGAATAATGGGCATCCCGGAAGTTTGGGAAGGCCAGAAATGGGCCTTTTTTCCAGCTTCCAGAGAGCTTCCGGAGCCCAGGGAGGCCATTTTCACCCTCCCAGAAGCGTGAGGGAGGGCAAAAAATGCCTCCCCCACTGTGATGCAGGAGGTCGACTAGGCCACACCCACCATGGCCACTCCCACCCAGCAACCGGGCAGGTATTTGCTGATATTTTCGAAGCCCACCTTTGCTTAGCAGATGCTCTCTTCAAAAAGTACTACAGGTAGTCCTCGACTTACAACAGTTCATTTAGGGACCACGGTCACGTGATCAAAATTCAGACACCTGGCAGCTTGACACATATTTATGATTGTTGCGGTGGTTAGGCGATCTATTTTTGAGACCTTCGGACAAGCCAAGTCAATGGGGAAGCCGGATTCGCTCAACAACCATGTGACGGACATGTTGGGCTCCCTTGCAGTGGTACATCAAGGGCTACCTGTACATCAAACCTTCCCTAACTGGAAATTTTGGCCTGGAAAAAGCCAGGGCAGGGGATAATGGGAGTCAAGAGCCAGTGGAGCGGCAGTAGTGGCAATGGAGTGTGTGTGTGAGGAGGAGTTGGTTTCATGTGTGCAACCTAATCCTGCACGTGTGTAAATGGAGTTTTGCACACTCGCTTGCTCCTTCGCGGCCCGGTTTCTCAACAGACGTGGCTCAATACCGGCCTTTAGCCCAGGGGTTGGGGGGACTCCTGCTTCCAAGGGCACCATGTTGGGAAAAAAAAGAGTTTGCTTTTTTTGAACAGCTTTCCAGATTTAAAACTGGGGAAGAGTTTTTCATTTTTGGCTGCACCGCAATCCTTCGTGCTACACAGCTTCTTGTTCTGACTCAGACTTCGTCAAATGCAATTAAACACAAACTTGTTTTAAAAGCAAAACTATTTTATTGCAACGCTGGGAATTTCTTTCATTCCCAGCCAGAACTAATCTTAAACAGTTCTCCAAGATAAGCACACACTTTTCAGTGCTGTGAATGCTGCCAAAAACAGAAGTATCCAATATAATTATAACAGAAACCAAACGAAGTACCAGAAAAAAACCAACCAGATTACACAGAGTTTCAAGGAGGACTCGGAATCTATCAAACTACTTTGCTTCCTGCAAAGGTTTCGGCATTGAGGTCTGACTTTTATCCCTTAGGAGAGAGTCAATGACCTCCTAGCCTTAATCCCGAGTCGCCCCTTTTGTTTAAGCTGCTCTTGCCTTTTAGCATGTGTGTACATGCGGACTGTGTACATGCGGACTGGGAACAGGCTCCCCTAGGTCCTCGGCCTCGCTGCTGCCAGACTCCAAAAGCTCCGAAGGCAGCACCCCACTCCCAGATGGACCTGGCCCCATCCCTGAATCAGACGCAGGACTCTCATTCGAGTCCTCTCCAGACTCCCTGACTGGTCCCCGTTCTTCCTCACTGTCCGATTCCACTGCTGTCTACACCGGCTTCTGGCAAACCACAACACTTCTATTACTCCCAATGAGCAACATTCTAGCGGGCTGCAAATAAGGGAACTTAATGGTGTTAGGAGGATGACAGCAATGACGGATCCTCTCGTCCTTCTGTCTGAGAACTGAAACAATATGTTTCATTTTCCCGGCCTTGGACAAGCACTCCTCAACCCTGCCTACTCTCTTCTCCTGCCAGTGCCAACCTTCGAATAATCAAAAGCGTGTTTTATTTATTTATCTGTTTTGGGTCTGCTAGCTTTAGGCTCCAGCAGGATCTTTCGAATGCATACCCAGGAAGACTTTTGCCTAGCAAAAGGCTGGCATCTCTGACCGTATCATTAAGCAAGCGGTTAGTTTATTTATTTTTCTCATCCTTTTTATTCTCAGAGATTTTTCCCTCTCGGGAGACTGTTCCAACCAGGATGAAAGTACTTCTGCTGTTTTCCTGGAGTCAGCCAAGGGTACAAAACTCTGCCCATTCCTGACAGGGCACTTCACAACTTGGAGCAGGCCAGATTAAACAACTAGCAGATGCAGTGATGATGCACTGCTGTAAGTCGATTTGCGGTATATTTTCGGCCCTTTGCATTTGGTTTGGTATCGCTCGTCCCTCTATCTTTTATGTCAGTTTCGTAGTTTGATGTTGAAATTTAATCAAAGTTTTATATACAAAAATCAGTCAGAAGGAAGGTACATTAGTGTCAACACACCAGGTTTAATCAGTTCTAACCTGAATTTCCTCTCCTTCCACTCCGTGTCCCTTTCATTTATGTGCAGTTCCACAAGAATCGGAAAAATGGGTTCATTCAGAAAACAGGTTAAATCTAGAAGGCTCTGCCAGCCAACCTGAACAAAATACAGGTAGTCCTCGACTTACAGCCGTTCATTTAGTGACCGTTCATTCAAAGTTGCAACGGCATTGCAAAAAGTATCTTAGGATCGTTTTTCACACATTTGACAGTTGCAGCAACCCCATGGTCGTGTGATCAAAGTTCAGACGTTTGGCAGCTGTCTCATATTTATGATGGTTGCTATACTCCAGGGTCACGTGATCCCCTTTTATGATCTTCTGACCAGCAAGAGGAAAGCCAGATTCATTTAACAACCATGTTACTAACTTAACAACTGCAGAGACTCGCTGAACAATGGTGACGACAGGTCGTACAACGGGGCAAAACTCCCTTGACACATAGATTAACAGTGTTGACAGGGACCTTGTAGGTCACCTAGCTCAACCCCACACCCAAGCAGGCCACCCTACACCATTTCTGACCGATGGCAGTCCAGTCTCTTCTTGAAAGCCTCCAGTGATGAAGCTCCCACAAATTCCAGAGGCAACTTCTGTTCCATGGGTTGATTGTTCTGTCAGAAAGTTTCTCCTTACTTCTAGGTCGAATCTCTCCTTATCTCACTTAGCAATGGAAGTTTTGGGCTCAGCTGCGGTTGTATGTCATGGACTTCCTGTAACAGAATCTGGGCAGTTCCGATTGGGCTGAATCTCTGTTTTTCCGTCTTATATCTTGGTAAAATTAGGGAGGTATCTGCCTTGAGACTCTTCCAAATGTTATCTCACCGCTCAAGTCTTTAAAAAACAGAGCAGCCTTCTTTGATCCAGGCGAGACTTCCTCCATTATCTCATCAAGGTTCTTCTTTCTTGCCTCCCACAGAGGCCTTGGATAGCACCTAAAAGACATGTGTGGGGAACCTGACCAACCTCCCTGGAGAGATTGTGTGTGGTAGATTAATATCCTGCTTTTCATTCAAGAGTTCAAGGTGGCCACTACCTCCTCCTCCTCTTCCTCCTCCTTTTTTTTCCAGAAAAAAACAACCGTTGAAGTAGGTTGGGCGTTGAAAAAGGCCTAGGCCAGTCAGTCTTGCCCCAAATAGCGTCTCTCACAGTTGCTGCCCCACTGGTGGGACAGGCCCCAACGTGTAAAAAGATAGGGTGCAATTGTAGGGGAGGGGAGGAACATGGGTTTTCTTGTGACAATAGCATGGAAGTTTTTAGCATTCTCTGATCTTCTAGGGCAAGAGTCTCCAAACTGAGCAATTTTAAGACCTGTGGACTTCAAGTCCCAGAATTCCTCAACCCGCCGGCTGAGGAATTCTAGGACTTGAAGTCCACAGGTCTTAAACTTTGTTCAGTTTGGAGATTCCTTGTGTTGGATATTTTTTTTTCTGGTTTCTCAATCTAGTCAGCAGCCTTAGGATCTTTTGATGGTTTCCTTGATGGTCTCCCTGCCCTTCTCTCTACGCCTGGCCCTGTGTAGCTGGTTAGTTCAAATAACATTACAAGGAACGACCATTCTCTGAGGTAAATTAACAGGTTCCTTTAGGCTACTTGGAAATCTTTTGACATACAGATCTCTCGGCTACAAGATTTTCCTGCCTTCCACCTTCGTTTGCTATCCTTGGCAAGTTCTATTCGCCTCGCCTTCCTCAATATGCCACGACACACATTAGTAGTGTTCTCACAATGCACTTAACCCGCTATCAGGGTTTATATAACTCACTGCATCATCTAAGTACAGAGAGTGGGTTCACACAACACGCTAAGCCACTCACATATGTGCACAAACAAAGATTAAAGCTAACCACACGTAGAATAATGTGGGAATTGGTCTGTTTAGGGTTTCAGCTGCGTGGATTTAACCATGTGGGGAGGACAATGATGATCATCATTGTACCACTCAGAAGGAAGCCCGAAACCACCATATCCCAAACACCTTCATTTCTACTGCAATCTTCCTGGCTGCAGTTACCCAAAATTTCCTTACTTGGCAACAGGATTTTTTTTTAAGGGACTCTCCTACAGCAAACTCCATGGAGTCCTTGGTGTTTGTTTGTTTATTTATTTATTTGTTTGTTTGTTTGATTGATTGATTTGTCAATTGTTTACAAGATAATAAGTATAAGTATATACATAGTTATGAATACATGAAATGGGTACATATAAGAAAAATAAAAGAATCAATAGGACAGGGACGGTAGGCACGTTGGTGCGCTTATGCAAGCCCCCTACAGACCTCTTAGGAAAGGAGTGAGGTCAATAGTAGACAGTCTAAGGTTAAAGTTTTTGGGGTTTGGGGAAGAAACCACAGAGTCAGGTAGAGTATTCCAGACATTGACCACTCTGTTGCTGAAGTCGTATTTCCTGCAATCAAGTTTGGTGCGATTAACCTTGAGTTTGTATCTATTGTGTGCTCTTGTGTTGTTCTCTGAGCTTGGTTGTTTGCTTGCAGACATTTCATTACCCAACTAGGTAACACCATCAGTGCTACAGAGTGTGGGCCTTGCTCCCTATTTATATATGGTATTTTTCCCTGCCAGTATTGACAAAGATGTGGTTTTTCTCCTTGGTTAGTTCCTTGATTACGATATTGCTTTCTGCCTCATTGTTTGTCTGGTATTAATCCCTGCTTATCTGGGTGTTGGCAGCTGGAGAAGTACAAGGAAAAAAAAACACACACACCTCCACCAACACCGGAAGAGCAAGCTACTGTCTTTAAACAGGGAGCAAAACCCACGCTCAGTCACACTGAAGATGTTGGGTAATGAAACGTCCACAGGCAAACAAAATCAAGCTCAGAGAACACCGTCAATTCCATCATTCGATGGGAGCTACAGAATCTCTTCTATTGGTTCCATGGTATTCTCTGAGCCTGATTTTTTTTTACCTGCAGACATTTCATTACCCAACTATATAACATCTTCAGTGTGACTGAGTGACTATTTTATAGCGTTTTCCTACTGCAAATGCACTTTTTTGGTGATTCCTTTGCACAACCTATCCTTTCCCTCGTGGTTTGCCAAAGCTGGCATCAAATTTAACATCAGAGACCCCTTTCTTCAAACCAAGTGTGCTTATTACCATGTAAGAAAGGGAAGAGAGACAGATAAGAGCAAACACATACACACACACATTTTCTCCAATGGTTGCATGAGCTCTGTGAACACCCCAACCTCACCAATGAAATTGGGCCCTTTCCTCTTGTCATTTTAACCAGAAATCTAAAATGAAGTTGGCCAGACCGTTATATATGTGTTCTTTTTAATGATGTTTGAGTTGGTTGGTTGGGTTAATGTAAAATCGGTGTGCTAATTCAGCACCAGGCTAAAAACCAGGAGATTGTGCATTGTAGTCTCGTCTTAGGCAGAAAAGTTGCCCAGATGACTTTGGGCCAATCATTAGGAGAGTGACAGTTCTAGTCTCACCTTAGGCAGAAAAGTTGCCCAGATGACTTTGGGCCAATCATTAGGAGAGTGACAGTTCTAGTCTCACCTTAGGCAGAAAAGTTGCCCAGATGACTTTGGGCCAATCATTAGGAGAGTGACAGTTCTAGTCTCACCTTAGGCAGAAAAGTTGCCCAGATGACTTTGGGCCAATCATTAGGAGAGTGACAGTTCTAGTCTCACCTTAGGCAGAAAAGCCAGCTGGGTGAATTTGAGCCTCTCTCTCTCTCTCTCTCCCTTCCTCCCTCCCTCTTTCTCTTTCTCTCTCTTTTTCTCTTTCTCTCTCTCTCTTTTTCTTTCTCTCTTTTTCTTTCTCTCTCTCTCTTTCTCTCTTTCTCTCTCTCTCTCTCTTTTTCTTTCTCTCTTTTTCTTTCTCTCTTTCTCTCCCTCTCTTTCTCTTTCTCTTTCTCTCTCTCTCTCTCTTTCTTTCTCTCTCTTTCTCTCTCTCTCTCTCTCTTTCTCTCTCTCTCTCTCTCTTTCTCTTTCTCTTTTTCTTTCTCTCTTTTTCCTTCTCTCTTTCTCTCTCTCTCTCTCCCTCCCTCCCTTCCTCTCTCTTTCTCTCCCTCCCCTCTCTTTCTCCCTCTTCTTCCCTCTCCCTTTCTCTTTCTCTCTTTCCCTTTCTTCTCTCTTTCTCTCATCCCAACCCATCTCATAGGCATGTTGTTGTGGATAAAATAGGAGGGAAAATAGGAGCATTTAGGTATGTTAACCCCCTCGAGTTATTTATCAAAATAATAAAGGCAGGGTTTTGAAAATCTTCCTCCCTATCTACCAAAATTATATGGTTATTGCTGGGAATTCTGGCGGGTTGAATTCTACATTTCTGGAAGTCCACGAAGTTTGTTTCTTTGTGAGTTAGGTTTATATCCCGCTCATTTTGTTCAGGGGTTCAAGGCAACAGACTACTACCACCCCATCTCCCCCCAAAATAACAGCCCTGCAAGGGAGGCAGCCTCAAGGTTAGCCAAGATGCTTCTATAATTAAAGATAGATCGAACCAGGGTCGCCCCGATGCCAGCTCAACACTTTCACTCAGATTAGGAAGCCCTACTATTTTCCCAAAATATTTTCCCTTCTCCTTTGGCTTGGCTGAGTCCAAATGCTACAAGAAGCACCTACGCAGAACCTAGCCTGCTGCATTTGGTATCCGGGAAAGCTAAAATCTGTGCAGAATCCCACCATTCAATTAACCAAACCAACTGGCTTGTACAGCAGGTGAAGCTATAAGGACTTCAGTGCACCTGTGTTTGGTCTTCCACCGCTATGGTGACCGCCAGCTATGGCCATGAAATCTGACAGGGGTGAACCCAGATTTGCCCTACCAATCCACCATCTAGTAGCTCTGAAACTTTCACAAGCAACTTCTTAGGAAAAAAAGTCCCAATTCACTTCTTCTTTTATCTGTTTCTGTCCGGGACGCCTTGGGCTGATGCATCAGAGATGCAACTAGCTAAATAAAATATATAAAAATTGGAGGCTCAAACGTATGAAGTACGGTTGTATGGCTAGTCTAGAGGGGGAAATAAGGGACTAGGCAGGGACATAATAGCAGTATTCCAGTATTTGAGGGGCTGCCCCAAAGAAGAGGAAGGGGTCAACCTATTTTCCAAAGCACCAGAGGGCAGGACAAGAAACAATGGATGGAAACTAATCAAGGAGAGAAGCAACCTGGAATTCAGGAGAAACTTTCTAACATTGAGGATAATTAACCAGGGGAAGTTGCCTTCAGAAGTTGTGGGTGCTTCACTGCTAGAAGTTTTTAAGAAGAGACTGGATAGTCCCTTGTCTCGAATTGAATAGGTCTCTCCCTTGAGTAGGGGGTTGGAATAGACGACCTCTAAGGTCCCTTCCAGCTCTATTCTGGCTGAGCTGGATGAAACCGGGGCTCGATGCCAGAGGGATGGGAAAGACGGGATGCCAAAATGGATAGATTCCACCCCCCCCCCCCCCCCGCCCCAATGCCGGTTGGGACCGTAACAACTCTTGCTTAAAAGTATTGAGGAACGGCGGAACTCCTGGACCGAACTCGGCAGAGCGCAGCGCACAAACCCAAGGCACTCTTCACATGTTCAGAGGCTGCCTGCTTTCTCCCTTCTTTCGCCGATTTAAAAACCTGGGTTCGAGAAGCCTTCCAGATGGAGAGGGAGAGAATCGAGGGCAGGCACTCTGCACATGAGCAGAGTCGCTCTTTCCTTTCCACGCAGGCACCAAGGAGCCCGTCCCACGGCGGGGAAGGCGCAAAGGCCACTCACCAAAGTCTGCTCGTACTGCAGCGCCCGCTGCTCCAGGCCGCTGTCCGCCGCCATCCTGGCCGCTGGGTCTGGCTTCTCCGCTGGCGGTCAGCGATCCCTCCAGGCAGCCCTGCCGGCGCTTCGCTCCCTTCGGCCGGGGCTCCTCGCTTGCCTCCGCCTCCACACGCCCCCGGGCGGGGAGGGACGGGACGGGGCGGGACGGGACTGGCTGGGCGGAGCGGGCCGAAGGGAGGTTCCGGCAGCCCCACCGCTCCGCCTCTCCTCCCGCCGGGGCTCTGCCGCGGTGGGAGGGAGAAACGGCGCCCGGAGGAGGCTTCGCGGACGGGACACCGGCTCCCGTGTCTTCCTCCCCCGAACCGTCCCAAGGGCATCGGCTAAGCTGGACTGGCCGGACACAAACACAGAGTCCTCGGCCACACACACACATATACATCCTCGATCATACACAATCTTCGACCACACACACACAACACACACGCATACAGAGTCCTCGTTATACACACACACACACACAGTCCTCTACCACACACACATACATCCTCCATCATACACACACAAACAATCCTCAACCACACACCCAGAGTCCTCGATATATACCTCGATATATACACACACACATAGTCCTCAACTACACACACACCACACACACACCACACAAACAATCCTTGATCATATACACACACATAGTCCTCTACCACACACACACCACACACACATACATCCTCAATCATACACACACAAACAATCCTCAACCACATACACACACACAGAGTCCTTGATATATACACACACACATAGTCCTCAACCACACACAACACACACATACATCTTTGATCATATACACACAAACAATCCTCAACCATACACACACACAGTCCTCGACCACACACACACACAATCCTTGATCATACACACACACACACACACACACACACACGGTCCTCGATACACACACACACACAGTCCTCTACCACACACACACCACACACACATACATTCTCGATCATACACACACAATCCTCATCCACACACACACAGAGTCCTTGACCACACAAACAACACGCACACACAATCCTTGATCATACACACACACACACACACACACACACACGGTCCTCGATACACACACACACACACAGTCCTCTACCACACACACAGCACACACACATACATTCTCGATCATACACACACAATCCTCATCCACACACACACAGTCCTTGACCACACAAACAACACACACACACAATCCTTGATCATACACACACATGCACAGAGTCCTCAACCACACATGCATGCGCGCACACACAACACACACATACACAAAGTCCTCAACAACAGTTCATTTAGTGACCTCTCAAAGTGGAAAACAGCACTGAAAAAAAGGGACTGATGAGCATTTTTCACACTTACGACCTTTGGAGCATTTCCAAAATTCTGATGCTTGGCAACTGCTTCCTATTTATGATGATTGCTGTGTCCCAAGGTCACGCGATCCCCTTTTGCGACCGCCTATCAGACCAAGCAGAGTCAGCGGGGGAAGCTGGATTCCCTTCACGATTCATTTTGCCAACTTATCGACTGCAGTGATTCACTCAGCAACTGTGATAGGAAACGTAATAAAACGGGGCAAAATTCAGTTTTAAAAAATGTGTCACTTAACAACAGAAATTTTGGGCTCAATCGTGGTCGTAAGTCAAGGACTACCCACACCCATTCCTGGAGTTCAGCCTTGGAGAGGGAAATTGAATTTGGGCATTACCCAGGCATCGTTTTTCACCAGACTGTGGCGTATTGAACCCAGCACAATACAGGTAGTCCTCGACTTACAACAGTTTGCTTAGTGACTGTTCAAAGTTAACAACGGCACTAAAAAACGTGACTATGGACCGTTTTTCATGCTTATGACCTCTGCAGTCTCCCCAGGGATCAAAATCCGGATGCTCGACAACAGACTCCTGACGGTAGCAGTTCCCGGGGTCACATGATTCTCTTTTGCGCCCTGACAAGCAAAGTCCATGGGGAAGGCATATTACGCTTAACCGTGTTCCTAACTTCACTTAACAACTGTGGCAAGGAAGGTCGTTAAAATGGAACAAATGTCTCGCTTAGCAACATAAATGATGGGCTCAATTGTGGTCGTAAGTCAAGGAGTGCCCGTAGGCTGGTTCCAACAAGGCCCTAAGGCCCGATTTATGGTAGTGACACCATTCGGCTGGCTTCACAAGTTGCACTAAACCAGGGGTCTCCAACCTCAGCAACTTTGAGACTTGTGGACTTCAACTCCCAGAATTCCTCAGCCAGGCTGAAGAATTAAAATTGGTTTGACTCAGTGTTGGGAAAAATCAGGTCAGAAACTCCCATCTTCTGTCCAATCCTGGCTTGCATTTAGTATTTCCCAGCAGAAGCGAGGAATCTAGCTATACAAACTTTGGTTCATACAACCTACAGGATTAGGATTTGTTTCAGTTTGGAAATTGAAACAGTATTTGCTGTGAGAGCAAGAAGGAAACAGCAAGGAGCCTGGGTGTGACTTAGCTCAACTGTTCTGTACTAAAGGTGGTTGCTGCTGTGAAACTAAAACTGAAACTCCTTTGCTTATGTTTTGCATTTGGAAGAGATTTCTTTTCAGGTGGGGAGGGGGAGTAGAACTCCTTAGCATCAGAGCGTGTTAATAATAATAATATAGGAAATACTAATGCTCTGATGGTCATTTTGAAAAATCCTTTCTTAGTGAGCATTTAGAAGCCAAGAGGTACAAATGTGCCAAATTTCAAGTTTGTAGGCTTTACGGTTCTTGAGATTTTGTGATGAGCATCCTTTCGCTTTTATATATATAGATTAGCACGTTGTGTAAATTCAACATGGGGAACCATCTTTTGTATGGACGCGGAAAGTGGTGGTGGGGCTCTCCTCTATTATCCCAAAATAAAAGAAGAAAACAGAATTGATCCTTGTTTAGAAATTTAAGTCCTGCTGAGTGGGAAACATTTCAGAAAACTGGAATTTAATCCTGACTCTCCTTCCTTGAATGATAGCAAAGTTCAGCTCTGCCTTTTACTTATTACACAAACTTGATAATGGTTTAGCACCAGCTTAATTGACAGGTTGTGCTCAACCATAAACCAGGATCCGTCAGTCTTTACAAGCCACAATATGTTGGGTGGAAAGAAACAATATGGTGGGGTTTTTTTTTAATTTTCTGGATTCAGACAATACAGATAATCCTCGACTTATAATAGGGCGCAGTGATTAGAATGCAGTGTTGCAGGATAATTCTGCTGACTGCCGGCAGTTCGGCAGTTCGATTTGCTCAAGGGTGACTTAGCTTTTGTCCTTCCGACATCGGTAAAACGAGAATCCAGATTCTTGGGGGCAAATATGCTGATTTTGTAAACCGCTTAGAGAGGCTGTGTAAAGCAGTATGAAGCAGTATATAAGTCTAAGTATTATTGCTATTTAACGACTGTTCAAAGTCAAATTGGCACTGAAAAAAGTCACTTATGACCATTTTTCACACTTACGGCCATAAAAGCATTCCCATGGTCATGTGATCAAAATTTGGATGCTTGGCAACTGACTCATAATTATGACGGTTGCAACGTTCCTGGGATGACAGGATCCCCTTTTGCGAGCAATGTCAATGGGGGAGCCAGATTCACTTTAACAACCATGTTCCTAAATTAACGACAGCAATGATTCACTTAACGACTCTAGCAAGAAAGGTCGTAAAATGGGGCAAAATTAACAAATGTCTCAGTTAGCAACATAAATTTTGGGGCTAAGTTGAGAACTACCTGTAATGAACTAACCAAATTGGATTAACTTGATTAAGGAAGGAATGCATTTTTCTGGATTTGCACCGTAGTTGAACTAATCTGACAGGCTGCATTCATGCAACATGCTAAGCCTTAAAGAAAAAAAAAATCAAGTGAATTCTAAGGAAACTCAGCATGTTATCGAAATGAACCCACTGACCTGTTTTATGTGTGTTATGAAAACATAGCTGTGAAAACAATAAGCTAAAACTAAACCGAACACACCATGTTCATAGTAATTAATGGCACATGTTTTGCAAATGTGTCTCTTTATTTGTACTTGTTCCATTTATTGAATGGGTTATTCACTAATAAATCAGTTAAGGCAGCTGATTAATAACGAATTGCTTCATTACAATAACCAATGCATCTGTTTATTTTGACTTGATCCATTTAATAAATTTGTTCCTTATTAGTAAATAAAATTAAATATAAATGTGTTCTCTGAATTTGTTCTCTTCAATCTCTCTTTCTCTCTTTCACTCATACAAATTATGACATTGTTGCAATAAAACTATTAAAAGTTTGGGGTGATTTGCTTATATTGACAGCTGGTGGCTTTCCTTGGAGAAGGTTAATCCACTGAAGAAAAAGTTAATAATTGATCGTACATATTTATCTAATCCCTCTTTAAGGAATTCAGGGCAGTCTCCTTTTTTTTTTCCTTCTCCATTTCTATTTCTCCCACTTCCCAGAATAACAAGAGAACGATTATTTCAAGGCCTCTTTGCTTGTTGTGGATGAGAATTGTCTTGTAAGGGTTTAGAAAACCTTAGACAGGACAGAAGCTTAGCTGTGTGATAGACACAGATGTTTAGCATAAGATCACTGTTTCTCCACGTTGGCAATTTTAGGATGTGTGAACTTCACTTTATAATACCTTTATCTGCCACTTTATAATGCCTTGGTAAAGCCAACTTGAATCCAGTTTGGGTCACCACGATGTGAAAAAAAAAAGATGTTGAGACTCTAGAAAGAGTGCAGAGAAGAACAACAAAGATGATTCGGGGATTGGAAGCTAAAATATATCAAGAACAACGGCTGCAAGAAATTCTTAAGGAACAAGTGGAATTCAAAAAGAAATGTGGAAAAAATATAAAATATATTGTATTACACATCTTAACGGCTGCTAGAATAGCTTGTGCTCAATTCTGGAAGCACAATTGCATACCATCGGATGAACTGATCATTCAAAAAATAATGGCATGAGCTGAAATGGACAAATTGACTTTAATGATACAAGAGAAAGAGGAGTCTGAATATTATAGAATTTGGGAAAAATGGTATAATTGGATCGAATTAAGACAGATAGAAAAGGAAGGCATTAAAGATAAGCAACTTATAGGTTAAATGTATATATTCGCATAAAATTGTATATATTTGTAAATATGCACAAAAGATAGAAATGGATGAAATGGATGTCACGAAACTATTAATGTCATAATATTTTTTGTTTTATTCTTAAAATATACAAAGGACTAATAAAGTTTATTTAAAATAAAATAAAACATATCAAGAACAGTTGCTGGAATTGAGTATGTCTAGCTCAGGGGTGTCAAATTCAAGGCCCGTGGGCACTTAAATCTGGCCTGTGGGGCCGGCCTGGAAATAGCAAAGGATTGGCCCGCGGGACCTCTGGCAGCCATTTTGACTGGCATGGTGCTGCAGGAGGCTGTCCAGTCTGAAAATGGGGTGTGGAGGGGGCCTCACACAGCTCACGCAGCCCATTTTGGCCGGCAGGGTGCTGCAGGCAGGGTCCATCCCGTCTCTCCCCCACCCGGCTGGCTCACGGAGGAGAACTATCGTGCTTGGAGAAATCCAGTTTAACATGCCTGATCTAGTTTAATGAAAAGGACTACGGGAGAGAGGATAGCAGTGTTCCAGTATCTCAGAGGTTGCCACAAAGAAGGAGTCAAACCAGAGGTGGTCTTCAGCAGGTTCTGACCAGTTCTGGAGAACTGGTAGCCAAAATTTTGAAGAGTTCGGAGAACCGGCAAATGCCACCTCTGGCTGGCCCCGTCCCCATCTATTCTCTGTCTCCCAAGTCCCAGATGATTGGCTGGGTCTTCTTTGGTTTCCCTGCACAGGAGAACAAAGCTGGAAAGCAGGTTAGTGGGATTGGAGGGAATGGGGATTTTGCAGTAATCTTCCCCTGCCACGCCCGCCAAGCCACACCCACCAAGCCACGCCCACAGAACTGCTAGTAAAAAAAAAAAATTAATCCCACCACTGAGTCAGGCTATTCTCCAAAACACCTGAGGGCAGGACAAGAAACAATGGATGAGTTTGCCATCCATTGCTTCTTGTCCTGCCTTCAGGTGCTTTGGAGAATAGCTTGGCTCCCTCTTCTTTGTGGCAACTCCTGAGATATTGGAAGACTGCTATCATGTCACGCCTTGTCCTTCTTTTCATTAAACCAGACATACCCAATCCGAGCAACTGTTCTTCATATGTTGTAGCCTCTGGTCCCCCTATCATCTTCCTTGCTGTTCTCTGCACCTTTTCTAGCTTCTCCACATGTTTCTTTATATCGTGGCGACCAAAATGGGATGCAGTATTCCAAGTGTGGCGTCACCAAGGCAGATTATTGATTATTGGATGTGTGTGTGTGTGTGTGTGTGTGTGCACCTTCTAATCCGGGGAACTGCCTGGATAAATCTCTGCAGCTGTCTTGGCAAGATTTTGGAAGTGTTTTGCCCTTCCTTCCTTCCTAGGACTGAGAGGGAGGGGGAATTGGCTCACCCAGCTGTTTTTGAACCAAGCTGGACTAACTCACATTCTCCCTATTTCTAGCTTGATGCTTTAGATTGGAGTTGGAAGGGACCTTGTAGATCATCTAGTCCAACCCCCCACCCAAGCAGGAGACCCTACACCATTTCTGACAGAGGCCAGTCCACTCTCTTCTTGAAAGCCTCCAGGGATGAAGCTCCCATGACTTCCAAAGGCAACTTCTGCTCCATGGGTTGATTGCAGTGGTGGTATTCTACTGGTTTGGCTCGGTTCACACGAACTGGTAGTAAAAAGAAAAATAGCTACCGGTTCAGTCGAACGGATATTTCTTTTTTTTTTTTTCCTCCCAATGATCAGCTGTTCCAACGATCAGCTGTGCTGGGATCCCCCTCGCTGTCTTACTGCTTCGCCCAGGAGGCTTTCCTGAGGCCCAGGAGGCCAAAACCTGAGTGTGGAGGGGTGCTGCGTATTTTTTGCCTCCTGGGCCTCAGGGAAGCCACCTGGGCGAAGCAGTAAGACAGCGAGGGGGATTGTGACACAGCAAAAAAAAAAAAATGAAGCCACACCCACCCAGTCACCTAGCCACTCCCACCTAGCCACACCCACAGAACTGGTAGTAAAAACATTTGCATCCCACCCCGGTTGATGGTTTCTCCCTGTCAGAAAGTTTCTCCTTATTTCCAGGTTGAATCTCTCCTTGATCAGTTTCCATCCATTGCTCCTTGTCTGGCCTTCAGGTGCTTTAGAAAATAGCTTGATGCCTTCATGACTACATCAAGGCGACTCTCTCATGGACAGGAGACCTCCAAAAATGGTCTCCAAGAGAGGCATGGGTGGCTCCATTATGGTTGTAAGTCAAGGACTACCTATAGACATTATCCACCATATTAGTGTCTTCATTGGCTGTTCTAAAATGGGTTGCTGGATATATAGGTAGCCCTTGACATTGTAAGTTAGCGCAGTACTGAAAAAATGTGAGTTATAAGCATTTTTCACGCTTACGACCATAGCAAATGGTCAAAATTCAGATACTTGTCAACTGATTCATATGTATGACGGTGGCAGTGTCCTGGAGTCATATGATCCATCCCCATTTTCATGATTTTCTAACAAGCAAAGTCAATGGGGAAAGCCGGATTCACTTAACAACTGTGCTATTAAATTAACAACGACGGTGGTGATTTGCTTAACAAGGAAGGTTGTAAAGTGGGGCAAAACCTGCCTATCCAATATCTCATTTAGCAACAGAGATTCTGGGCTCAATTGTGGTCATAAGCCGAGGACTACCTGTATGGTCATTCATTCATTCAGTCTTCCTTGTATTGAACTGCTGTCTTTATTTTTTTTCCACTCCACTCCTTGGCTTTCATTGTTAACATCTTAAAAAAAATGCTTTTAAAAAGACTAACTGGCTGTCATGAGAACACAGAATGAGGGCAAAACACAAATCATGAATTCCACAGAGGCACGGAAGTCCTTATCTGATCATGGCTAAATCTTAGCTTTTAAATTGATTATCTGCTATGTTGAAGGGATTCTTGGATCTCGTGGTACTCATTGACAAGAATGCCATTGTCCTGTGTTGCTGATTGTGGTTCCAGTTTGGGGCAGCTGCACTGTGGCTCTCTTGTGTATAAAATCCATCCTTAACTGGTTTCTCATTCCAGCTATTAGCTGATTTTGAAGTAGCTTCTTCAGCCTTGCAACTGGGTTTACACAAAGTGCTGAATTAATTAAGGGAGGGAAACACAACAAAAGCCTTGTTCCCACATTTGTGTAACATGGTTAGCTTGGTTAAGTGTGAACCTTGGTTAGGAGTTCCTAAGGCTGTTGTTCAAAGCAGCCTATTTAAATATTTGCAGATTCAGAACATACAGATATTCGCTCAAGATCCTGTCGTAAATGGTCCTCCACTTATTTATTTTGATTGATTTATTTGATTTGTCAATCGCTTACAAGATAATAGGTATAAGAATAAACAGGAAATAGGTATGAATGAATGGGGACAATAGGACATGATTGTGCGCTTATGCACGCCCCTTACAGATCTCTTAGAAATGGAGTGAGGCCAATAGTGGATAGTTTAAGGTTAAAGGAGTGGAGGTTTGAGGATGTAACAACAGAGTCAGGTATTGCATTCCAGGCATTGACCACTCTATTGCTGAAGTCGTACTTTCTGCAATCAAGTTTGGAGCGGTTTACATTGAGTTTGTATGTGGTCTTGTATTGTTGCGGTTGAAACTGAAGTAGTCATTGACTGGTTGGACATTGTAGCAGATAATGTTGTGCACTACACTTAAGTCCAACCATAGGCGGCATAGTTCTAGGTTGTCCAAGCCCAAAATTTCAAGCCTGGTGATATAGGGTATTCTGTTGCGAGCAGAGGAGTGTAGTACTCTTCTCATGAAATACTTCTGGACTCGCTCAGTTGTATTAATGTCTGATATGCAGTGCGGATTCCAGGCAGATGAGCTATATTTGAGTATTGGTCTAGTAAAGGTTTTGTATGCCCTAGTTAGCAATTCAGTATTACCGGAGAAGAAGCTTCGTAAGATTAGACTTATGACCATTGTAGCATTTCCCAGAGTCACATGATCCAATTTTGAGTGATGAGGTCCTGTTGACAAACTAACATTCAATAAATAAACACAGTGTTCTTGCACACCTCTAACCTGGGACAATTTGTATCCCGTTTTGTCTACTTGGGCCCTGTTATGATAAGCAAAACCCACTGGTCCTTTGAGGAAGTGAGAGAGATACTATTAAATCTCCCTCAGTCTTAAGAGGAGAAGATCACTGGAGTAAAAATTCTAATTTGGGTCTTGGGTGCTCTTTGAGCTTGGCAGTTTTCTTGCAGACGCTTCATCACCACTGCACTGATGATGTTACTTAACCAGGTAATGAAACGTCTGCAGGTAAACCGCCAAGGTCAGAATGCACCCAAGACCCCACAATTCAATCCAGAGCAATACAAAGATTCTCTTCTATTGCTACAACTTTATCCACATGATAAATTTAGAAGGAATTGTGCCGCAATGACCTCCTGCAAGAAGGCTGGATCCACACAGCTCTTTCAACTGGGCTAAAACCAGCTTGGGAAATTTCCACAGATTGTAGGAATGTTGCTGAGCTGACAACGTCCTTGAGCTAAACCTTATTATGGATTCCTTGAGCGCAGCCAGTCCTGGAAGTACAGCAATTAAGTTTTACAGTATTTATCCAGATACAGGTTCTAGCATGCTTGTGAAGCCAACCACCTTGTCCCAAATTACAGTGGTCAGTGGGGAATGCTAAGGGTTGTCTTGTCTGTTGCATTATTAGCACCCACTTACCTACTGGCAAAAAAGCAGCATGATAATCATGATTGATCTATGAAGCAAAGTTCGTCAGTCTAGTTTTCCCCTAGTTCAGGGGTCCCCAGCCCCCCAGGCAGTAGCCTGTTTGGAACCAAGCATGTGTGTGCACCTGCAAATCTCCCTTCACGGGAGTGGTGGCTGTTGGCGCTTACATGTGAAGCTCCCATTATGTGAGTGGTGCCTGTCTTGTGCTCATGTACAAAACTTTCCACGCAAGGGTTGGCTTCAAAATTTTTAGTAAGGGGTCTCTGCCAGGTTGCTGGGTGGGCGTGACCATGGTGAGTGTGGGCTAGTCGGCCTCCACCATGGTGGGAGGGGCCGTTTTATTTCCCCCCCCCCAGCTCCGGATGCTTTCCTTGAGCCTTTGGGAGGGCAAACATGGCCTCCCCTGGTTCTGGAGCGCCTCTGGAGGCCACAAACAGGCCCATTTCCAGCCTCTGGAAGGCCCATTTTTTGCCCTCTTCGAGCCTCCGTATAGGCCCTGTACTTACCTGGAACCCAAAACAGGCTGTGTGGGGACTCTGGGGAGGAGCCGGCCAGGGGTGGGATTTACCAGTTCACCGAACCAGTAAAAAAGGATAAAATTAGTTGCCGGTTCACCCAAACCGGGGAGAACCGGTAGCAGCCAACTCCTGCTTGCATGTAAAGCTCCCTTTCCACGAGCAAATGATGCGGTCCATACTTGTGCTTCTCTGCCTATCACTCACAAAGAGCTATTTCTCTCCCTCCTCTGACTTCCCCGGCTGGGTCTCCAAGCCAGAATGGTTGGGGACTGTTGCCCTAGATCTGTTGGATTTTCTTCTTCTTGTGTCCTATCCATTATCGGACGTTGGTGATCATGTTGGAGATCCTATTTTTATCAACAGCTGCATGAAAAAGTGCTGCTGGGGTTTGTCCAAACTGTTCCCTTAGATTTTGAAGCCACGATGTTCTTCTTCTGCCTGGACTTCATTTGCTGGGATGACCCGGGGCATGACACAAAGGCAACACAGTCAAATAAGCAAGAAGAGTCCCTTTATTATCTCCGACTTTGGCCCCAATGTCCAGATTACCTTTGGCTGGAGAAAACCTGTCCCAGGAACTGCTTTTAACTGTAGAAAATTCAGTCCAAAACAAGGTACACACAAACTGTAATTTAAAATCCAAACAAACCAAACAAACCCAGACAGGGCAGGAGAAGGAATTTCAGATTTGAAAGCACAACAAAACTCACACAGTTGGGAAGACACCAGGAACCCAGATAAGCCACAGAGATATAAGATAAATTCATGTTTGCTCCCAATAACTTGCTGTGTGCAGCTTCCTCTTTTAAACACTGTATTCCCAGCTGCAGCTAATGAAGGGAATCAGGGCCCTTTCCTGCCCCGTAAACCATGCCACTCACATTGCTCCCTTCTCCGTTCCTCCCTGCATGTCCTAGGATGAAGAAGGGGTGGGACTGGGTCTTCCTTTGACTTTCCTCTCACTTGCTCTACCTCTTTCCTGCTCTGCCCAGTGGACTTTGCCCTTCCCCAGTTTCCTCCACAGCCAACAGAGCCACACTCCCACTCCCTGTCAGCTGTTCTGTTTCCTCTTCCGAGTCAGATTCTGACTGGGGCATGAGACCTGCCTTCAATCTTTCCCTGGAGGATTAAGTGAAGTACGCCATATATTTCTGGGTATCGCATCACATGTCTGAAATATTCTAACTTTTGCTTTTTAATGGTTTTGATTATTTCCCTTGGCTTTCCCAGGCAGCTTATCACCTTAAATTTCTGATTTTGTCCATGCAATTTGTACGTAACAGCCGTCTGTAAATCCACATTTCAAATGCTTCCAGTCTCTTCCAGTGGCTTTCTGTCAGAGACCAGCTCTCCACTCGATAGAGTAGGATAGAAAAAAAAATATAGCATCTGACAAGCCTGATTTTCAGATGTGGATTTGGACTTGCTAATTACACATCCAGGCAACCAAAGGTTTTAACTGGATTGGGAATTTGAGAGCTGTAGTCTAGATCGGTGTTTTTCAAACCTGGAAATTTTGAGGTGTGTGGACTTTAACTCTCAGAATTCCCCCAGCCGGTAAGGGAACTGCTGAATTTCCTTGAAGCTCATAAAACTTCATATTTATGACCATGTCAAGTTTGAAAAACATTGGTCTAGATTAGAACCTTCAGATTACAATGGATTATAGACAGGGATGGATTCAAAAATCCCAGCAACTAGCCCTCTCAAGGGACCAGAGGCCTCCCCTGGGACTCTGGGAGGGTGAAAACAGCCTCCACGGGGCTCTGAAGGCCCACCGGAAGCCGGAAATGGAAGCCCTGTTTTCCCCCCTCCCAGAGCCTCTGCGTGGACCCTGCACTTATCTCCATCGAAAATGGGCCACGTGGAGACTCCCGGAAGGTGCAGGGCAGGATGGGCGGGGCCAGTCAGTCGGTTCAAATCCCGGTTCTGCAAACCGGATGTAACTTTAACATCCAGTTCCCTTGAACCGGTCCAAACCACCCCCTGATTATAGAAGAGAGGGGTATATAATTACAGGTAGTCTTTGCCTTATGACCCCAGTTGAGCCCAAAAATTTATGCTGCTAAGTGAAACACACATTTCACTTAAACTTTTGTTAAGTGAGGTTTGCCCCCTTTTATGACTTTTCTTGCCAGAGTTGTTAAGTGAGTCGTTGCAATGGTTAAGCTAGTAACGCGGTTGTTAAGTGAATCCAATGGCTTCCCCATTTGCTTTGCTTGTCAGATGGTCGCAAAAGGGGATCCCGTGACCCCAGGACACTGGAACCGTCATAAATGTGAACCAGTTGCTAAGCATCTGAATTTTGATCACGTGACCAATGGTCATAAGGGTGAAAAATGTTCATGTCACTTTTTTTCAGTGCTGTTGTAGCTTCAAACATGTCTGTCACTGACATATGTCACCAAATGTACTCTTGTAAGTTGAGGACTACCTGCATTTCAGTTTTCAGGGTATGAGTTGGTATTTGCACTGCACAATTTACTCTTATTCAGTGGCGGGATTCAAAATGTTTTATTACTGGTTCTGTGGGTGTGGCTTGGTGGGCGTGGCATGGCTTGGTGGACATGGCAAAATCCCCATTCCCTCCCCACCCCACTAACCTGCTTTCCAGCTCCGTTCTCCTGTGCAGGGCAACCAAAGGAGACCCAGCCGATCAGCTGGGACTCAATGGGAAGCAGAGAAGAGATGGGGGCAGGACCAGTCAGAGGTGGGATTTGCCGGTTCTCCAAACTACTCAAAATTTCCGCTACCGGTTCTCCAGAACCAGTCAGAACCTGCTGAATCCCACCTCTGGTCTTATGTCATTTTGTACGTTTTCCTAGAACGTAGACGTGCTAATATGATTTTCCCCTCTGCACAAAAAAAAAATAAAAAAATCCTTTTCTTCCTCAGCTTTTGTTCTCCCTCTGCTGTATCGGCTGCAAACTCTAGCTTGCGTTCATACAACGTGCTAAAACTGATCCCGGATTAACTCACTTTCTAGCTCACAAAATTCATGAATGCTAAACGGCCCATGAAACCAAGGAACAAACAGCAACTCTGATCAGGTATCACTGTACTTTTGTTGTTCTTCGCTCCAGAAACGGATCTGTTTGTCCCTTAGCTATTCCCTCTTGCTGTGAGCATCCTTTGAAGATTCTGACTGTAACACCCCAAACAGGAAGGGGCTGCCAAATGAGATGCAAAGAGAGAAGCCAACTTTCTGAAATCCCACGTATGTCTGCTTTAAATACATAAACGTAATTGCAAAAGACATGCAAAAACATGCTTGCTGTTACCACGGGGAAGTTACTTACCTATCAATTTGATGTCAGCCAGAAGATACGTATTTAGCTGCGGTTTTCTGGCTGGTTTCCATAGGCAGGTATTCCAACTATTTTTTCAAGGTAACTGCACAACAACACACCCTGTTTATGACTAATAATTCTGCGGGGGTGGGGTTTGTTGGGAAGATATATTGGTGATGTTATGTATGTACCATAGTTAATAAAGTATGAGCTTGAGGTTAAGTGCAGGGTTCTGGCCCTGCACTTCTGATTGGCTGTTAGGCAGCCAGATCGGATTGGCTAGTTCTTAGGAATCCGATTGGCCCTTCACAGAGGATTATTATTGGTTTAAAGTACTTGCGTTCATAGCTCGCCATTGGACAATTCTCACAAAGGTTGCCTATATAAGGCAGGGTTCACTGTTGTTGTTTAGAGAAGTCACTATGCTAATAAACAGCTGAAAGTTCACATTTAAAGACTGTCTCCATTTCCTCCAACCCATGTCCAAGTACTTAACACTGGCGACGAAGGTGGGATTTGGAGACGTCTGAATCTAAGAAGCCAGGAAGCAATACCGAGCACGTGATAAGACGACGCCAACAACGGAACCATGTCCGGCGGCATCGTACCACCCGCTCCGTTCGATCCAAACCAAGAGGATTGGGAATCCGACATGGATCGCTTCCAAATGTTTCTTGAGACGAATAATTTGAAGGACGCCACACCAGCAAAAAAGCGGGCACTGTTCCTGACGCACTGCGGCCCAGCTGTATTTAAAATGGCTAAAGCACTTGCCAAACCTCGAGAAGTGAAAGCCATGAGCTGGGACGACCTCGAACCCATCCTGAGAGATCATTACGCGCCAACCGTGCCTACACTCGGGAGACGCCACGAGTTTTATCAAAGGAACCAGCGAAAAGGAGAGAGCGTGGCCGATTTCGTGGCAGACATCCGAAATTTAGGAGGCCTCTGCGGGTTCGCCGATTTAGAAGAAGCACTAAGAGATCGAGTAATTCTGGGATTAGATGCACTAGGCGTGCAAAGCAAGCTGATGGCGAAAGGCGACATCAGCCTTGCTGATGCCATCGCTGAAGCCACGGCTGCGGAGGCGACCAAAAAGTCAGCTGCACAACTACGGCTAAGCCGTACTCCGGTACCACCACTGACAAGCGACATTTTATCCAAGTCTGAAGGACAGCTCGTGATGATGCACCACGAGGACCTCTCTTCGTCATCAGGCAGCAATGAAGAAGGGGTCCATCGAATGCGGTCCGACCAGGATCCTCGCCCTAAGCCCTTACGCCCTTGCGCTGGCTGTGGAGCAAACCATGCCAGGGCCAAATGCAAATTCCGCGACGCACTCTGCCATGAGTGCGGGAAACGAGGCCACATCAGCCGGGTCTGCTGCAGCTTACCAGGACCCAGCCAGGCCTCAAAAGGGGCCAACTATCGCCAATCGACAGGAAACCGTCCTGTAAGGCGAGAACCAGTAAACCACTCCTACAGAAATCGAGCTTTGCAAAAAGAAGAGGCTCACCATACTATCACTATAGGTCATGCCTCAGTCATGGACACTAAGAAAATTCAAGTTACGGTAGCCATCGAGAACCAGCCTTGCCACATGGAGGTCGACTTGGGATCGTCCCTCTCGATGGTGTCTTGGAAGACACTCAAGCAACTTATCCCCACAATCCAACGCCAAGACCTCCAATTTCAACGCCTCATCCTCAAGGACTACCAAGGAAATCGAATCCCTGTGGTCGGGTCCTGCCGAGTCTGAGTCTCCTTCAAAAAACATACAGCGTACTTACCTCTAACGATCATTGATAGAGATAGGCCTAGTCTATTAGGCCTACAATGGTTCGCGCCACTCAGCATTGAAGTGGCCGGCGTGAACCGAGTCGGTGGTTGTGAGTGGGAGGAAGACCTTGTTTCTGAGTTCAGCGACGTCTTCGCAGACCCTTTAAGTGAGTATAAGGGGACCCCAATCTCATTTAGTTTAGATCCAAAAGTAGCCCCAATTTGTTTGAAGCCCCGTCGAGTTCCATTCGCTCTTAAAGCTAAGATCTACGAACAAATCGATAAGTTAATTGCTCAAGGGGTGTTGAAGCCCATCGATCACTCTCCCTGGGAAACCCCTATTGTAACGCCCATTAAGCCAGATGGGTCAATCCGAATTTGTGGGGACTACCGGGCCACTTTAAACCACGCCCTACAGCAGAATGCGTATCCAGTTCCGGTGGTGCAGCACCTCCTCCACTCCTTGGGGGGCGGAAAGGTTTTCGCTAAATTAGATTTAGCTCAAGCTTATCAACAACTACCAGTGGATGAAAAGACGGCTCAGGCCCAAACAATTGTAACGCACAGAGGTGCTTTTAAATGTACTCGATTGCAATTTGGGGTTAGTGTAGCCCCGGGGATATTCCAAAGCCTCATGGAAAGGTTGTTACAGGGAATCAAGGGTGTGGTTCCGTATTTTGATGACGTATTAATTGCAGCCCCTACCAAAAAAATATTGCAGGATCGTTTGAAAAGTGTTCTTAAAAAATTCCAAGAGGCAGGACTTAAAGTGAAAAAAAACAAATGTCACTTATATACTGACAGTGTTGAGTTTCTAGGGTATAGGATTGATAGCCAGGGCATTCATCCTACCGAAAGTAAATTAAAGGCGATAAAAAATGCCCCCAGGCCACGTAACAAGACCGATCTCCAGGCATTCTTAGGCCTCATTAATTTTTATAATGTATTTTTACCGCATAAGGCGACTGTTGCTGAACCATTACACTGGTTATTAGATAAAAAAGCATTGTGGGTACGGGGTTACCAGGAAGAACAAGCGTTCCGGAATGTTAAAAAATTGCTCACATCTGACTCTGTACTCATGCAGTATAACGAGACTTTACCATTAGTTATAACCTGCGATGCCTCGCCTTTCGGGGTAGGCGCCATTTTGAGTCATGTACTGCCTAATGGGAACGAAGCCCCTGTTGCATACTTTTCGAAGACTCTTTCACATGCAGAGCAGAACTGTGGACAAATTGATAAAGAAGCTCTCGCAATCGTTGCAGCTGTAAAGAAATTTCATGAATATGTGTATGGAAGGACATTCACCATTACAACTGACCACAAACCGTTGCTAGGGATAATATCCGGGGACAAGCCAACCCCCTACATATTATCCCCTAGAATGACCCGATGGTCAGAATTCCTCGCTGCTTATAATTATCGCCTTCAATATCGCCCGGGGAAAGCCATTCCCCACGCCGACGCATTAAGCCGAGCACCGCTTCCAGAGACTCTCGACGATCCGGCACCAACGGCAACCACGTTGCAGATCGAAACACTCAACTCGCCGCCTATGACCGCCTGAGACATCGCGAGAGAAACCAAACGAGACCACACCCTAGCTTGAGTCCTAGGCTGGATAGAACGCGGATGGCCATTGGACCAAGTCCCAGATGACTTCGCGCCATTTTAAGCAAGACAGACTGAACTTTTTTCCCCCAAAAGCTTGTAATCTGGGGCAATAGAGTCGTTGTCCCAGAACGACTCCGGAAGACACTACTGCAAACCCTGCACGAGGGCCACCCCGGCATCGTGCGGATGAAAGCACTCGCACGAAGCTACGCATGGTGGCTGGGCATGGACCGGCAAATCGAGCAGTGGGTCAAAGCGTGTACCAGTTGCCAACAAGCCAGCAACGCCCCACCAAAAGCCATGTCTACTGAATGGGAAACACCACGTGGACCCTGGTCCAGAATCCACCTGGATTTCGCCAGGCCAACCAAAGGATATACCTTTCTGCTGACAGTCGACGCATATTCCAATTGGTTAGAAGTTCATCGTATGACGGCCACAACTTCTGAGGCAGTGATTAAGATCCTAAATAGACTCTTTGCAACCCACGGATTGCCTGACGTCCTGGTGTCTGATAACGGGCCACAGTTCACGGCATTGATGTTCGAGCAGTACCTCGCTGACCACGGCATCCGGCATGCGCTCACCTCACCTGCACACCCTGCGACCAATGGCCGAGCGGAATGCATGGTGCAATTTGTTAAAAAGACTTTGCAAAAAATGGACTATGACAATATCGATGACAAAGTCAACCAAATTCTCTTTTTGCAACACATAACTCCAAATAGCGTCACCGGCAGAACTCCCGCAGAACTACTGATGGACGAAGACTCCATTCCCACCTCGACCGGTTGCACCCTGCTTACGAACCGGAAAAGCCAATAGGAGCCAGTGGCCGCTGTCGCACGTTCCAGGTAGGAGACCGCGTTTACGCATGGAACTTATCAGGCGACCCGTTATGGATAGAGGCAACGGTAGTACGAGTGACCGGCCCCAAATCCTACGTAGTGAAATGCTGTGACAATAGACTGTGGAAACGGCATATCGACCAATTACGGTCACGACTCATAACGGCCAGTCAACAACTCCCCCCTGACCAAACTGAGGGGGGGGAGGTACAGAAGAAGAAGATGACGTTCCAGGGAACCTGCTCGAAGAGAGCGACGAATCAAGTGAGACTCAAGAAATGGAGCAGGAAGGAGAATTGTTTGCACCACAAGAAATTGCACCTGAGCAAGAAGCAGAGACACTGCCAAACAACAATCTACCTCAACAGGATTGCAATCAACCAGTCCAACGAAAATCCGAAAGACTTAAAAGACAACCATCCTACTTAAAGGATTATATAACTACACCATAATTAAGAAGCCAGGGGGAAGGGGTGTTATGTATGTACCATAGTTAATAAAGTATGAGCTTGAGGTAAAGTGCAGGGTTCTGGCCCTGCACTTCTGATTGGCTGTTAGGCGGCCAGATCGGATTGGCTAGTTCTTAGGAATCCGATTGGCCCTTAACAGAGGATTATTATTGGTTTAAAGTACTTGCGTTCATAGCTCGCTATTGGACAATTCTCACAAAGGTTGCCTATATAAGGCAGGGTTCACTGTTGTTGTTTTGAGAAGTCACGATGCAATAAAGAGGTGAAAGTTCACATTTAAGGACTGTCTCCATTTACTCCAACCCATGTCCAAGTACTTAACAGATGACCCAATCAGAACTGATGCTGATTGGTCCTCACATTATCAAAAGGAGATTGAGGCTCTGGAAAGAGCGCAGGGAAGAATCGGCAAAGATGATTAGGGGGCTGGAGGCTAACATATTTCAAGAATGGTTGCAGAAATTGGATATGTCTAGTTTAATGAAAAGAAGGACTAGGAGAGACATGATAGCAGTGCTCCAATCTCTCAGGGGCTGCCACAAAGAAGAGGGAGTCAAACTATTCTCCAAAGCAACTGAAGGCAAGACAAGAAGCAATGCATGAAAAACAATCAAAGAGAGAAGCAACCTAGAACTAAGGAGAAATTTCTTGACAGTGAGAACAATCAACCCATGGAACCGAAGTTGCCTTCAGAAGTTGTGGGAGCGCCATCACTGGAGATTTTTAAGAAGAGAATGGATAGCCACTTCTCTGAAATGGTATAGGGTCTCCTGTTTGAGCAGGGGATTGGACTAGAAGACCTCTAAGGTCCTTTCTGTTGAGTCCGCGAAATAACGCCAGGAGTCGGTGACTTCAAATCATTGCTCTTTTATTTAAAGTTGGAACCGAACTGGCGCAAAGGAAAAAGCCCGCGGCTTTTATTCCTTTAGCCGCGGTGGCCGTGGCCAATGGCACCGCTTTGAATCTCCCGCGATTCGAATGGACCAATCGCGGGAGATTCTCAGCGAGCAAATCGGCGCGACTCGCCTGACCAATCAGAGAGCCCTGCGCTTTGGCCAATCAAAGCGCGGGGATCTCAAGAATGCTAATTAAGGACAGAACATCCCTCCCCTCTTGGTTCAGTCCTTACGTCGCGTAGTCACGTAGGTAGGAGGGACTCCGTCTGAGCCTACTGGACCTGCGCAGCTCAGTTGTAGGTTGGATCCCGGCCGGTTTGGTCGGGATCTCTGTTGCTCCTGATGCCGTCGTGGGAACCGGCTGGTCGGTCGGGCCGGTCCGCTCTCCGTAGCTCCCTCCTGGGCCTCCTGAGTTGGTTGAGCTGCGGGTTTCGCCTTTCCCGCTCGGTCTTTCCGGGTCGGTCGAGCTGGCCTGGCCGTCTCTTCCTGGCGAGGGGTCGTGATGGCTGCTTTCCGGTAAGTACGGCTGGTTTATTCTTCTTTGGTTTTGGTCCCCTGGGTATCCCTCCCCCCTTGGTTTGTGTTGTGGGGGTTGGTTTCGCCTGTTTGTGCGTCGATGGTCTCTTGGTTGGTAGTCCTCGACCTTAGTTGGTCGATGTGGCGTTTCCACGCTCGTCCGTCTGCTGTTTGTAGCCGGTACGAGTGTGGGCCTGTTATTTGTGTGATGACGGCCAGTATCCATAGTGGGTCTCCCGTTAGGTTTCTTGCGTATACGGAGTCGCCGGATGCGAAGGTTCGGTGTTTGCTGTTTGAGTCTGGGGGCTTCTCCGGGTTATACGTGGGGTGTAACCTGTCGAGTGGGGACCTTAATTTCCTCCCCATTAATAGTTCGGCTGGGCTCTTATTCGTTGTGGTATTTGGGGTTATGTGTTGGGTGAAGAGTAGTTTGTTTATTTTCTCCTGGATCTCCCCGTGGTCTATTTTCCGGATGGTCTTCTTAGTGAATTGGACCATCCGTTCCGCCCTACCGTTCGCCGCCAGGTGCGCTGGTGCTGTCAGCGCGTGGCGGATGCCCCTTTTCACTAGGAATTTTTCGAATTCCAGCGAGGTGAATTGGGGCCCGTTGTCGGAAACGACGACATCTGGGAGGCCGTGCGTTGCAAAGAGTTTGCAGAGTTCCTTGATCACGGCCCCCGTGGTTGTCGTCTTCATGTTGCTTACCTCCAGCCAGTTGGAGTAAGCATCTACTGTTATAAGGAAGGTGTGTCCTTTTGTGGGCCCGGCGAAGTCTATGTGAATCCTAGACCAAGGTCCCCTTGGGGTTTCCCACTCTAGGACGGGTGCTGTGGGTGGGCTTGGCCTAGTTTCCTGGCATCGTTGGCACCTAGCTACCCAGGTCTCAATTTGTTTGTCCATTCCTGGCCACCAAGCGTAACTTCTGGCCAGGGATTTAGTCCTAACGATGCCAGGGTGCCCCTCATGTAGCAGTTCCAGAACCTTCCCTTGTAGCTTTTCTGGAATGACCACCCTATCCCCCCATAGTATGCACCCTTTTAATAACGAGAGTTCCGTTTGGCAGTTTCGGAATGTTTTGACGGACTCGTCGTTGTCCCTTTCCGGCCACCCTTTCTCTACCCAATGCAACACCCGCGCCAGACGTTTGTCTTTATTAGTCTCTCAGGCAATGTCTGACGCGGTTATGGGCAGGTTGGGTAGAGTCTCTATGCTGAGGGTGGTTGTCGTAGGTGCTGGGTCGGTGAAAGTCCGGCTGTAGAGGTACTTGTGGAATCGTTTTACGGCGGCAACGATAGCCAGAGCCTCTTTGTCCAGCTGGCTATAGTTCCGCTCCGGTTTGGTGAGAGTCCTTGAAAAGAACGCGATGGGCGCTTCTTTTCCGTCGGGGAGGGTATGGCTGAGGACAGCGCCAACGCCGAAGGGTGATGTGTCGCATGTGACGGCCAGAGGTAGGGTCTTGTTATATTGTATAAGGACGGCGTCCGAAGTGAGGAGGTCCTTTGTTCTTTGGAAGGCGTTTCCCCCAAGTCCAGGTGCCGCCTTGTCCAGAAGTCTATGCAAGGGCTCCGCCACCGTGGCCTTTTGGGGCAGGAAAACATTGTAAAAGTTAAGTAGCTCCAGGAATGCCTGTAGTTCCGTCTTCGACTTGGGTGTGGGGGCTTCTTTGATGGCCTTGATTTTTTTGTTTGTGGGGTGAATGCCGTGACGGTCTAGGAGGTATCCTAGGAATTCGACCCGTTCCGTGCATAGCTGGCATTTCTCCCTCTTGACTTTGAGCCCGGTCTCTTTAAATTTGGTTAGGACCTCCCTTAGGCGACCCTCTAGTTCGGCTTGGTTGGTTGCCGACACTAGGACGTCGTCGAAGTAAGGTACCACCCCCTTGATGCCTTGCAGTAGTCTTTCCATCAGGCTTTGGAATATTCCCGGTGCCACGCTGACTCCAAATTGGAGTCGGTTGCATTTAAATGCCCCCCGGTGGGTGACTATGGTTTGCGCTTCTGCTGTTTGCTCGTCGACTGGCAATTGTTGGTATGCCTGGGCGAGGTCGAGCTTGGCAAAAACCTTGCCCCCTCCCAGTGATTGCAGTAGGTGTTGCACTACTGGGACGGGGTAGGCGCTTTGTTGTAGCGCGCCATTTAGGGTGGCCTTATAGTCCCCACAGATCCTCACCGACCCATCGGGCTTGATCGGGGTGACTATAGGGGTCTCCCACCGAGCGTGGTCTATTGGCTGTAGGACCCCTTGCTTGACGAGCTTGTCAATTTGCTTGTCTATCTTGGGTTTAAGTGCGAATGGCACCCGCCTTGGTTTCAGGCGTTTTGGGGGGACGTTTGGGTCTAGGTTGAAAGATATAAGGGGCCCTCGGTACTTGCCTAGGTTTCCGTCGAAGACCTCTTGGAATTCCCGGGCCAGTTGCTGCTCCCAGCTGTCGTCGGTGACGTGGTCGACTCCCGTGACTGCGATGCCGAGCAGGGCGAACCATTGCAGTCCCAGTAGGCTTGGGCGGTCGCGGTTGACGATTGTCAGGGGAAGTCTTTCGGTGTGCCCTTTATATGTGATGTTGAAGTGTTTGGTTCCGTCTACCGGGATGCGGTTTCCCTGGTAGTCCTTTACAATGAGTCTCTGGCTGTCTAGGTTCCTCCTTTGGATGGTAGGCACCAAGCGCTTTATTTCATGCCATGCTATCATGGAGAGGTAGGACCCGGAGTCCACCTCCATTTTGCATGGCTGGCCCTCGATGCCTACCTCCACGTGGACCTTCCGGGCGTCATTGGTTATGGCGTGGCCGATGGTGACCGTCTGATGGGTCTCCTCTCTTCGCCGGTTATCGCCGCCTCGCAGGGATCGTCCGTTCCGGTCCCATCTGTTGTCCGAGGGGCGATCTCTGGTCCGGGGTGGTGTGCTCTCTCTCCTCCGGTCGCTCTGGTCCCATCGTGCCGGGCTGCGATTCTTCTTTAGGCGGCAGACACGGGCGATGTGTCCCTTCTTGTCGCAATGCCGGCAGATCGATTTGAAAAACCGGCATTCCAACCTGGGGTGGTCGCTGCCGCAACCGGCACAGTTGATCCTCGACTTACGACCCCGCCGGTTCCGTGGTCGCGGCCTGTCTGGAGGCGATGGACGTCCTCCTCGTCATCTGAAGTGCCCGATGCCAAGTGGAAGTCACCCTGGTGGGTGGTCATCTCGGGTTGGGCCTCGGTCGACCTCGCCGGGTTGTTGTTTCCGCTGTGGTCCCCAGTGTTCGGTCTGCGCATGCGGTCGGCGGAAGTTCGGGTTGCTTCGGCGGCTGCGGCTGCGGTGAGGGTGTCTGCTAGGCTGATGTTGCCCTTGGCCATCAGCCGGCTCTGGAGGACGGTGTCCCACAAACCGAGCACAATTGGGTCTCGCAGGGCGTCGTTCAGGTTGTCGAATTCGCAGAGCCCCCCTAGGCGCCGTAGCTCGGTGACGAAGTCGCTGAAGCTCTCACCCGACCGTTGGTCCCGACAGTAGAATTCGTTGTGTCGGATCAGGATGGGTACCTCTGGAGCGTAGTGCCGCCGAAGTATTGGCTCGAGGACATCCCAGTCCATCGCGGTCGCATCGGCGGGTTTGGCAAGCGCCTTGGCCATCTTGAAGACCTCGGTCCCGCAGTGGGTCAGGAAGACGGCGTGCTTCATGGGGCCGGTGGCGTCCTTCAGGTCGCTGCACTCGAGGAACATGCGGAATCGGTCGGAGTACGATTCCCAGTCCTTGGTGGCGGGGTTGAAGGGTGCGGGGGGTGCGATTTTCGCCATTGTGGTGGTTCATCTGGCTTCCGTCGGACACGTGGTTCGGTTCAGGGTCTGGATCCCACCTTCGTCGCCAGTGTTGTATCCTCGGAAATGATGCCAGGAGTCGGTGACTTCAAATCATTGGTCTTTTATTTAAAGTTGGAACCGAACTGGCGCAAAGGAAAAAGCCCGCGGCTTTTATTCCTTTAGCCGCGGCGGCCACGGCCAATGGCACCACTTTGAATCTCCCGCGATTCGAATGGACCAATTGTGGGAGATTCTCAGCGAGCCAATCGGCGCGGCTCGCCTGACCAATCAGAGAGCCCCGCGCTTTGGCCAATCAAAGCGCGGGGATCTCAAGAACGCTAATTAAGGACAGAACACTTTCCAACTCTGTTATTCTGCTTTTGCAAAAGAGGTGGAAGAAAGTTTAACTTCCCCTTCTGTGCCTCCATCCCATTATCGGTAGTCCTTGTCTTACAACCGTTCATTTCACGACCGTTGGAAGTTACTACAGCATTGAAAAAGTGAATTACGGCCAGTCCTCACACTTGTCATCGTTGCAGCATCCTCAGAGTCACAGGGTCAAAAATTTGGGTACATATATACCATGGTTGCAGCATCCTGGGATCACCTGATGACCATTTGCAACCCTTCCCAGCCAGTTTCTGACAAGCAAAGTTATGGCGGGGAGGCTGGATTTGCTTAATGACCATGTGATTAGCGATGGAAATTCTGCTCCCAACTGTGGTCATAAGTAGAGGATTACCTGTAATCCAATGTCCAGCAGCAAGAGGTGCAGTTAGAGAAACTCTTTCAGCAGATATTCTAATCTGCCAGCTCTATAGCTGGAAGTAGGTCATCATAGCTCCTTGGATCACTAGAGGTTTAAATAACAGGCCAGATATTGTTTTGGGTGAATAAGAGGCAAAAGTAAAGGTTCCCTTCACACATACGTTCCAGGCTCTGGGGGCCAGTGCTCATCTCCAGGGAACGCTGTTCCCTTCCCACCAAAAGGGTCCCTATTTTTCTACTTGCATTTTTTACATGCTTTCAAACTGCTAGGTTGGCAGAAGCTGGGACAAATAACAGGAGCTCACTCCGTTATGCAGCGCTGGGGATTCGAACCACCGAACGGCCGACCTTTCTGATTGACAAGCTCAACGTCTTAGCCATTGAGCCACCACGCCCCTTTTTGGGTGAATAACTCAATGCTAAAACCTCTGCCCTCCTATTATGATTTCTTCTTAACCACAGTTTAACCTGTGATCTAAGTTTGAATGATATGACAAATATAATCACCCGTTGCCTTATGGCCCAATTTTTCTCAAGCTTGACAACTTTCAGCTTTCTGGACTTCAACTCCCAGAATTTCTCCAGAGGGCATCAAGAATTTTCAATGGTTCTGTTCATGCAATATGTTTACCCTTATTATCATTATTAATAATTAACCGCCTTTCTGAATTTGCGTAGCACATTAAACTAGAAAGTAACAAAGCAAAGTGCATTCATGGTCTGCGCAGGTTCATGTTAACCAGGTTTGCATTTTATTTATTGATAGAGTTACATTTCATTGGATGTGCAGAAGCTCAGGGTCTTCATGCCAACAAAAACAAGTCTGTGAAGTAGATTGACCAAGAGAGAAAGGTTGACTCAAATCATCCAGGCTGAGGTTGGCTCAGAATGCCCTAGTTTGACACTTCAATCATTAATTAGCTTGACACTTTTATTGTTTAATCATTATACCAGCATTTCTCAAACTTGGCAACTTTAAGACATGTGAATGATCCCAACGCCAAGACTTCTGGGCGTTGAAGTCCACATGTCTTAAAATTGCCAAGTTTGAGAAACACTGCACATTGTGGACTGAGAGAGGCTGAAGTCACCTAGGAAGTTTCCTGTGGCGCTGAGGGTTGTGCAAAATTACACCAGTTAGAACTTTCATTTTGTTACGTCTGTTGTATGAAAACTGACTTTGTGTCTCTATCTCACTGAATATCAAACGGTTTCCAAAACCCTTTTTTTTTAAATCTAATCTTGGCTGCCCAAACAATTTTCAGACCCAGATAGTCTCTGGAGCTGGAAGGGTGTTTAAGAATTGTTTAAGAATATTGCCTGAAACAACAGTCAGCAGGAAATAAAATTGGGGAAGAAAGCATTCCATCAATCCTTAATTTTTTAAGCACTGAGCCTTTCCTAAGCCAGCCCTTCCCTTGCAATTTAACTGTTCTCACCCCAGATATTTACTGAATTTAAAAAAAAATATATCATCCCCAACTCATTTGGCTATTAAATATGCTACTAAATATGCAAACAGAATAGAATGGAAATAGAAATAGAGTAGAGTAAAGTAGAGTAGAATAGAATAGAATAGAATAGAATAGAATAGAATAGAATAGAATAGAATAGAATAGAATAGAATAGAATAGAACAGAAAAGGGAGTAGAATGGAATGGAATGGAATAGAAAATAGAATAGAATAGAAAATGGAATGGAATGGAATGGAATGGAATAGAATAGAATAGAATAGAATAGAATATAGAACAGAATAGAACAGAACAGAACAGAACAGAATAGAATAGAATAGAATAGAATAGAATAGAATAGAATAGAATAGAATAGAATTTTTTATTGGCCAAGTGTGATTGGACACACAAGGAATTTGTCTTGGTGCAAATGTTCTCAGTGTACATAAAGAAAAAATAAAATACATTCATCAAGAATCATAAGATACAACATTTAGTGATAGTCATAGGTTACTAATAAGCAATCAATTCATACTAGGAAATAAATAATACAATATAAGTTGTAAAGATACGTTTACAGTCATAAATGGGAAGAGATAGGTACTAGGAAGGATGAGAAGAATAATAGTGATACAGTCTTAGTAAAGAATTTGACAGTGTTGTGGGAAGTAGTTGTTTAGCAGAGTGATGGCATTCGGGGGTGTGGAGGGAACTGTCCTTGTGTCTAGTTCTGACATGCCGTGTCCTATAGCATCATTATGAGGGTAGAAGTTGAAACAATTTATGTGCAGGATGTGAAAGGCCTGTAGATATTTTCATATAGATATTAGGCAAATAGGTCAACCTATTCTCCTAGGCACCTGAGGGAAGGACAAGAAGCAATGAGCAAAAACTAAACAAGGAGAGAAGCGACCCAACTTAAGGAGAAATTTCCTGACAGTTAGAACAATTAATCAGCCTTCAGAAGTTGCGGATATTCCATTATTGGGGTTTTTTTAAAGAAGAGACTGGGCAGCCACTTGTCTGAAATGGTATATGCTAGAGCAGGGGTTTGGACTAGAAGACCTCCAAGGTCCCTTCCAACTCTGTTATTCTGTTAAATCCTAGAGTTGGGAGACACAAAGAAAAGTCAGCGCTGAGACCGGACGGAGGGGTGTGGAGCAGGGGAATCTAGTACCTGCACAGAAAATGTCATGCAATTTAGGGAACTATTTCTGATGGACGATCTGAACAATGACGTTCACAAACAAAACAGTTTGCCTCCAAGGGCTATAATGATGACCCTTGGCCTTCATGAATCAGTCATTTAATACCCTGGTTGTGGTGGCTAATCGTGAGTAAGCTGAATCAGTGGGGCGTGTGGAACAGACAAAACAGCCTGTGACCTTTTTCCTATGCAGCTCCCAAGCATCACATCTCTCTGTATCCAGCGACTGAGCCTTTGCAATGGGGTACCACCAGAGGTGGGTGTTCCTCAGGTTCTGACCAGTTCTGGAGAACCGGTAGCAGAAATTTTTTAGTAGTTTGGAGAAGTGGCAAATCCCACCTCTGACTGGCCTGCCCCATCGATTCTCTGCTTCCCAAGTCCCAACTGACTGGCTGGGTCTTCTTTGGTTGCCCTGCACAGGAGAATGGAGCTGGAAACCAGGTTAGTAGGGTGGGGAGGGAATGGGGATTTTGCAGTAACTCTCCCCCTGGAGTGTGCAAGGCAAGATAAATTCCCACTATCTGAATAGAATAGAATAGAATAGAATAGAATAGAATAGAATAGAATAGAATAGAATGGAATGGAATGGAATGGAATGGAATAGAAGTGAAGTGAATAGAGAATAGAATAGAATAGTGTATAGAATAGAATAGTGAATAGAATAGAATAGAAGTGAAATGAAGTGAAGTGAAGTGAAGTGAATAGAGAATAGAATAGAATAGTGAATAGAATAGAATAGTGAATAGAATAGAAGTGAAATGAAGTGAAGTGAATAGAGAATAGAATAGAATAGTGAATAGAATAGAATAAAATAGAATAGAATAGTACAACAACCCGCTTGTTAAGTGAATCTGGCTTCCACATTGACTTGGCTTGTCAGAAGTTCGCAAAAGGGTATTGCATGATCCCAGGGGGTGGGATTCAAATTTCGTAACAACTGGTTCTGTGAGCGTGGCCTAATTTGTGGGTGTGGCTTGGTAGTCATGTGACTGGCTGGGCATGGCTTGTATGTAAATATAAATATTTTTGTAAATATTTTTTTTCAATTAAAAAGAGCAACTTTTACACAAAAACAGGCAAAGCAGGTAGGCACAGAAGTTGCTCACAGAATCACAGATTCACTCAGAGATTTATCTTTCTGCAATCTGCTACCTGAGTCTGCACTGAAAAATGGAAGCTCCGGTCCTAAGGAAGCTTCAGCTCTGCTTTTAGTTTAGCTAGAAAGCAAGAGATCCAATTATTTCTTGCTTTCTAGCTAATCTAAATCTCCCAGCATAGCAGAACAGCTGATGGTTGGGGGGGGGGAAAAGGAAAAATAGCAACTTACCAAACAGCAGGCAAGTTTGATGGCATGCATGCCAGGCAAGGAGTGAGTGGGTTGGGCAGGGCCAGCCAGTGGTGTGATTTGCCAGTTCTCCGAACTGCAACAACCAGTTCTATAGAACTGGTCCGACCAGGCAGAATCCCATCCCTGTGCAACATCCTAAATATGAGCCAGTTGCCAAGTGTCTGAAGTTTGACCACATGACCACAGGGATGCTTCAATGGTTGTAAGTGTGAAAAACGGTCATAAGTCACTTTTTTCAGTGCCATTGTAACTTTTTGGGAGGGGATGGTTTAACTCAAAGTATTGGTTATCAACTTCTCTATCAGTGTCTCCCCATAATCCGGAGAGATCCAGGCCTCCTGGGTCGCAGGGATTGACCTTTTCTGCCTTTTTGTTTGTTCAAGCCAGAATTTACTCCAAATGTGAGTTAGTTGATGGCATAAGCATGATAGTTAAATCAAATCTCCTATACCGATGGGGTATACACCAGTGCTGGGGTCAGAAAACAGGATGCATATCATAGAATTGTTCCAAGTCACCCTTTAGAGATTAGTGGGATGTTAGGAATTTAGCAGATTATGGTTTATTAAACTAACCAAGATCCTGAACAAACTATGAGAATGTTTTTTTTTTTTACAGTGCCTTTGTCATTATCGTGCAAGGAAATTCTACTTTGGAGGGATCAAGAAATATACAAAAGCATTTAAAAGAAAGGTCAACAAGGAAATGTGATCACAGGATAATAAAGCATAAAATCAGGTACCATTTTGGACTGGAGCTATAAACTGGAGTTGCAACAGAAAAAAACCCCCATGACACCACAGGAAATGTTGCTGTTTTAAAAAGAGCTGGATAAGCTATTTCCATGCATTTTGTTTTTGTTTATAGTCTAAATATGTACAGCATTTCTTAAGAATGTCTGGTTTAAGGTTGAATTTTGCCCTTCCTGTTTTGCTCATAACCGCAGTTTGCTTAAGAAGGCATCCTTTAGAGTGGTGTTTTTTAATCTTGGCGACCTTAAGAGGTGTGGACTTCAGCTCCTAAAATTCCCCAGCCAGGCTGGCTGAGGAATTCTGGGAGTTGAAGTCCACACATCTTAAAAGTCATCAAGTTTCAAAAACACTGCTTTAAATGGTGAAGCAGTATCTTTTTGGCAGAGGAATTGTGGATAAGGGAGACAGGAATATAGAAACCCTGCAAACAGGGTAAAGAAGTCATCATCACACGAATTATGTAATTTGAATTGTGAAATTTTGGGGCATTTTGCAAAAGTTTTGTCTGTCGTGTTTCCTTCCTCTGGGCTGTGGACATGCTGGCTATGTAATCTGTTGCTTGATGTTTTGTTAAACTGCCTTTTTTGGCAAATGCATTATAGGATTTGTCCTGTAATTTAAGGGCTTACGACAAGTGTCGGGAATATCATATTAAGCAGGTGGGTTTACACAACACAATTCATCTAGGCATAGTGTTAATCTATTTGGGGGGGATTGTATGAGAGCTGTCAATCAACCAAACAGATAACAGATCATCAGAGTTGGAAGGGACCTTGTAGGTCATCTAATCTAGCTCTCCACCCAAGCAGGAGACCCTACACCATTTCTGACAGATGGCAGTCCAATCTCTTCTTGAAAGTCTCAAGTGATGGCACTCCCACAACTTCCGAAGGCAACTTCTGTTCCATGGGTTGATTAGTTCTCACTGTCAAAATAAGTTTCCCTTTATTTCCAGGTTAAATCTTTCCTTGTTCAGTTTCCATCTGTTATTCCTTGTCTGGCTTACAGGCGCTTTAGAAAATAGATTGACCCTCTCTGTGGCAGCCCCTCAAATATTGGAAGACTGCTCTCATGTCTCCCCTGCTCCTTCTCTTCATTAGACTAGCCAAGCCTAGTTCCTATAACCGTTCTTCGTATGTTTTAGTCTCCAGTCCCCTAATCATCCTGGTTGTTCTTCTCTGTGCTATTTCTAGAGTCTCAACATCTTTTTTATAGTGTGGTGACCAAAACTGGATGCAGTACTCTAGGTGTAGTCTTACTAAGGCTTTATAGAGTGGTATTAGTACCTCCCTTGATCTGGATTGTATCCTTCTGTTAATGCAGCTTAGGATTGCATTGGCAATTTTGGCGGCTGCTGCACACGGCTGGCTCATATTTAGCTGGTTGTCCACTAAGACTCCAAGATTCCTCTCACAGTTACTGCTATTGAGCCTGGTTTCACCCAGTCTATATATGTACTTTTGGTTTTTCTTGCCTAAGTGTAGGACTTTACTTTTCTCTACATTGAATTTCATTTTGTTAGATATGACCCAGAGTTCCAGTCTGTCAAAATCCATCTGGATCTTGAGCCTATCTTTTTGGGTGTTAGCTATTCCTGCCAGCTTAGTATCATCTGCAAATTTGATAAGTTCCCCTTCTAATAGATTGAATTTGCACATCATACAACAATACAGATAGTCCTCAACTTACAACAGTTCATTTAGTGACCGTTCCAAGTTACAATGACACTGAAAAAAATAACTTATGATCATTTTTCCCACTTACAACCGTTGCATCTCCATGGCCATGTGAACAAAATTCACATGCTTGGCTATGGACTCATGTTTATGACCATTGCAGGGTGATGCAATCTCTTAACAATCATTCACTTAACAACCGTGTTACTCACTTAACCTCTGCAGTGATTCACTTAACAACTGTGGTGAGAAACTTTGTAAAATGGGGGCGGGAGAAATCACTTAAGAACTGCCTCGCTTAACAGCATACATGTTGGGCTCAGGTGTGGGTTGTAAGTTGAGCAGTACCTGTGTTTATTTTTATGCCTTTCAAAGCGGATTCAAACATTTTTATCTTGATTGTTTGATATGTGTGGTGTTTTAGGTGGTGTCCAGAGTCACTTTTTGTGAGATAGAGAGCTATACAAACTTGATAAACAAACATACAGACAGACAAATCTATCTATATAAAAGCGAAAGGCCACTCACGCATCATCACAAAATCTCCAGAACTGTAAAACCTACAAATTTGAAATAAGATAAGATAAAATAAATTTATTGTCATTGTACTCAGAACCTGAGAACAACGAAATAAAGTGCTCTTTCACAACATACAACTGAACAACACCAAAAAAAAACAAAACATATACAAATAACAATGTAAAACAAATTAAAACAAATAACAGTTAAAAAACTATACAACCAGGATATATATATATTAAGACCACCAGATTCATAACTCGGCATTTAACCTGATCACAGCACTTGGGTAAAAGCTATGTTTAAATCTACTTATCCTGGCTTTCAGCACTCTATATCGTCTTCCTGATCTCAAACAACGAGTGGCCCGGATGTGAAGGGTCTCTCAAGATCTTTTGTATCTTCCTTCTACATCCCATGTTATACAAATCCTCCAATGAGGGAAGAGAACATCCGCTGATCTTTTGTGCCCTTTTTATCACTCTTTGGAGTGCCCTTTTCTCTGCCTCTGTACAACTCCTAAACCACACACACAGGCCATAAGATAAAATGCTCTCTATAGAGCTTCGATAAAAGGCAACCAACAGACTCTCTGGCAGTTGTTGTGATCTTAGAAGTCTTAAAAAATACAGTTGTTGATGAGCCTTTTTTTTCTAGGGCTAAAGTATTTGTCCCCCCCATGTTAGATCTTGTTTCAGGGTGATACCTAGAAACTTACATTCTGCCACCTGTTCTACCAAAACACCATCGATGTACAACAGCTGGATATCCGAACTGCTCTTCCTATTATCCACTATGAATTCCTTTGTCTTATTTATATTAAAAATAAGATTGTTTACTTTGCACCAGAGGACAACTGATGAACTTCATTCCTGTACACAGACTCATCATTATCAGAAATGAGCTCCACCAACGTTGTATCATCTGCAAACTTGATGATCTTATTACTCATGTTATGTACTTGGACATGGGTTGGAGTAAATGGAGACAGCCTTTGAATGTGAACTTTCAGCTCTTTATTGCATAGTGACTTCTCAAAACAATAACAGTGAACTCTGCCTTATATTGGCAACCCTTGTGAGAATTGTCCAATAGTGAGCTATGAACGCTAGCTCTTTTAACCAATAATAATCCTCTGTTAAGGGCCAATCGGATTCCTCAGAATTAACCAATCCGATCTGGCCGCCTAACAGCCAATCAGAAGTGCAGGGCCAGAACCCTGCACTTTACCTCAAGCTCATACCTTATTAACTATGGTACATACACAACACCCCTTCCCCCTGGCTTCTTAATTACAGTGTAGTTATATAGTCCTTTAAATAGGATGGTTGTCTTTTAAGTCTTTCAGATTTTCGTTGGACTGGTCGATTGCAATCCTGTTGAGGTAGATTGTTGTTTGGCAGTGGCTCTGCTTCTTGCTCAGGTGCAATTTCTTGCGGTGCAAACAATTCTCCTTCCTGCTCCATTTCCTGAGTCTCACTTGATTCGTCGCTCCCTTCGAGCAGGTTCCCTGGAACGTCATCTTCTTCTGTACCTCCCCCCCCCTCGGTTTGGTCATGGGGGAGTTGTTGACTGGCCGTTGTGAGTCGTGACTGTAATTGGTCAATATGCCGTTTCCACAGTCTATTGTCACAGCATTTCACTACGTAGGATTTGGGGCCGGTCACTTGTACTACTGTCGCCTCTATCCATAACGGGTCGCCTGATAAGTTTCGTGCGTAAACGTGGTCTCCTACCTGGAAGGTGCGATAGCGGCCACTGGATCCTATTGGCTTTTCCGGTTCATAAGCAGGGTACAACCGGTTGAGGTGGGAATGGAGTCTTCGTCCCATCAGTAGTTCCGCGGGAATTCTGCCGGTGATGCTATGTGGAGTTATGTGTTGCAAAAAGAGAATTTGGTTGACCTTGTCATCGATATTGTCATAGTCCATTTTTTGCAAAGTCTTTTTAACAAATTGGACCATGCGTTCCTCTCGGCCATTGGTCGCAGGGTGCGCAGGCGAGGTGAGCGCATGGCGGATGCTGCGGTCAGCGAGGTACTGCTCGAACATCAATGCCATGAACTGTGGCCCGTTATCGGACACCAGGACGTCAGGCAATCCGTGGGTTGCAAAGAGTCTATTTAGGATCTTGATCACTGCCTCGGAACTTCTGGTCGTCATACGATGAATTTCTAACCAATTGGAGTATGTGTCGACTGTCAGCAGGAAGGTATATCCTTTGGTTGGCCCCGCGAAATCCAAGTGGATTCTGGACCAGGGTCCACGTGGCGTCTCCCATTCAGTAGGCATGGATTTTGGTGGGGCGTTGCTGGCTTGTTGGCAATTGGCACACGCTTTGACCCACTGCTCGATTTGCCGGTCCATGCCCGGCCACCATGCGTAGCTTCGTGCAAGCGCTTTCATCCGCACGATGCCGGGGGTGGCCCTCGTGCAGAATTTGTAGCAGCGTCTTCCAGAGTCGTTCTGGGACAACGACTCTATCGCCCCAGATGACACAGCCTTTTTGGGAAAAAAGTTCAGTCTGTCTTGCTTTAAACAGCACGAAGTCATCTGGGACTTGGTCCAATGGCCATCCGCATTCCACCAAGCCTAGGACTCGAGCTAGGGTGTAGTCTCGCTTGGTTTCTCTCGCGATGTCTCGGGCGGTCATAGGCGGCGAGTTGAGTGTTTCGATCTGCAACGTGGTTGCCGTTGGTGCCAGATCGTTGAGAGTCTCTGGAAGCGGTGCTCGGCTTAATGCGTCGGCATGGGGAATGGTTTTCCCCGGGCGATATTGCAGGCGATAATTATAAGCAGCGAGGAATTCTGACCATCGGGTCATTCTAGGGGATAATATGTAGGGGGTTGGCTTGTCCCTGGCTATTAATCCTAGCAACGGTTTGTGGTCAGTTTTAATGGTAAATGTCCTTCCATACACATATTCATGAAATTTCTTTACAGCTGAAACGATTGCGAGAGCTTCTTTATCAATTTGTCCATAGTTCCGCTCTGCATGTGAAAGAGTCTTCGAAAAGTATGCAACAGGAGCTTCGTTCCCATTAGGCAGTACATGACTCAAAATGGCGCCCACCCCGAAAGGCGAGGCATCACAGGTTATAAGTAATGGTAAAGTCTCGTTATACTGCATAAGTACAGAGTCAGATGTGAGCAATTTTTTAACATTCCGGAACGCTTGTTCTTCCTGGTAACCCCATACCCACAATGCTTTTTTATCTAATAACCAGTGTAACGGTTCAGCAACAGTCGCCTTATGCGGTAAAAATACATTATAAAAATTAATGAGGCCTAAGAATGCCTGGAGATCGGTCTTGTTACGGGGCCTGGGAGCATTTTTTATCGCCTTTAATTTACTGTCGGTAGGATGAATGCCCTGGCTATCAATCCGATACCCTAGAAACTCAACACTGTCAGTATATAAGTGACATTTATTTTTTTTCACCTTAAGTCCTGTCTCTTGGAATTTTTTAAGAACACATTTCAAACGATCCTGCAAGATTTTTTTGGTAGGGGCTGCAATTAATACGTCATCAAAATACGGAACCACGCCTTTGATTCTTTGTAACAACCTTTCCATGAGGCTTTGGAATATCCCTGGGGCTACACTAACCCCAAATTGCAATCGAATACATTTAAAAGCACCTCTGTGCGTTACAATTGTTTGGGCTTGGGCCGTCTTTTCATCCACTGGTAGTTGTTGATAAGCTTGAGCTAAATCTAATTTAGCGAAAACCTTTCCGTCCCCCAAGGAATGGAGGAGGTGCTGCACCACTGGAACTGGATACGCATTCTGCTGTAGGGCGTGGTTTAAAGTGGCCCGGTAGTCCCCACAAATTCAGATTGACCCGTCTGGCTTAATGGGTGTTACTACAGGGGTTTCCCATGGAGAGTGATCGAGGGGCTTCAACACCCCTTGAGCAATTCGCTTGTTGAGTTGTTCGTCGATCTTAGCTTTAAGAGCGAATGGAACTCGACGGGGCTTCAAGCTAATTGGAGCTACTTTTGGATCTAGACTAAATGAGATTGGGGTCCCTTTATACTCGCCTAAATGGTCCGCGAAGACATTGCTAAAATAAGGACTTCTTCCCACTCACAACCACCGACTCGGTTTACGCCAGCCACTTAGATGCCGAGTGGCGCGAACCATTGGAGGCCTAATAGACTAGGCCTATTTCTATCGATGATCGTTAGAGGTAATTACGCTGTATGCTTTTTGAAAGAGACTCGGATTCGGCAGGATCCGACCACGGGGATTCGATTTCCTTGGTAGTCCTTGAGGATGGGGCGTTGAAATTTGAGGTCTTGGCATTGGATTGTGGGGATAAGTTGCTTGAATGTCTTCCAAGACACCATCGAGAGAGACGATCCCGAGTCGACCTCCATGTGGCAAGGCTGGTTCTCGATGGCTACCGTGACTCGAATTTTCTTAGTGTCCAAAACTGAGGTGTGACCTATAGTGATAGTATGGTGAGCATCTTCTTTTTGCAAAGCTCGATTTCTGTAGGAGTGGTTTACCGGCTCTCGCCTTACAGGACGGTTTCCTGTCGATTGGCGATAGTTGGCCCCTTTTGAGGCCTGGCTGGGTCCTGGTAAGCTGTGGCAGACCCGGCTGATGTGGCCTCGTTTCCCGCACTCATGGCAGAGTGCGTCGTGGAATTTGCATTCGGCCCTGGCATGGTTTGCTCCAAAGCCAGCACAAGGGCATAAGGGCCTAGGGCGAGGGTCCTGGTTGGACCGCAGTCGATGGACCCCTTCTTCATCGCTGTCTGATGACGAAGAGAGGTCCTCGTGGTGCGTTGTTGTCAGCTGCCCTTCTGAGTTGGACAAAATTTCGCTGGTCGGTTGTGTTGCCGGAGTGCAGCTTCGCCGTAATTGTGCAGCCGACTTTTTGGTCGCCTCCGCAGCTGTGGCTTCGGCGATGGCGTCAGCAAGGCTGATGTTGCCTTTCGCCATCAGCTTGCTTTGCACGCCAGTGCATCTAACCCCAGAATTACTCGATCTCTTAGTGCTTCTTCTAAATCAGCAAACCCGCAGAGGCCCCCTAAATTTTGGAGGTCCGCCACAAAATCGGCCACACTCTCTCTGTTCTGTCCCCTCATTTGCATTCTTGAGATCCCCGCGCTTTGATTGGCCAAAGCGTGGGGCACTCTGATTGGCTAGGCGAGCCGCGCCGATTGGCCCGCTGAGAATCTCCCGCGATTGGTCCATTCGAATCGTGGGAGATTCAAAGCGATGCCATTGGCCGCGGCCGCTGCGGCTTGGAAATAAAAAGCCACGAAGTTTGCCTTTAGCCCAGTTCGGTTCCTGTACCCAATAAAGAGCTGATGCACAAGTCATCGACTCCTGGCATCATTTCCGATGGACACAACACTGGCGACGAAGGTGGGATTCTGATCCTGAACCGAAGCACGTGTCCGACGGAAGCCAGATGAAACTCCAAGATGGCAAACATCACGCCACCTGCACCCTTCAACCCCGCCAGCGAGGACTGGGAATCGTACTCAGACAGATTCCGCATGTTCCCTGAATGCAGCGACCTGAAGGACGCCACCGGCCCGAAGAAGCAAGCCGTATTCCTAACCCACTGTGGGCCCACAGTGTTTAAGATGGCCAAAACACTAGCCAAACCCGCCAACGTGACCATGATGGACTGGGACAACCTTGAGCCAATACTCCGGCGACACTACGCTCCAGCCGTGCCCATCCTCATCTGATGACACGAGTTCTACCGTCGGGACCAACGGTCGGGTGAGAGTTTCAGCGACTTCGTCGCAGAACTACAACACCTAGGGGGGCTGTGTGAATTCGCCAACATGGATGAAGCCCTGCGAGACCGAATCGTGCTCGGCCTTTGGGACCCTGTCCTCCAGAGTCGGCTGATGGCCAAGGGCAACATCGCCCTCGCTGATACCCTCACCGAAGCCACAGCAGCCGAAGCTACCCAAAAATCCGCCGACCGCATGCGCAGACCGAACGCTGGGGACCGCAGCGGGAACAACCACCCTGCAAGGTCGACCGAGGCCCAACCCGATACGACCACCCACCAGGGTGACGTCCACTCCGCATCGGGCACTTCCGACGAGTAGGAGGAAATCCACCGTCTCCAGGCAGGCCGCGACCCGCGGAACCAGCGGGGTTGTAAGTTGAGGACCACCTGTGCCGGTTGCGGAGGCGACCACCCCAGGTCCGAATGCCAGTTCTTCGATTCAATCTGCCGGCATTGCGACAAGAAGGGACACATCGCCCGCGTCTGCCATCTCAAAAAGAACTGCAGCCCTGCACGATGGGACCAGAGTGAACGGAGACGAGAGAGCACACCACCCCGGACCAGAGATTGCCCCGCTGACAACCGATGGGACTGGAACAGACGATCCCAACGAGGCGGTGAGACCTGGCGAAGAGAGGAGACCCATCAGACGGTCACCATCGGCCACGCCACAACCAACGATGCCCGGAAGGTCTACATGGAGGTAGGCATCGAAGGCGAGTCATGTAAAATGGAGGTGGACTCCGGGTCCTACCTCTCCATGGTAGCATGGCAAGAAATAAAATGCTTGGTGCCAACCATCCAGAGGAAAGGCCTAGACAACCAGAGACTAATCGTGAAAGACTACCAGGGAAACTGCATCCCTGTAGTTGGAACCGGACAGTTCAAGGTAACCTACAAAGGGCACACCGAAAGACTTCCCTTGACCATCGTCGATCGTGACCGCCCAAGCCTACTGGGACTCCAATGGTTCGCACCGCTCGGCATCGCAGTCACGGGCGTCGACCACATCGCCGACGACAACTGGGAGCAACAACTAGCCCGGGAATTCCAAGAGGTGTTCGACGGAAACCTAGGCAAGTACCGAGGGCCCCCTATATCATTCAGCCTAGACCCAAACGTCCCCCCAAAACACCTAAAACCAAGGCGGGTACCATTCGCGCTTAAACCGAAGATTGACGAGCAAATTGACAAGCTCGTCAAGCAAGGGGTCCTACAACCCATAGACCACACCCGGTGGGAGACCCCCATAGTCACCCCGATTAAGCCTGATGGGTCGGTGAGAATCTGTGGGGACTATAAGGCCACCCTAAATGGCGCCTTGCAGCAAAGCGCTTACCCCGTCCCAGTAATGCAACACCTACTACATTCACTGGGAGGGGGCAAGGTTTTCGCTAAACTCAACCTCGCCCAGGCATACCAACAATTGCCGGTCGACGAGGAAACGGCAGAAACGCAAACCATAGTCACCCACCGGGGGGCATTTAAATGCAACCGACTCCAATTCGGAGTCAGCGTGGCGCCTGGAATATTCCAAAGCCTAATGGAAAGGCTGTTACAAGGCATCAAGGGGGTAGTACCCTACTTCGACGATGTCTTAGTGTCGGCAACCAACCAGGCCGAACTAGAGAGTCACCTAAGGGAGGTCCTAACCAAGTTAAAAGAGACTGGGCTCAAAGTAAAGAGGGAAAAATGCCAATTATACACGGAGCGGGTTGAATTCCTAGGATATCTCCTAGACCGTCACAGCATTCACCCCACCAACAAAAAAATCAAGGCCATCAAAGAATCCCCCACACCCAATTCAAAGACAGAACTGCAGGCGTTTCTGGGGCTGCTTAACTTTTATAATGTCTTCCTGCCCCAAAAGGCGACAGCAGCGGAGCCTTTGCATAGGCTCTTGGACAAGGCGGCGACCTGGACTTGGGGGAAACATGAGGAAGCCGCCTTCAAGAAAACAAAGGACCTACTCACTTCGGATGCCGTCCTCATCCAGTACGAGACCCTACCACTAGCCGTCACATGCGACGCATCACCCTTCGGCGTCGGCGCTGTCCTCAGCCACACTCTCCCCGATGGAAAAGAAGCACCCATCGCGTTCTTTTCAAGGACCCTCACCAAACCGGAGCGGAACTACAGCCAGCTGGACAAAGAGGCTTTGGCTATCGTCGCCGCAGTAAAAAGGTTTCACGAGTACCTCTACGGCCGGACATTTACCATCATCACCGACCACAAACCACTGCTGGGAATCCTTGCAGGGAACAGGGCCACCCCGAACATTCTGTCTCCCCGAATGACAAGGTGGTCCGAGTTCCTGGCTGCCTACAACTACGGACTCACACACAGACTGGGTAAGACTATCTCCCATGCGGACGCCTTAAGCCGCTCACCGTTACCGGAATCTGACACTGACCCAGCACCCACGATGACCACCCTCAGTATAGAGACTCTACCCAACCTACCCATAACCGCGTCAGACATTGCCCGAGAAACTAATAAAGACAAACGTCTGGCGCGGGTTTTGCATTGGGTAGAGAAAGGGTGGCCAGAAAGGGACAATGACGAGTCCGTCAGGACATTCCGGAACCGGCAAATGGAACTCTCGTTACTAAAAGGGTGCATACTACGGGGGGATAGGTTGGTCATCCCAGAAAAACTACAAGGGAAGGTTTTGGAACTGTTACACGAGGGGCACCCGGGCATCGTTAGGACAAAAGCCCTGCCAGAAGTTACGCTTGGTGGCCAGGGATGGACAAAAAGATCGAGGCCTGGGTAGCAAGGTGTTAACGATGCCAGGAAACTAGGCCAAGCCCACCCGCAGCACCCATCCTAGAGTGGGAAACCCCCAGGGGACCGTGGTCCAGAATCCACATAGATTTCGCCGGGCCCACAAAAGGACATACTTTCTTAATAACTGTAGATGCTTACTCCAACTGTCTGGAGGTAAGCAACATGAGAACAACCACCACGGAGGCCGTGACCAAAGAACTCGGCAAACTTTTTGCAACACACGGCCTCCCAGACGTCCTCGTTTCCGACAACGGGCCCCAATTCACCTCGCTAGAATTCAAAAAATTCCCAGCGGAGAGGGGCATACGACACACGTTGACAGCCCCGGCGCATCCGGCGGCGAATGGTAGGGCGGAACGGATGGTTCAATTCACAAAGAAAACCATCCAGAAAATAGACCACGGGGAGATCCAGGACAAAATAAATAAATTACTTTTCATCCAACACATAACCCCAAATACCACAACAAATAAAAGCCCAGCCGAACTGCTAATGGGGAGGAAAATAAGGTCCCCACTTGATAGATTACACCCCACGTACAACCCAGAGAAACCCCCAGACTCAACCATCAAACACCGAACCTTCGCACCAGGCGACGCCGTCTACGCAAAAAACCTAACGGGAGACCCATTATGGGTACCGGCCGTCATAACACAACTAACAGGCCCACACTTGTACCGGCTACAAACAACCGACGGATGAGCGTGGAAATGCCACATCGACCAGTTAAGATCGAGGACGACCACCCAAGAAACCACCAATGCGCAACCAAGCAAAACCAACCCCCACAACACAAACCAAGAGGGGAGGGAATACCCAGGGAACCAAAACCGAGAAGGAATAAACCAGCCATACTCACCTGAAAGCAGCCAGCACAAAACCTCGCCAGGAAGAGACAGCCAGGCCAGCTCAACCAACCCAGGAAGACCGAGCGGGAGCGGCGGAACCCGCAGCTCAACCGACCCGGGTAGCCCAGGAGGGAGCTGTGGAGAGCGGCCCGGCCAGAAAGACCAGGCAGTCCCCATGACGGAGTCTGGAGGAACAGAGACCCTGACCGAACCAGCCGGGATCCAACCTACGACTGACCTGCGCAGGTCCAGTAGGCAGAGACGGAGCCCCGCCTACCTACGGGACTACACAATGTAAGGACTGAACCAAGAGGGGAGGGGTGTTCTGTCCCCTCATTTGCATTCTTGAGATCCCCGCGCTTTGATTGGCCAAAGCGCGGGGCACTCTGATTGGCCAGGCGAGCCACGCCGATTGGCCCGCTGAGAATCTCCCGCGATTGGTCCATTCGAATCGCAGGAGATTCAAAGCGGTGCCATTGGCCGCGGCCGCCATGGCTTGAAAATAAAAAGCCGCGAAGTTTGCCTTTAGCCCAGTTCGGTTCCTGTACCCAATAAAGAGCTAATGCACAAGTCACCGACTCCTGGCATCATTTCCGACGGACACAACATTCTCCTTTTCGCTGGTTTCTCTGATAAAACTCGTGGCGTCTCACGAGTGTAGGCACGGTTGGCGCGTAATGGTCTCTCAGGATGGGTTCGAGGTCGTCCCAGCTCATGGCTTTCACTTCTCGAGGTTTGGTGAGTGCTTTAGCCATTTTAAATACAGCTGGGCCGCAGTGCGTCAGGAACAGTGCCCGCTTCTTTGCTGGTGTGGTGTCCTTCAAATTATTCGTCTCGAGAAACATTTGGAAGCGATCCATATAGGATTCCCAATCCTCTTGGTTTGGATCGAACGGAGCGGGTGGTACGATGCCGCCGGACATGGTTCCGTTGTTGGCGTCGTCTTATCAAGTGCTCGGTATTGCTTCCTGGCTTCTTAGGTTCAGACGTCTCCAAATCCCACCTTCGTCGCCAGTGTTATGTACTTGGACATGGGTTGGAGTAAATGGAGACAGCCTTTGAATGTGAACTTTCAGCTCTTTATTGCATAGTGACTTCTCAAAACAATAACAGTGAACTCTGCCTTATATAGGCAACCCTTGTGAGAATTGTCCAATAGCGAGCTATGAACGCTAGCTCTTTAAACCAATAATAATCCTCTGTTAAGGGCCAATCGGATTCCTAAGAACTAACCAATCCGATCTGGCCGCCTAACAGCCAATCAGAAGTGCAGGGCCAGAACCCTGCACTTTACCTCAAGCTTATACTTTATTAACTATGGTACATACACAACAACTCAGATGAATAGAGGTGCAATCAGACGTGTAAATAGTGAATAAAAGTAGACTCAATACACAACCCTGCGGAGTGCCAGTATTGAGAATCTTCACAGAAGAGATTTGGTACGTATGGGCCTCTTGTCTTCTAGGTGCTCACTAAGAAAGGATTTTTCGAACTGACCATCAGAGAATTAGTATTTCATATATGTATGTATGTATGTATGTATGTATGTATGTATGTATATATATATATATATATACAAACACCATACAGACAAACACCATACAGAAGCCTGATGATAGCAGATGAGATTCTGCTGAAACGTTGCTACAACTTTAAAAGCACCACTATTATGACGTGGGAAAATACCCGAACAAAGCTGAATGCCAAATATATATATATATATATATATATATATATATATATATATATATATATATATATATATATATGTATATATATATGTATATGTATACGTATACGTATACGTATATATATATATATATATATATATATATATATATATATATATATATATATATATATATATATATATTATTAACACGCTCTGATGCTAAGGAGTTCTACTTCCCCTCCCCACCTGAAAAGAAATCTCTCTCAAATGCAAAACACAAGCAGAGGAGGGGGGTTTCAGTTTTAGTTTCACAGTACTGCCTCCTTCTTGTTCAAACAGCAAATACTATTTCACTTTCCAAACAGCCCTCAACTCCCTCACACACTGACAGGACACTGGCCAGATGAATACCAATGGATGCTGGTAGGCAGAGTCATAATATTTTCCTCCCCAAAAACTAAGCCTGACCGCATAGTTTTGTAGCGGAGCACAGATATTGAGCTAGTATAAATATAAAGGGGACCCAAAGTCCAAGAGTTGAAGGCAATAGGTTGGGGAAGTTTGCCTTGTGCATTTGAAAGCAGAGCTGGCCCTCAGAATAGAAAGGAATGGCTTTGTGCTTAGTAAGGGACCTTTCTCCTACTTTTAATCAGTTAGGAGCTGGCTATACCCCAGATAACCAACGACACTTTTCAAACATTTTGTTCTGAGCTGATACCTTTCAAGAGCAAATTTCCTGGAATCCACACAGCTGGTTTCTGAAACTTAGAAATCTCTACGCATGCTGGACGCAGAGGCCAGCATCCTTCAGCAGCTCCACTGCTTTTTACTGTGATTCAGAATGAACCACAGCAAAAAGCAGTTTTAAATGAGAGACAAGGGATGGAAGAAGGAAGGAAAGAAGGAAGGAAGGAAGGAAGGAAGGAAGGAAGGAAGAAAGGAAGGAAGGAAGGAAGGAAGGAAGGAAGGAAGGAAGGAAGGAAAAAGAAGGGAGATGTAAGGGAGGGAGGGAGGAAGAAAAGAAAGAAGATGCAAGAGAGGGAGGGAAGATGGAAGGAGAGAAAGAAAGAAAGAAAGAAAGAAAGAAAGAAAGAAAGAAAGAAAGAAAGAAAGAAAGAAAGAAAGAAAGAAAGAAGATTCAAGGAGCAGAGGGAGGGAGGGAAGAAGGAAGGAAGGAGAGAAAGAAAGAAAAGGAAAGAAAGAAAGAAAGAAAGAAAGAAAGAAAGAAAGAAAGAAAGAAAGAAAGAAAGAAAGAAAGAAAATGCAAGGAGCAGAGGGAGGGAGGGAGGGAGGAAGGAAGGAAGACAACAAATGCAAGGAACAGAGGGAGGGAGGGATGGCTGGCGAAGGAATTCTGGGAGTTGAAGTCCACAAGTCTTTCAGTTGCTAAATTTGGGGACTCCTGACCTAATGGATAGTTGACTAGGTGAAATGATTTGCAAGATAAGATCCAATGAAATACACTGAACCAATCAGCGAAGACCACTGTAACTCTATTTTATTTATTTAACGCCCAGCAGTTCACAACTTTAAAACAGATAAAATCAAGAAGACCTTATGAAACCATTCCAGTAAAAGTAACAATTAAGTGGAACTGACCACGAACAGGGACAATTAAAAGCAATGAAAAGCTTGTTCATAAAGAAGTGTATTATTAAGGCCTTTTTACAAATGCCAATAAAACTAATAACTAGTAATAACTAAGTCTTATTACTTAATAATGTACATCTAATCCTAATCTAATATAAGCTAAAGCTCTTCAGATCCACAGGGAATCCATTTTGAAAGCTTAGATGGAGACAGAGAAGGCTGTGTCTTAAAATCAAATCGCTAACAAACTACCACACAATAATTGCCAGAGAATACATTGAAACGGTTTTATAAGTTTTGGAGATTCACATAGCAGGAAGTGTTCTCTCAAACAGCCTGTAATTAAAGGCATGTAAAAACTTTAAAGATAATTACAAGCACTTTGTGATTATTTTTTTTCCCCCAGAAACAATTTTACTGTCAATGTAGTGTAAGCGCAAATATAATACTCTTCATGTTTTCCCTGAAATAAATCTGGCCATTGTGGTAACTGAAGTTTCCAGGCAAGACAAAAACAGGTTTGTGTGGGACACATTTACTATTGTCCAGTCTGGATGATACTAGTGTGGGCACTGCATGATTAAAGTAATTATCACAGGGAAGCAGTTGGCACATGAATCAAAGTTAATCAAAGGTGCTCCTGACGCCGTCTGGGGCCAGAAGGAAGCATTCCCAAATTGTTCGTATCTGTTTCTTCTGAGAAAGAATAATAATCCCCTTTGGAACAGAGAGGTCTGTAAAGTCCTCTCTGGGCTGAGCTGTTTGTTTGCAGATGTTGGAAGGAAAATCCATCTGGTTCAGTTCCAAGCTGAGAGAAAGATGCTGGGAATAAAATGGAGGCTGGAGGCTGATTGGAAAGAAGGTCCATTTAACAGAATCACCAGGGTTTGTGTGTGATGACCCGGGGCGTGGCACAAAGGCAACACAGTCAAATAAGTAAGAAGAGTCCCTTTATTATCTCCAACTTTGCTCCCAATGTCCAGGTTATCTTCATCTGGAGAAAAACTCTCCCAGGAAACAGTCTTTTAAGTGGAGGAAGTTCCCTCCGAAAATAAAGTACCGTATATACTCGAGTAAAAGCCAAGTTTTTCAGCCCATTTTTTGTGATGAAAAAACCGCCCTTGGCTTATAATCGAGTCAGATTCCCCTCTGACCTGCTGCCTGTGCGATTAATCTTCACGCCAAGTGGGGCTGGAGAAGGGGGTCCCTGCTTGCTTTGCCCGTCCGCGCCCGCCTTCCTTCCTCCTCTGCCTCGGTGCAGTTCCTCCAACAGCCGCTACGGCACCATGCCTGGCCTGCGCTGGCGTGGCTGCAACCGATCGCGCCTCCAGGGCAGCATCGCCGCCGCGGCTGTCTACCCGCTGAGGGCCACACAGGCGACCCCAAGCGGGCTCTCCTTCCCCATTAACGGGCGCCCAGGGCCCCCGCGAGCTCCTGCGTTGCGCGCTTCCAGCTTCGCCAACAAACAGCCAGGCTCAGGCAGCCTCCTCCGCCCCCTACCCTAGCGGCGAAGAGCACATGCGCTCCAGGGGCAGTGAGACAAAGTGCCTGGCTGCGCCGTGGCGGGAGCCGCCGAGTGGAAGAGGGCCGCCCTCTTCTGGGAAGCACAGCATTTGCGGCTCTCCTGTTCAGTCCCCAATGCTGCCCCGGGCAGCCATGTTCCCACCAAAAACTTTCAGAGCTGCAAATCTGGTAATCGCCTCTTTACGAGGGCAGGCAGAACCCTCTGATCCCTCTGATGGGGTCTTTCCAGTTAGGATCCAGGGGCGGCAGCCGCCCGGGCATCCTCCTCTCGGCTTTCTGCGCCAGGAGTTGCCCTGCCGCCGCGCACCGGGGAAGTGGTGGCCACTCGCCTTCGCTGCAGTTGGAGCTCTTCGGGGGCGCCCCTCGTCTCTGTCTGACCTCGCGGTCTCTGCCGTCGCGGCTGCGATCGCCTCCCGTCGGGGCGCTTGTCTGGAGGAGGAGGCGGTGGCTTGTGGAGCCTCGGCACGAACCCCCTTTCCCCGCACTCCCCCCACACACCCCTCTGGCAGCAGCAGGCGGAGAAAGCCCCGCTTCCCCCTGGCCTGTCTCGGGGAGAGGAAGCGAAGGGCCCCATCTCGGCTCCCGTCCTTCTCAGTCTTGGATACCATAGCAACCCGCTTTGATGGCACGCGTGAGTTGGCTTCCCACTCTTTTTTTTTAACTCTCTTCCTCCTCCTCCTCCTCCTCCTCCTCCTCCTCCTCCTCCTCCTCCTCCTCCTCCTCCTCCTCCTCCTCCTCCTCCTCCTCCTCCTCCTCCTCCTCTCCTCTCCCCTTGTTGTCTGGTCTTCCCTAAGGAAACTTGAGGGCTCACACTTCCAGGTGTTTCTCCCTGTCTTTCTCCCTGTCAATGATCTTTTCTTCCCTTCCCTTCTCTCAGCCCCATCCTCCTTCACCTTTGTCACCACAATCCTGAACAGATGAAGTTTGTACTTCTCAAGAAAGGTTGGATGTTCCTTTTGAGGAGGGAACCTAGTGTGACATCTGTATGTTGACCTACTACTGAGCCATGGCATGTGTGCACATGCAATGGAGGCATGAGGGAGAGCTGTGAAAGAGATGGTGGCTCTCCAAAACAGGATGTACATGCAGCACATACACATGCTTTTTTCTTGCAAGGGAGAAAGTGACTCTGTTTGGACGTACAGATGATGAGGAGGAATCCAGTTTTGAAGGATTTTAACTCTTGTGTTTTAGCTTGGTTGCTGATTGAGCTAAGGTTTTTGTACTTTTAAAGTTATTGTTGATACCATATTGGTTTTGTTGGCTCTCTTTTCCACTTACAGAGCTAGTTTACTGTTTTTCTTTGAAATAAATATTCAAAAACATTTAACCTACTGATGCCTCAATTAATGTAATTTTATTGGTATCTATTTTTATTTTTGAAATTTACCAATAGCTGCTGCATTTCCCACCCTCGACTTATACTCGAGTCAATAAATTTTCCCAGTTTTTTTGTGGTAAAATTGGGTGCCTCGGCTTATATTCGGGTCGACTTATACTCGAGTATATATGGTACATTCAAACTGAAAATAAAAATCCACCCAAACCATGCTGCAGTAATTAACTTGACAGAGGAGGAGAAGGAATTGCAGACTTGAAAGCACAGCAAAACACACACAGTTGGGAAGACACCAAGAACATAGACAATACCATAACAATACCAGATAATTCACAATTTGTTGTGTGCAGCTTCCCTTTTTAAACACTATGTTCTCAGATGTAGCTAATGAAGGGAATCGGGGCCCTTTCCTGCCCTGGAAGCCATGCAACTCACATTGCTCCCTTCTCTGTTCCTCCCTGTGTGCCCTAGGATGAAGAGGAGGTGTGCCTGGGTCTTCCTCTGAATTCCCTCTCCCTTGCTCTGCCTCTCCTCTGCTTTGCACAGCCGGACTGTGTTCTTCTCTAGTTTCTTCCACCACCAACAGAGCCACACTTCCACTCACTGTCAGCTGCTCGGCCTCCCCCTCCGAATCAGATTCTGACAGGGGCATGACGTGGTTCTGGGGAAGCTGACCAAATGGTTGAACAAGTGGATGGATCTTTATAGGTTTCTGTGACTCTGAACTTTGAACTACCCTGTTTCTCCAACAATACGGCCTCTCCCAATAGGAAGTCCCAGCATGTTTTATAGGCATGAAATGAAATTAAGCCCCTCCCCCCAAATTAAGGGCTATATTAAAACATGCGAAATGGGGGGGAATGGTGGTGGTGGGGCTTGCCATTAGGAAGTACTTTTGTTGCACACCCGGATATGGTGCTGCCTGCGTTGACCCCGATACGAAGTTCCCCACCAACGCCGAGGTCAACATCCAAGCTGTCGCCACCCGCCCGCCCGAACATGCAAGGGGGGGGGAATTAAGTCACCCCCGAAAAGACGACCTAGCCATTTTTTCGGGGCTCAAAAAAAAATAAAGACCCGGCCTTATTATATGAGAAACACGGTATTTTGAGGGTTGTTCAATGAAGGAGCTTGTATTCTAAAAAGATGTTGGGCAATTCCTATGATGGCTAATGGCTTTTGTCCTGTATTGGATCTTAGGGGAGGGCTGCTTTCTAATCCTACCCTTCTGCCTTTGTTAACTGTCAAACTTTGTGGCAAAGAGTTTAGCAGTATTTGCTGGCCATATTTGCATTGCTTATGAATGGAGCCATCTAGATAGTTGTCTTCCTCTTTCAATAAACTCTTTACCTCTTAAGTGCTGGCATCTGCTGTGGTTGAGGCTGCTTCCTGCCTCTAAAAACATGTTTCTCCATTTCTCTTTTCGAGAAATATAACATTCTGCCTTTTTTTAATATTTCCCAAAATGTTTCATTCTTCTTTAGGGGGGTGGCTTCCCACACAGATGTTTCATCACCCAGAGCAAGTTTGGTCTAGTGCCATGATGCCGAACCTATGGAAGTGGCACGGAGAGCCATCTCTGCTGGCACGCGAGCTGTCGCCCTGGATCAGGTGTGCTGTGTGCTGTGCATGCGCCTCCCGCCAGCCATCTGATTGTCGGGTATCTGACGTGTATGCGCAGAGGCGTGAGACGTCGGGGGGGTCGTGCATGTATGCTCAAGAGATGCGAGGCGCACACGCATTGTTTTATGGGTGCAGGCATGCCACGATGAAAAAGTTAGCCATCACTGGTCTATGGCTTCAGGTACCAGTCTAGGAAGCAGAAGGATATGAGTCATAAAAGCCATCTGGGTGACTTTGGGGTAGTCACCAGGAGACTGTGAGTTCTAGTTCTGCTTTAGGCATGAAAGCCAGCTGGGTGACTTTGGGCCGATTGCATCCTCTCAGCCCAACCCACCTCACAGGGTTGTTGTTCTTGTGGGGAAAATAGGAGGAGGAAGGCATGTTGGATATGTTTGCCTCCTTGAATTATTTGTAAAAACAATAAAGAGCTCAAAATTTCTATGGCAAAATGGTAATGTTTATTAAGTGAGTTTTGCCCCACTTCACGACTTTCCTTATTACATTATTAAGTGAATCACTCCAGTGGTTAAGTTAGTGACACGGTTGTTAAGCGAATCTGGCTTCCCCATTGATTTTGCTTGTCAAAAGGTTGCAAAAACGGGGTCATATAACCCCCAGGGTACTGCAACCGTCATAAATATGAACCAGTCGCCAAGCATCTGAATTTTAAACATGTGACCATGGGGATCCTGCAATGGTCGTAAGTGTGAAAAATGGTCATAAGTCACTTTTTTCAGTGCTGTTGTAACTTCAAATGGTCATTAAATGAATTGTTGTAAGTCAAGAGCTACCAATGAGAGAGAGAGAGGGAGGGAAGGGTGGACGGATGTACGGATAGACAGACAGGCAGGCAGATGGATGATGGATAGATAGACTAGATAGATAAATAGATAGACAGACAGACAGACATGATAGATATGACAGATAGAATTAGATTGATAGATGGATGGATGGATGGGTGGGTGGATAGATAATAGATAGATAATGACAGATAGAATTAGATTGACAGACAGATGGATATATACAGACGGATAGATAGATAGATAGATAGATAGATAGATAGATAGATAGATAGATAGATAGACAGACAGACAGAGACATGATAGATAATGACAGAATTAGATTGACGGATGGATATAGATAGATAGATAGATAGATAGATAGATAGATAGATAGATAGATAGATAGACAGACAGACAGACACAGACATAATAGATAAATAGAATTAGATAGATTAGAATTAGATAGATGGATAAATACAGATAAATAGATATATAGATATGATATGATAGATAGATAATGACAGATAGTATTAGATTGATGGATGGATTGATGGGTGGATAGATAATAGATAGATAGATATTGACAGATAGAATTAGATTGACAGACAGATGGATATATACAGACGGATGGATGGATGGATGGATAGATAGATAGATAGATAGATAGATAGATAGATAGATAGATAGATAGACAGACAGACAGAGACATGATAGATAATGACAGAATTAGATTGACGGATGGAGATAGATAGATAGATAGATAGATAGATAGATAGATAGATAGATAGACAGACAGACAGACAGACACAGACATAATAGATAAATAGAATTAGATAGATTAGAATTAGATAGATGGATAAATACAGATAAATAGATATATAGATATGATATGATAGATAGATAATGACAGATAGTATTAGATTGATGGATGGATTGATGGGTGGATAGATAATAGATAGATAGATAATGACAGATAGAATTAGATTGACAGACAGATGGATATATACAGACGGATGGATGGATGGATAGATAGATAGATAGATAGATAGATAGATAGATAGATAGATAGACAGACAGACAGAGACATGATAGATAATGACAGAATTAGATTGATGGATGAATAGAGATAGATAGATAGATAGATAGATAGATAGATAGATAGATAGATAGACAGACAGACAGACATAATAGATAGATAGAATTAGATAGATTAGAATTAGATAGATGGATAAATACAGATAAATAGATATATAGATATGATATGATAGATAGATAATGACAGATAGAATTAGATTGATGGATGGATAGATACAGATAGATAGACAGACAGACGGATCGAAGAGAGAGAGAAAGAGAGAGAGATGGCTAGATAGAGAGAGAGAGAGGGGGGGTGTCAAGGATGTATCTAGTGCTAAGTCTTCGATCTGATTCGGCAGATCCTCAACGGAGCTCCCAATGCATCCAATACCTGCAATTTCCCCCTCCCTCAATTCAGCATCTACTGCCCTGAGTTGCTCCCACTGCCCACCCTAGACCCATGCCTACCCATCTAGTGGAGGCTAAACCTGCCTGGCACAAACCCTTTGTCAATGCAGCTCCATCCCGGTGGCATTCTAGCCTTTCCTTTTTCCTCCACCTCCTGCCCCTCCCCCCCCCTCGGCGTCTTCACATGAACCAGTGCTGCCCAGATCTGAACAGGGTATTCCAAGCACAGGGTTGGTTAAAATCTTACATAATCCGGGAGAGTCCATGCACTGACTACCTTAAGAATAAGTCCTTTGCAAAGAAATTCACATTCTTGGCACGCTCAGGGACCTGGGAAAGGAAGAAAAGATGGAGGGCAACCTCCAGCTGCTTTTATGAATGGGCCGCTTCCCAGAACTGGGTTCAGAACAGGAGCCCATTCTGTCCCTGATCTTGCTCAGTTCACCCCATCTGGCCCCAACCAGTTGGCAGGGCAAGATCTGAGATGGCTGACCTCCAAAGTATTTCTTTGTCAGATTGGATAATCGTCTAGGCTGGTGTGTGTGTGTGTTTGTGTGTGTGTGATGTGTCGTTCTTGGAAGCCAAATGCCAGGACAGCCTTCCTTTTTTTTTTCTTCCAAAAATAACCTCTGCACACACCTCCCGCTTAGAAAACAGGCAACCTTTTAAGCGTTGTCACAAGTGGGGATTGAATTAAATCTGATTAGTCTAGCTGGTAGAAACCAGGGACCCCCAGAAAAATGATCTGGAACAGGGACAATTTTCTTTGATGAGTAAAGCAGGTGATGGTTTTCCCTCTTGAAAGTCACTTTCTCTGTGCTGGTTGTGTGTTTTCACCCATCCTGCAGATAAATCTCCTTTTATTTATTCCATATCCTGCCTTTATTGTTTTCATAAACAACTCAAGGTGCCAAGTACTTCTAACATACCTTCCTCCTCCTATTTTCCCCACAGTAACAAACCCTGTGAGGTGGATTGGGTTGAGAGAGTGATTGGCTCAAAGTCACCCAGTCGGCTTTCATGCCTAAAGTGGGACTAGAACTCACTGTCTCCTGATGAATGGCCCAAAGTCACCCAGCTGGCTTTCCTGCCTAAGGAGGTACTAGAACTCACCGTCTCCTGGTGAATGACGCAAAATCACCCAACTGGCTTTCCTGCCTAAGGAGATACTAGAACTCACCGTCTCCTGGTGAATGCCCCAAAATCATCCAGCTGGCTTTCATGCCTAAGGAGATACTAGAATTCACCATCTCCTGATGAATGACCCAAAATCATCCAGCTGGCTTTCATGCCTAAGGAGGTACTAGAATTCACCATCTCCTAATGAATGGCCCAAAGTCACCCAACTGGCTTTCCTGCCTAAGGAGACACTAGAATTCACCATCTCCTGCTGAATGACCCAAAATCACCCAACTGGCTTTCATGCCTAAGGAGATACTAGAATTCACCATCGCCTGCTGAATGACCCAAAATCACCCAACTGGCTTTCATGCCTAAGGAGGTACTAGAATTCACCATCTCCTGCTGAATGGCCCAAAGTCACCCAGCTGGCTTTCCTGCCTAAGGAGGTACTAGAACTCACCGTCTCCTGGTGAATGCCCCAAAATCATCCAGCTGGCTTTCATGCCTAAGGAGATACTAGAATTCACCATCTCCTGCTGAATGGCCCAAAATCATCCAGCTGGCTTTCATGCCTAAGCAGGTACTAGAACTCATTGTTTCCTGGTGAATGGGCCAAAGTCACCCAGTTGCCTTTCATGCTTGAGGCAGGATTAAAAGTCACAATTTTCTGGTGATTGGCTTAAAGTCATCCAATCGGCTTTCGTGCCAAAAGTGGGACAGAACCAGGCCGAACTGGTAGAATACCACCACTGATTGAAAACCAGGCTTGTCAGATGTTACATCTTATCTATCCTCCTCTACCGAGTGGAGAGCTGGTCTCTGATAGAAAGTCGCTTGAAGAGACTGGAAGTGTTCTGTATTTGCATTCTTGAAAACCTGCATTCGGATTGGCTAAGACGCACAGCAACCTGATTGGTCGAGTGCGCGGCACTGATTGGCCGTTACGAAGCTACCGCGATTGGCTGAGCCGATCGTGGGAGATTTGAACGGCTGCCATTGGCCGTGGCACCCGGTGTGAGACCAATATAAGCCACAGCCGATCCGAGCAAAGCAAGCAGATCTACCTAATTAATAAAGTGCTTTTAAAAGTCACTCGCCTCGCTTCTCTTCTTGGGACCGATCTGCCTATACAACACTGGCGACGAAGGTGGGATTCTGAACAAAGACCCACCCTGCACATGGCACCGCGGCCCGGCGACTGGCATCATGGCCAGCAGCACCGCGCCACCCGCACCTTTCAACCAGGCTGCAGAGGACTGGAAATCTTACATCGATAGATTCCTCATGTTCCTAGAAAGCAGCAATCTAAAGGATGCAAATGGACAGAAAAAAAGAGCCGTGTTCCTGACTCACTGTAGGCCTGCAGTGTTTAAGATGGCGAAAGCCCTCGCCAAACCCGTCGATGTGAAAGCGATGGACTGGGCCGACCTCAAACCACTGTTGCGAAGCCACTATGCACCCGCTGTGCCCAACCTCATCCGCCAGCACAACTTCTACCGGAGGGATCAGAAAGAGGGTGAGAGTATCAGCGACTTCGTGGCTGAGCTATGGGACCTCGGGGGCATGTGCGGGTTCACCAACATGGATGAAGCCCTGCACGACCGTGTCGTCCTAGGACTCAAAGACCCCATCCTGCAAAGCCGACTGATGGCGAGGGGCGACATATCCCTCACGGATGCCCTCACCGAGGCAACGGCAGCAGAGGCGACCAGGAAATCAGCGGCCCAGATGCGGCAAGCAAGCACAGCAGACCAGCCCATGACAACCGAAGCACCTCGAGCCACTGAGAAGCACACTGAAGCCAGTCGCCGAACAACCACCACCACACATCACGGCGACCTTGACTCCCTCACTGACACCGAGGACGAGGAGGAGGATGACCACCGGCTTCAGGCGGAACGGGACCAGCGTGAGCAACGAGGTCATAAGTCGGGGTTCCAGTGCGCCAGGTGTGGGGGTGACCATCCATGGTCGGAGTGCCGGTTCCTTGACGCAATCTGCCGGCACTGCGACAAGCGGGGTCACCTCGTCAGGGTATGCCACTTCAAGTGGAACCAGAGTCCCCGGCGTCAAGACGGCAGCCCCCGGAGATGAGATGGCACCCCCCCCCAGGAACAGAGACCGGCACGCCGAGAGCCAATGGAGCCGGGAGGTGTGGGAATAAACTTTGACTTCAGTATTGGGTAATGATTCGTCTAAGACCTTATACATACATGTCTGCCTAAGGGTCACTGAGATAAGCAAGGAAATTAAAAACAAACACCAGGAACATTTAAGCAACTCAGACGACTGTAAACAATTCTGTGTAATTATTTTAATCCACAATGTGAAATGCTTACTATGTACGAAATTCTCAATAAAAGGGAGCACTAGAATTTGCTCTAGACTCCCATCCCGAGTACACCAGCCTGTGTCTCATTCTTTCCATGGGAGACCACCACAAGTGGTGACCCTGACGTGATCCACTGCAGGTGGTACGTGTCCGGACCTCCGTGTTTCCTCGCCTGGAATAGGTAAAGTACGTACTTAACTATTGCTGGACAATAGGATTTTTTCAGGGAACATGGGGGGAAAACTCTCTCAGCCACAGGAACGGTATGTTAGTGAGCTGCTGAAGGTAGTCAGGACAAACTTCTTTATCTTTAAAACCTCTGGGGGGGAGCAAATAGTTCTTTCAAAAGATAATGTGAGAGAACTGCTGCAAGAGATCTGGCGGCAATGTCCCTGGTATCCAGAGAAAGGCTCTTTAAAGTTAGACACATGGAGGAGAATTGGAACTATCCTTCATGAAGAGCCACGGGCAACAGATGAAATTTTGATATATTGGAAGGTTGTTATGACTGCTTTAGAGACCCAGCAACAACCTCTTCTAAAAACCTTAGTAGAACCTCCTCCTTATAAAGGAATTGTATTGCACCCCCCTACCCCAAAACTGGAGTGTGCTTTATCATTTCCAACAACGCCTACTCCAGTGGATGATAAAATCCAACCCAAAATGGGAAAAGTTCAAGCAATGATGCATCAGGCTTTCAAAGAGGGGAAATTAGAGCCTGATGAGATTCCCCAGATGAATTTGTTTCTAGTCAATAGGCAAGTGGACGCTCAAGGCAATCTGCAGACTGAATGGGTTCCGATTCCTTTAGCAGTTCTTAGGGAAATTAAAAAAGCAGTTAAAGATTATGGTATTCAAAGTCCTTTTACAAAGGGGCTTCTGACAAGTTTGGCTACCTCACGCATGATTCCTAGTGACTAGAAAGATTTAATGAGAATGATATTGAGCCCTACAGTATGTGGTCTTTGACTCAGAATACCAAAGGGAAGCTGTCACTAGGGGAAGGAATTCGGGGGGGGCTGTATACGCCAGACCAAATCTATGGGGCAGGCTTGTTTGAATCCACTGCTGATCAAGCTGCTAATTTGACTGATCACGTATTTCCAGTGGTTATGGCAGCTGTCCTTGGGGCGTTGTCCCGCATCCAGGATGTGGGAACCCCAGCATGGTCTTTTTCTCAAATTAAGCAAACAGCATCTGAGTCTTATAATGATTTTGTGGAAAGGCTACAATTGGATATTACCAGGCAAATCTCTAATGAGGAAGCTGCAAAAGAACTTTTGCTGAAATTGGCAGTTGAAAATGCAAACGCTGACTGCAAGCGTATCTTGCAGCCCTTGGTGGCTAGAGGTGAGGTTACTCTGGCTGATCTGTTAAAGGCATGTGCAGTGGTGGGTTCTGAGGCTTACAACATGGAGACTTTGGCTATGGCATTGCAAAAAGGGATGAAACCTACAGGGAATTGTTTTAATTGTGGAAAGCCTGGCTATTTTAAAGCCCAGTGCCGTGCCTCCTGGAGGGGGGGGGGAAATGGCATTTAACAAAAACAAAATTAAGGATGTCCGTCCAAAATCAGTCTGTCCAAAATGCAAAAAAGGGTTTCATTGGGCAAATCAATGTCGCTCTGATCAGAACCAAAATCCGGGAAACTAAATTTGGGGCGTGCAGCTAGCCCCGCTCCCAAGGCTGTCACAAAAGCATCACCTGCAATTACTGGGAGTGCAGGTTTGGGTTTAAAAATGTTGAACTCAATTAATGTGACCTTTCCTAATCAAGTGTATATTGAGGACACTCATTTGCATGGGCCACTGCCAGAAAAAACAGTGGGATTAGTACTTCCCATGTCTTCTGCATCAGAAAAAGGGTTTTTTGTTATTCCAGGAGTTATTGATCAAGATTATAAAGGGGTTATTAAGATACAATTGTACACTGATACTCCTGCATCATTAATGTCCGGTGACTCTATTGCCCAGTTATTATTGCTTCCATACATCCCTATAAATCCTTTAATTGGGATCCCACGAACTGGTGGTTTTGGGTCCACTGAAATGGCCAGTTCTTCAGTTGCTGTAGAATTGCTAGCGCTGACAAAAAATTTGACTACAGACCAACCAAATATGACAATTGAAATTCAGGGAAAATCATTTTCTGGCCTATAGATTCCGGAGCAGATGTCTCTGTGATATGCCAAAAGGAATGGCCAAATGAATGGGCGCTTGAAGACTCTCCGGCTGTTTGTGGGTGGTATGCAGTTTGCAAGAAGTAGTGTATTGAAGGCATTGCATAGAGAAACTGGTGAGACTGCAAGGATTCAACCTCTTGTGTTGCCCCTGCATATAAACTTGTGGGGTAGAGATTTGCTGTCACAATTTCGCACAAAAATTGTTATTGGATAATGGAAAAATTACATGATCGATGCATTCCTGATACTCCATTTGCTTTGGCAATTTTACAAACTCCAGCCTTGCCTACTGCAGCTATTTCAATTACATGAAGCGCAGGTTTATATCATTGGTTGCATTTGCAAAATACTCCCAGAAAAACAATTTCTACTATAGCTATGCTTTATAGTGAGTTAATCATCAAAGGCCGAAATTGCAGTATGCATTTATATGGCTTGCCTTACATACAAAACATTCTTAATATTACCTTATACACTTTAAATTTTTTAAACATGACAGGATCTCCCGCTGCTACGGCAGCCAGTAGGCATTTTGCTTCCTCCCCTTCTGCAGGTACACCAAGACCGAAAGTTTGGTATAAGAGACTACCAGATCCAACGTGGAAAGGACCTGTCCCACTGATAACTTGGGGCCGAGGATACGCTGCTGTTGAAGATGAGGGGACAGTTGTTTGGGTTCCTGCTCACTGTGTGCATCCTTATCATCAGCCAAAGGGGCAAGGGGATGGATTTGGGGGAATGGAAAAGAAACACGTTGATCCAGGACATGGGGAAGCTAGCAAACCTTCATAATAAAACTGATTGTTGGATATGTATGCACATGCCAACTCACAAAACATCAGGGCTTCCAATGGTTGCAGTACCTCTGGCCGAAGGTGACTGGTATAAGGGACAATGCTATGGTTGTTCAGGGATGTGGTCTAACAGTTGGACTACAAGTAACATAAATACATTGCATCTTGGAAGCCGAATCCAAGAGGTGGCGGGTATCTGCTGTACCCACAATGAGACAGTAGAGAATATGACTTACTTGGGAACATATCCATTTTGTAACAAAACAATTATTACTGGCAATGGAAGTCGGGTTTATCTGGATGACATGAAAACTAAAAATCTCACTTACTTTGTACATAATATTTCTAAATTTGATATTGTATCTTTGATCAATGAAAATGGGTGTCCATTTATCCCTGCCACATGTTGTCCCATCATGATAGAAAACCAGCTGCCCAAATGTGCAAATGGGAAATACGCACCACCGCCCACTTATTTGGCTATGTTAATGGAATCCTTTGCACAATTAATCTATGCTGAACCAAATACAGTTGGTCATCTCCTGGCAGCAAATCTATGGTTGCTGTGTGGACGGATGGCCTATGATCGCATGCCAGCATGATGGAAAGGAGTCTGCACCTTTGGAAAAGTGATCCCATCTCATGTCATTTTAAAATCTTTGGGGACCGCTCATATCCGCAATGCGCGTTCGGCAACGGAAGTAAACTCTGTTTTGAATCATGACTACTGGACACAGATATCAAGGGGAGTTATTCCTCTTTTAGGAGTCATGATGAACTATAGAGATTTGCATCGTTTAAACAATTGGACAGTGTTTAAAGACACCATTAAAATGCTAAAGCTGCTTGAAGAAGAGCAAGGAAAAATCCTTGACTTTGTCCTGCAAACCAGATATGTGATGGACACTATTTTGGCTGCACAAGGGGGAGTTTGCGCTGTGATTCATACACATTGTTGCATGTATATCTCTGATTATTCTCCAAACATTACAGCTACGATACAGCATATGGAACAAACCCTGAGTGAGAATCCATTACAATCGGAGGACGAGGGACTGGACGTGTGGTCTGCACATTGGTCCTGGTTGCCAGATGGTTCATGGATTCATCAGCTAATTGTTGGAGTGATATTACTTTTTATACTTTCTCTTTGTGTATGCTGTTGTATCCAATGTCTCCCTGGACTTTTAGGAATGTGTCGGGTGAAGCCTACGGAAGGAGAACTGTTGTTGCAGATGGCGAAAAGCTACCAAGGCATCCGTGATCATCAAAAAACTAAAACAGGGGATATGTGGGAATAAACTTTGACTTCAGTATTGGGTAATGATTAGTCTAAGACCTTATACATACATGTCTGCCTAAGGGTCACTGAGATAAGCAAGGAAATTAAAAACAAACACCAGGAACATTTAAGCAGCTCAGACGATTGTAAACAATTCTGTGTAATTATTTTAATCCACAATGTGAATGCTTACTATGTACGAAATTCTCAATAAAAAGGGAGCACTAGAATTTGCTCTAGATTCCCATCCCGAGTATACCAGCCTGTGTCTCATTCTTTCCATGGGAGACCACCACAGGAGGGAAGAAACAGGCATCTCAACGAGGCTCGACAACAAGAGGAGACTCACCAGACAGTTATTATCGGCCACTCCTCGAACTGGGACACCCGAAAGGTACACGTGGAGGTGGGCAACGAAGACCGACCATGCAAAATGGAGGTAGATTTCGGATCCTACCTCTCCATGGTTGCTTGGCAGGAAATCAAGCGCCTGGTGCCCACCATCCACAGACACGAACTGGAAAGCCAGAAACTCATCCTCAAGGACTACCAGGGGAACCGTATCCCCGTAATCGGAATTGGACACTTTAAAATTACATTCAAGGGACGTACCGAAATACTTCCCCTCACCATCTTGGACAAGGACCGCCCTAGCCTTTTGGGACTACAATGGTTCGCGCCATTGGGAATAGAGGTGATGGGTACCAACCACATCGTGGAGGCGGACTGGGAGAAGCAGCTTGCAAAGGATTTCCAAGAAGTCTTCAACAGCAGCCTAGGCAAGTACCGAGGGGCCCTGATATCCTTCAACCTAGACCTAGACCCTAACATTGCCCCAATCTGCCTTAAACCCTTGAGTGCCTTTCGCCCTCAAACCTAAGATCGACGAGCAGTTAAACAAGCTCATCGAACAAGGGGTACTCGAACCAACAGACCCTGCCAGGTGGGAGACCCCCATAGTCACCCCGTTAAAGTCAGATGGGTCGGTGAGAATTTGTGGTGACTACAAGACCACCCTAAATCGCGCCTATCCTGTCCCAGTAGTACAGCATGTTTTGTACTCACTGAGGGGAGGCAAGGTTTTCGCGAAATTCAACCTGGCGCAAGCCTACCAACAATTGCCGGTCAACGCGGAAACCGCAGAGGCACAAACCATAGTCACCCACCGAGGAGCTTTCCGCTGCAAGAGGCTCCAATACGGAGTCAGCATAGCCCCGGGGGTCTTCCAGAGCCTGATGAAGAGGCTGCTCCAAGGCATCAAAGGGGTGGTGCCCTATTTTGATGACGTGCTGGTGTCAGCGGCAAACCAAAAACAATTGGAGAGCCATTTGAGGGAGGTACTTCAAAAATTCAAAGATGTGGGGTTAAAAGTCAAGAAAAAGAAATGCCAGCTGTGCACTGAGAGAGTTGAATTCCTAGGGTACCTCCTAGACCAGCACGGGATCCACACAACAGAAATAAAAATCAGGGCCATCAAAGAAGCCTCCAGACCAAAAAATAAAACCGAGCTACAGGCGTTTCTAGGACTGATTAATTTCTATAATGTTTTCCTGCCCCAAAAGGCGACCGCAGCGGAACCGCTGCATAGGCTGTTGGACAAGAAAGCCACCTGGAACTGGGGGAGGCGAGAGGAAAATGCATTCAGCCAGACTAAAGACCTGCTCACATCAGACGCTGTTCTCATCCAATACAGCGAGACCCTACCACTAGCAGTCACTTGCGACGCATCCCTTTCGGCGTCGGGGCCATCCTCAGCTACACGCTCCCTGACGGTAAAAAGGCACCCATCGCCTTTTTCTCAAGGACCCTCTCCAAACTGGAAAGGAATTACAGTCAGCTGGATAAAGAGGCCCTGGCAATCATCGCTGCCGTAAAGAAGTTCCACGAGTACCTTTATGGCAGAACCTTCACCGTCATCACCGATCACAAGCTGCTGTTCGGGATTCTGGCAGGGGACAGGGCCACCCCGAACATTCTATCCCCGAGAATGACAAGGTGGTCCAAATTCCTTGCCGCCTACAATTACCGGCTCACCCATCGGCCGGTAAGACAATCTCACACGCAGATGCTTTGAGCCGCACTCCATTGCCTGACATGGACGCTGACCCAGCACCCGCCACATCCACCCTGAGCATAGAGACTTTACCCAATCTCCCCCTAACCGCGTCAGACATTGTCTGAGAAACCAATAAAGACAAACGTCTGGCGCGGATTTTAAACTGGGTGGAGAAAGGGTGGCCGAAAAAAGACGACGATGAACAAGTCAGGACTTTCCGAAACCGGCAAACAGAACTCTTCACACAAAAAGGTTGTTTACTTTGGGGGGACAGGGTGGTTATCCCGGAAAAACTACGGGAAAAGGTTTTGGACATGTTACACAAAGGGCACCCAGGCATCATTGGAACAAAGACCCTGGCCAGAAGTTATGCTTGGTGGCCAGGGATGGACAAGGAAATCAAAGCCTGGGTGGCATCTTGCAGGCAATGCCAAGAATCCAGGCCAAGCCCTCCTGCCGCCCCAATCCTGGAATGGGAAACCCCCAGAGGGCCATGGTCGAGGATTCACATAGACTTCGCCGGGCCCACAAAAGGACACATGTTCCTGATAACGGTAGACGCTTACTCCAACTGGTCGGAGGTAAGCAACATGAAAACGACTACCACAGAGGCCGTTATCAGAGAACTCAACAAACTATTCTCAACCCATGGCCTCCCAGATGTAATTGTATCGGACAATGGGCCCCAATTTACTGCGCTACCATTCCAAAAATTCCTAGCGGAACGGGGAATACGGCATGCGCTGACAGCGCCGGCACATCCGGCGGCGAATGGGAGGGCAGAACGAATGGTACAATTTATCAAAAAAACAATCCAAAAGATTGAAACCGGGGAAATACAAGAAAAAATTAATAGAATGCTTTTCATACAACATATAACCCCAAATACAACAACCAACAAGAGCCCAGCAGAACTGCTAATGGGGAGGAAATTAAGGTTCCCCACTAGACAGGCTGCACCCGACGTACAACCCGGAAAACCCCCCCGACTCATCCAGCAAGCACCGAGCGTTCACACCAGGTGACACAGTTTACGCCAAGAACCTCACAGGGGACCCACTCTGGGTACCAGCAACCATAACCCAGGTGACAGGTCCCCGCTCGTACCAGCTACAAACAACTGATGGACGAGCATGGAAAAGACACATCAATCAGCTAAGATCGAGAACCAACGCAGGAAATACAACCAACACGGAAACCAGAGGGGGAAGGGGAAACCCAAACAGCATCCAGGAAACAAGAAAACCCCGCAACACAAAACGAACAAACCCAACAAGAAAGAAACCAGCAATACTCACCAGAGACAGACGACCAGCCTGAGGCCTCACCTGGAAGGTACAGCCAAGCCAGTTCCACCAGCCCGGAAAGACCAGGTGGGAACGACGGAGCCAGCAGCTCAACCAGCCCAGGTAGACCGGGAGGGAGCTGCAGCAAAAGGCCCGACTCACCCTTCCAGGCGGTTCCATTGATGAGGCAGAGAGCAACACAGAACCTGACCAAACTGGCCGGAGACTAAGGAACAACTAATCTGTGCAGGTCCAGCAGACAAATACGGAGCCCCGCCTACTTACAGGACTACGTCACGTAGGACTGAACCAAGAGGGGAGGGGTGTTCTGTATTTGCCTTCTTGAAAACCTGCATTCGGATTGGCTAAGATGCACAGCAACCTGATTGGTCGAGTGCGCGGCACTGATTGGCTGTTACAAAGCTACCGCAATTGGCTGAGCCGATCGCGGGAGATTCGAATGGCTGCCATTGGCCGTGGCACCTGGTGCAAGACCAATATAACCTAAATGGTGGCGCGCATGGACGCAGCGGCTTATGGCTCTCCTGTTCGGTGCTCTTTTTTGTTGTTTGTATACGTCTTTCTCGTTTACCTGTGGACTATCGGTTCTACGAACCAACTCTACACACGATCGGACATCATAGGTATAGGAAACCAACACCAGACGTCTGTTTCGAGTGTCTTTCACCGCACACATAACATCCCCGACGAGATAGCGAGACCAGCGGGCTCTCCGTGGATTGTTGTCGGGACTAGGAGGCGGCGCAGACGGAGGAGGGAGAGGAAGCAGAGGCGAGGCTGCAGGTCTGGTGTTATACTAAGGCTGAGGAAACATCCATACAAGCCACCTCTTCCGAGCCTGTATCTCGCCAACGCCAGATCCCTGGTACATAAAACGGACTATTTAAATCTACAACTCGCTGGCAACCGCTATGTTCGAGACTGCTGCGTTATGGTAATCACCGAAACCTGGCTACATCCCGGGATACCTGACGCTAGCATGCAGCTAGCAGGCCGCACTCTTCTACGCTGGGATAGAACGAAGGACTCTGGTAAGAGCAGAGGAGGGGGGCTCTGTATCTACGTACATGAGAACTGGTGCAACAACGGGACAATTATAGACAATCACTGTTCCCCTGATCTCGAGTACATGTCTGTAAGATGTCGGCCTTTTTTTCTACCGAGAGAGCTAACCGTTGTGATTGTTACGGCGGTGTACATCCCACCCGACGCAAACACAGACAAGGCACTCTCTCTCCTGCTGAACACCACAAACGAACAGCAGCAGGCCCACCCTGATGGTGTTCACGTCATTGCAGGAGACTTCAATAAGGCCAATCTGAAAACTGTACTCCCGAAATTCTACCAGCATGTCAAGTGTGCCACGAGGGGAGAAAACACTCTGGATCATGTTTATACCAACATCAAACATGCATACAGAGCTATACCCCTCCCCCACCTCGGGCATTCAGACCATCTCTCCCTCCTGTTACCCCCAGCCTACACCTCCCTCAGACGCAGTGGCAGGCCCATTACAAAGACTGTAACGACCTGGCCTGAGGATGCACTCAGCAGATTACAAGACTGCTTTGAGCAGACAGACTGGAATACGTTTCAACACCAGGAGCTGGAAACGCACACGAGTACGGTGCTGGACTATATCAAGTTCTGTATCGGAAATATGACTGTAGACAAAAACATCCGGGTTTTCCCAAATCAGAAACCCTGGATGACCACCCAAGTCCGCAGACTCCTTAAAGCCCGCGACGCAGCCTTCAGGTCAGGTGACAGAGTTCTGTACACAGCCGCCCGAGCCGACCTGAGGAGGGGGATTATAAAAGCCAAGATGGACCACAGGAGGAGCATAGAGTCCCACCTGTCCAGCCACAACACACGGGAGGTGTGGAAGGGCATACATGACATCACTAACCACAGGGGCTGTCATGTGACAACAGAACACCTGAGTGCAGCGCTAGCAGAGGAGCTGAACAACTTCTTTGCTCGCTTTGAAGTTCCACAACAGCATACAGCCGCACCAGCCCTACTCCCACCTCCAACCACATCCAGCTCCACCACTCCACCCAGTACACTCTCTGTGACGGAGGACGACGTTAGACGGGTGCTCCGTGCAGTGAACCCCAGGAAGGCAGCTGGTCCAGATGGAGTTCCTGGCAAGGTGCTCAGGGCATGTGCCCCCCAGCTCGCCTCCATCTTCAAAGACATCTTCAACCTCTCCCTGGCCCAGGCAGTTATACCATCCTGTCTGAAATCTGCCACAATCATCCCTGTGCCGAAGAAATCTTCCATCTCCAGCCTCAATGATTACCGTCCAGTGGCGCTCACTCCTGTAATCATGAAGTGCTTTGAGAGGCTGGTGCTCCGGCACATCATCAATCATCTCCCTCCAGATTTCGACCCCCACCAGTTCGCCTACCGCACAAACCGGTCTACAGAGGATGCCATAGCCATAGCTCTGCACGCTGCGCTGAACCACCTGGAGCAGCAGCAGAGCTATGTCCGGATGCTCTTTGTGGACTACAGCTCTGCCTTTAACACAATCATCCCAGGAATACTGACCAAAAAACTGGACACATTAGGTCTGCCCCCCCTCACATGTGCCTGGATAAAGGACTTCTTAAGCGACCGGCCCCAGACTGTGAGGCTTGGCCCCCACCTCTCCTCCACACGCACACTGAGCACTGGCTCCCCACAGGGCTGTGTGCTGAGCCCACTCCTGTACTGCCTCTACACCCACGACTGCAGTCCACAGCATGACAGCAACCTCATTGTGAAGTTCGCTGATGACACCACAGTGGTCGGACTCATCTCGAAGGGAGACGAGGCAGCCTACAGGAAGGAGGTCCTGATGTTGACAGCTTGGTGTTCAGACAACAACTTAGCTCTGAACACCAAGAAAACTAAGGAACTCATTGTGGACTTCAGGAGGCACAACACCGACCTGGCTCCCCTCTACATTGATGGAGAGCAGGTGGAGAGGATCCACACCTTCCGGTTTCTGGGTGTCATCATTGCTGACAAAATCTCCTGGACGGAAAACATCACGGCAGTCATCAAGAAGGCCCAGCAGAGACTCCACTTCCTGCGGGTGCTCAGGAAGCACAACCTGGACTCCAGCCTGCTGATTACCTTCTACCGTGCGTCCATTGAAAGCCTGCTGACATACTGCATCACAGTGTGGTATGGCAACTGCACCATGGCAGACAGGGAGAGACTACAGAGGGTAGTCAAAGCAGCTCAGAAGATCATCGGCTGCCCTCTCCCCTCCCTGTCGGACATCTACTCCTCCCGCTGTCTTAGCAGAGCTGTGAACATCACAAAAGACAGCTCCCATCCTGGTTATGGACTGTTTGACCTGTTGCCCTCAGGGAGGCGCTACAGGAGCATCAGGTCAAGGACAAACCGCCTCAAGAACAGTTTTTTCCCCAAAGCCATAACCACCCTGAACTCACACATGCACTGACTCCAAGTCCTGCCAAATACACTGTAAATATACTCAGGGACAACTGTGAACAATTTTGTGCAATATCATTATTATTATTATTGTGTTAGCTGACATGTGCAATAACTCCTACTGTGATAGGTACAAATTATGTGCAATAATACAGTACATTTTTCTAGTTTTTTTCTGTCTTTTTCAGTGTCCTAAGCTGGTACTTATTTTGTTAACTTTATTTATTTTATTCTTCCTTTATTATATTTTAGATATTTCCTTATGTATATTTTCTTGACATGCATGTCTGCACTGAACGACGAGTTGCTCTAATCTCACTGTGTATGCGTATAATGCAAATTGTACATGTGGATAGTGACAATAAAAGGCATTCTATTCTATTCTATTCTATAAGCCGCAGCCGATCCGAGCAAAGCAAGCAGATCTATCTAACTAATAAAGAGCTTTTAAAAGTCACTCGCCTCGCGTCTATTCTTGGGACCGATCTGCCTATACAACAGGAAGCATTCAAAATGTGGATTTACAGATGGCTGTTACCTATAAGTTGGGTTGACAAAATCAGAAATGAGGTGATAATCTGCCTGGGAAAGCCAAGGGAAATCATCAAAATCAGTGGTGGGTTTCCACATTTTTTCCTACTGGTTCTATGTGCGCGCTGTTTTTTTTAGCTCAGCTGAGGCACAGCAATCCTCTCTTCCCTGCAAATCAGCTGTGCTAAAAAACAAGGGACTATAGGAGAGGTAACAGCAGGTTGCAGAAATTTGGAGTAATTTGGAGAACTGGCAAATAGTTGATAAAAATAGGATTGCCAACATGATTACCAACATCCGATGATGGATATAGAAGAAGAAGGAGGAGGAGGAGGAGGAGGAGGAAGAGGAGGAGGAGGAGGAAGAGGAGGAGGAGAAGAAGAAGAAGAAGAAGTAATTGTGCTGCAACTGTTGTAAGTGTGAAAACAGCCATAAGTCACTGTTTTTTCAGTACCGTCGTAACTTCAGTCACTACATGAACAGTTGAAAGTGGAGGACCACCTGTATACAACTCGAAGAACCTGCTTTCCTGTTTCCTTGCTTGAGACAGTTCTGTTTGTAACTTCCCACTGAGGCCAAATCTTTTCTGAACAGGCTCAGCCGAGATTTCATGCAAGGTAATTGGTCACAGCTTTTGGAGCCAAGCATACTGAAATCACATGTCCCTCGATCTGTAGGAGGCCGCCGTTGAGCACCAAGGAAGAGATGCTGGCTGTGATAAAGACAAAACCAAGAACAGAGAAGATGCTTGTACAGCCGGCCGGGAAAGAAGCGGAGGTGGCTGGAATGGCCGTGCCGGGAGGAGAGGGGGAGGCGAATTCCTGATGCCGTGGGAAGTTTCTTCTCTCCTGTCCTGCCTGAAAGATGGAGGAGACCATGTGCTGGGAGGAAACACAGAGTGAAATGGCAGGAGAAGAAACGCAAAGGTGCTTTTTCAAGAGGCAACTGGATTTTTTTCCTGTTCTTCCTTGAAGATGTTTCGCTTCCCATCCAAGAAGCTTCTTCACTTCCCAGTTGAACCAAACAAGGTTCTTGGATAAGAAGCAAAAACATCTTCAAAGGAAAACAGAGAAAGTTCAGTTGCCTCTTGGGGAAAAAAAAGCACCTTTGGGACAATCATGATGTGGATGACCGAGAATCTCCTTAGACAACCATCAATCTATCATCAATCTATCATATCATCTATCTATCATCCATCTGTCTATCATCTCTGTCTCTTTCTCTCTTTTTCTCTCTCTTATCTATATATCTATCTATCTCCATCCTATCTATCTATCTATCTATCTATCTATCTATCTATCTATCTATCTATCTATCTATCTATCATCTATCCATCCATCCATCCATCCATCCATCCATCCATCCATCCATCTATCTATCTATCTATCTATCTATCTATCTACCATCTATCCATCCATCCATCCATCCATCCATATCTGTCTGTCTGCTTACTGTCTGTCTGTCTGTCTGTCTGTCTGTCTGTCTGTCTGTCTGTCTCTAATCTTTCTCTCCCCCTCTCTCTATATCTATCTGTCTGTCTGTCTATCTATCCATCCACCCACCTACCCATCCATCTCTCTATCATCTATCATCTATCTCATATTGTCTATCATATCTATCTCTCTCATCTTATCTATCTAGCTATCATCTAGCTATCTACTTTCCCTCCCTCCCTCCCTCCCTCCATCTATCTATCTATCTATCTATCTATCTATCTATCTATCTATCTATCTATCCCTCTCTCTCTCTCTCCCTCCCTCCCTCCCTCCCTCTCTCTCTCTTTATCTTTCTATCTATCTATCTATCTATCTATCTATCTATCTATCTATCTATCTATCTATCTATCTATCTATCATCTGGTTTTCATGGCTCAGGCAGGACCTGAATACATGACTTCCCACTTTGTAGGCTGGTGCCTTAACCGTTTCCTCATTTGCTTCCTTGCCTTCCGTCTGCTGACACCCCTGAGTCATGGCCAAGATCCAAAATAGGATTATTCCAGTTGATGCTCTGAAAGGGTTATGAAACCCCCAAAGGCTTTGTCAGACCCTAGGAAGACTCTCTTTCATGAGGAGCGTTTGGCCAGGGTCAATGAGGAGCCAGTGTCAACACACATGTTCATACATCATTGGACAAATCCAAATTACATAATTCATGAGAGATCCATGATAGCTCTGTGACCTGCATGACCTCACAGTGGCCCTTCCCTAAAGTGCTCTTTCCTTTGGAGATTTAGATGTCATTGTGTTCATGGAGAAAATTGGCCTATGTGGGCATTAGAATAGAATAGAATTCTTTATTGGCCAAGTGTGATTCGACACACAAAGAATTTGTCTTGGTGCAAATGCTCTCAGTATACATAAAAGAAACGATACAGTCGTCGAGAGTCAAGAATCATCAGGTACAACTGTTCTATATTAACATACTCCAAAAGCTGAAATCTGATTGGTCCACACAGACCGCATCCCGATTGGTTTACTGAACGGCCGTGATTGGCTTCCTAAGAATCAACTGCCGAGCCGATCGGGGGAGATTCAAAGGTCTGTCATTGGCCGACAAGCCGTGAGCAATCCCGATATGAAGGGCTGCCGCGGCTCCAAGATCTTGTACAGATCTTAACATAAAATAAAGAGCTTGAAGTACACTGGTCTTGCGTCTCTTTTGTACCTGAACTAACAACAACACTTAATGATAGTCATAGGGTACAATAAGCAATCAAATCATACTAGGAAACAGTCCATATAAATCGTAAGGATACGAGCAATAAAGTGACAGTCATACAGTTGACAATGACTCAACAGCACATAATCAATCAACATCCTTGTGTTATACAGGTAGTCCTTGACTTCTGACCACAACTGAGCCCAAAATTTCCATTGTTAAGCAAGATGGTTCTAACATGAGTTTTGCCTTTCTTGTCACCATTGTTAAACGAATCACTGCAGTTGTTAAGTTAGTTACACATGATTGTTAAATGGATCTGGCTCCCCCGTGGCCTTTGCTTGCCAGAAAGTCACCAAAGGGGATTCCTCTACCACCATCATAAATATGAGTCAGTTGCCAAGCATGTGAATTTTGATCACATGGCCATGGGGAAACTGCAACGGTCATAAGTGTGAAAAATGGTCATAAGTCACTTTTTTCAGTGCTGTTGTAACTTTGAACAGTCACTAACCGAATGGTTGTAGCACCGAGGACTAATATTATGTCCTGCCCAGACTTGTGATGGACTTGAGCTACCTATAAATCTAACAACTAACCAAATGATAACACTAATGTCCTTAATCCAGGCAGCAAAAGGTGAAAGAATCTATCAATTATCTTCAAAGTCCCCAGCTATGGAGAACTTAAGGGTGATCCAAATGGTCGTGTGGGAAGAAATATCCATTTGGTTCAGTTCCTAGCTGGGAGAAAGGCACCTGAGACAAAATGGAGGCTGATTGGAAAGAGAGTCCATTTAATAATGAAGCAGAACCACATGTTTGTGGTTTATGATTTTGGCGCAGCACATGGAGTTGAGAGTAGGGGGTATTTAAACTTTCTCTTGGGCTTTGCACTAGAGCTTCCTGTTCCTGTGCGTGAACATGTATTCTATTGGCTGTTGTCAGACTCCCATGGGGCCATGTAGGGGTCATAGCTGGCTCTATAGGCTAAGACAAATCTTAGAACTTTGTCTGAGCTAAGTTTGGTTGATGTTTCTGAGGGTGATGCAATGAAGGAGCCTTCTTGGGCAATTCCTGCTGCAGCTGAGGGCTAACCCTACCTTTGTTGGATCTTGGGCAGAGGTGGTATTCAGCGGGTTCTGACCAGTTCTGGAGAACCGGTAGCAGAAATTTTGAGTAATTTGAAGAACTGGCAAATGCCACCTCTGACTGGCCCCACCCCCATCTATTCTCTGCCTCCCGAGTCCCAGTTGATTGTCTGGGTCTTCTTTGGCTGTCCTGCACAGGAGAACGGAGCTGGAAGGCAGGTTAGTTGGGGGGAGGGAATGGGATTTTGCAGTATATCCTTCCCCCAGGAATGGGGAGGGGAGGGGGATTTTGCAGTATCCTATCCCTGTCATGCTCACCAAGCCACACCCACAGAACCAGTAGTAAAAAGTTTTGAATCCCACCACTGATCTTGGGTGAGGGTATTTGCTTATGAATAGAGCTACCTAGATACTTGGTTTCTTTCAATAAGTTCTTAAATGCTGACATCTGCTGAGAGCTATTTAGGAAGGTGGGGGCTGCTTTCCAAGAGCACGTTTGTCCATTTCTCATCCAGGAATATATAATATTTTGTCTTTTTAATATTTCTCAAAATATTTCATTCTTTTAGGAGAAGGGTGGGTGCTATCTTTCTACAGTAGCAAACTACAAGTCCCAACATCCTTTGCTAACAGCTGTGTGAGCTAAATCAACATGGAGTCGTTCAGTACTGGGGCAAAAAAGTGACTGACGAACATCCTTGCACTTACGACAGAATCCTCACATGATCAAAATTTTGAGTGCCTGGTAACCAGTGTGTACATATGATGCTTGCTGTGTGCTGGGATCATGTAATCACCTTTTGCGACCTTCCCAGATGGCTTTTGATAAGCAAAGCCAAGGGGGAAACCTGGATTTGCTTAATGACCTCACAGTTCCCTCAATCATTGCAGTGATTTGCTTACAACACTATTTAAAAGGGTCATAAAATTGGCCATGACTCATTTAGCAATTGCCTTGCTTAGCAATAGAAATTCTGATCTGATAAGGTCTTGAGATTTAAGAGCTGACCAGCAGTGAAGCTGACCAGGTGTGGCTGAGGCAATAGGAATGAATCAGCATAGCCTGGGTATTTCCCTTTAAGACTGGGGATGGGTTCTATCCCTTTAAGAGGTATTTATATAAAGGCAGCCATTAAAGGGTGTGTTCTCTCTCCTTCATTGCAGAGTTCTCCATGTGTAGAGTTAAGAAGTTTGCTTGCTTGTAAGTTATTTTGCCTACCACGTATATTTCCATATATAACTGTTGACAGTGGTTTAAACAGTGGTTTAAACTGACATTTAAACCACTGTTAAATGTTTAAGTGTGTGTTGTGTTTTGCTTCTGGGTTTTCTCATAATGGTAGTCATGCTGCAAACGCTCTAACATGATCCCAGTTGTCATTGTTGTACAATATTAGCATACTCCGAAACCCTCGCGCCCGATTGGTCCGGACCAGCAGAGACCTGATTGGTCAACAGGTCGGTCGTGATTGGAGCACTGGGAATCTACCGTGATTGGCTGTGCTGATCACAGGAGATTCAAAGTGCTGCCATTGGCTGCCGAGCCAGCCCTATATAAAGGGCTGCCACGGCTCGCATTCTCAGACCTTTACCTATACCTCATAAAGAGCTGAACTCACGTAAATGGTCTCGCGTCTCTGTCGAACCGATCCGCCTTAGATCTAACACTGGTGACAAGGGTGGGATCGTGAGACAAAGGGACCATCCAGCACGTGGCGAGGCGGCACGCAGCAACCAGCAGCATGGCTGGAATCAACTCACCACCCGCTCCCTTCAACCCTGCTACTGAGGACTGGGAATCCTATACCGATAGGTTCCAAATGTTCCTCGAGAGTAGCAACCTCAAGGACGCCAATGGCTACAAGAAACGAGCCGTGTTCCTCACGCACTGCAGGCCCGCAGTCTTCAAAATGGCCAAAGCCTTGGCCAAACCAATGGACATCAAGGCGATGGAGTGGGACGATCTCGAGCCCCTGCTGTGGAGCCACTATGCCCCCATCATGCCCATCCTCATCCAGCGGCATGACTTCTACAGGCGGGATCAACGCAAGGGCGAAGGGCTAGCCAACTTCATAGCGGCACTACGGGGCCTGGGGGGTCTGTGCGAGTTCACCGACCTGGACGAGGCCCTGCGAGACCGCGTCATCCTGGGACTCTGAGACCCCGTCCTCCAGAGCTGCATCATGGCAAAGGGAGACATCTCCCTCGCCGATGCCCTCACCGAAGCCGCTGCAGTGGAAGCGGCCAAGAAATCAGCGGCTCGGATGCAACAATCGAGCATCATGCCGTGAGCGGAGACTGGAGAAGCAACGTCAACCCCTGAGAGGAGGCCAGCGACAGACCACACAACCACACACCATGGCAACATCGACTCCTCAGAAATTGAAGACGACAAGGAGGAGATCCACCGTCTCCAATCAGTGCGGGAGTGGCGGGAACCATGAGGTCGTAAGTCGAGGTTCCAGTGTGCCGGCTGCGGCGGCGATCACCCCTGAGTGGACTGTGATTTTCTCGAAGCCATTTGCAGGCATTACGAGAAACAGGGGCACATCGCCAAAGTGTGCTGGAATAAGAAGCACTACAGCCCGCGGTGACGAGATGCCAGCCCCCGATGGAGAGACAGCACCCCCAACAGGACCCGAGATCACCAGACGGAGAACTGCTGGAGCCAGGAAGGTCAGAACAGGCGACTCCAGGAGACGAGACAGAGAGAGGAAACGCACCAGACTGTTGTTATCGGCCATTCCTCCACCAGCTATGCCAGAAAGGTATACGTGACGGTCGGGATAGAAGACCAGCAATGCGACATGGAGGTGGACTCAGGGTCTTTCCTCCCAATGGCCTCCTGGTGCACACTCAAGCGCCTGGTCCCCACCATCTGCCGCCAAGAACTGGAAGACCAAACATTAACCCTCAAAGATTATCAGGGAAAGCGAATCCCTGTAGTCGGTAGAGGCCATTTTAAAGTCACCTTCAAGGGCCACACAGAAGTGCTACCTCTGACGATCATCGATCGAGATCGGCCAGCCTGTTGGGACTGCAGTGGTTCGCACCCCTGAGCATCGAAGTAACAGGCATACACCACATCGGAGAGGCAGACTGGGAAACGGCACTCGTGAGGGACTTCCGGGAAGTCTTCGACGACCGTTTAGGCAAGTACCGGGGGTCCCCTATTTCATTTAATATAGACCCAAGCATCGCGCCAATCCGCCTTAAGCCCAGGCGAGTGCCATTTGCACTCAAGCCCAAGATCGATGAGCAACTCGATAAGCTCATCGCGCAAGGGGTGCTGGAACCGATCGATCATGCCCGGTGGGAGACCCCAATTATCACCCCCATCAAGCCAGATGGGGCTGTGAGAATTTGTGGTGACTACAAGGCCACCCTAAACCATGCGCTCCAACAAAGCGCATACCCCATCCCAGTAGTCCAGCATCTTCTGCACTCACTGGGGGGAGGCCGGATCTTCGCAAAGCTCGACCTGGCGCAAGCCTACCAGCAACTGCCGGTCGACGCCACGACAGCAGAAGCCCAAACCATCGTAATGTACCGAGGGGCTTTCCGCTGCAACCGGATCCAGTTTGGAGTCAGCGTGGCACCTGGGGTCTTCCAAAGCCTTATGGAAAGACTCCTCCAGGGAATAGAAGGGGTGGTGCCCTACTTTGATGACGTCTTGGTAGCCGCGAAAAATGAGAAACAACTAGAAGCCAGGTTGAGGGAGGTACTGCAGAAGTTCAGAGACTCGGGACTTAAAGTCAAGAAAGGGAAGTGCCAGCTACGGGCCGAAAGGGTCGAATTTCTGGGGTACCTCCTAGATAAACAAGGGATTCACCCCACAGAAAAGAAACTGAGAGCCATAAGGGAAGCACCGCGACCAAAAAACAAAACGGAATTACAGGCTTTCTTGGGACTGTTAAACTTTTACAATGTCTTCCTACCTCAAAAGGCGACCACGGCGGAACCGCTACATAGGCTGTTAGATAAAACAGCCACATGGACCTGGGGAGCATGGGAGGAGAGCGCTTTCAACAACACAAAGAACCTGCTAACATCCGACGCGGTACTAATCCAGTACAGTGAGACTCTGCCATTGACGGTAACTTGCGACGTGTCACCATTTGGAATCGGCGCCATCCTCAGCCACCAGCTACCAGATGGGAGGGAAGAACCCATCGCTTTCTCGTCAAGGACACTTTCAAAGCCAGAGCGGAACTACAGCCAGCTCGACAAAGAGGCCCTAGCAGTCGTCGCCAGCATCAAGAAATTTCACGAATACCTTTACGGTAGGACTTTTACAATCATCACAGATCACAAGCCACTGCTAGGAATCCTGGCGGGGAACAGGGCCACACCGAACATTCTATCACCAAGAATGACTAGGTGGTCCGAATTCCTAGCAGCATACAATTACCAGCTGATACACCGACCCAGCAAGGACATTGCCCATGCAGACGCCCTAAGCCGGTCACCCTTACCAGACTGGGAAGATGACCCAGCACCCACAACAGAGGTACTCCAAATAGAGACAATATCCAACCCACTCGTGACCACGCCAGACATTGCCAGAGAAACAAATAAAGACAAACGGCTGGCGCGAGTCTTGAGCTGGGTGGGAAAAGGGTGGCTGGAAGGGGACATAGACGAACTATTCAGACCCTTCCGGAACAGACAAACCGAACTCTTTACTGAAAAGGGCTACATACTTTGGGGGAACAGAGTGGTAATTGCTGAAAAATTACAGGAAAAGATATTGGGAATGTTGCATGAGGGGCACCCGGGGATGGTTAAGATGAAAAGCCTGGCCAGAAGCTATGCATGGTGGCCAGGAATGGATAAACAGATCGAAACCTGGGTTGCCAAATGTAAACAATGCCAAGAGTCCAGATCCAATCCACCCACCGCCCCAACCCAAGAATGGGAAAAACCAAGAGGTCCGTGGTCCAGAATTCATATAGATTTCGTGGGTCCAACCAAGGGACATATCTACCTTATCACAGTAGATGCTTACTCCAACTGGCTGGAGGTAAGCACTATGAAGTCAACCACAACGGAGGCGGTGATAAGGAAACTGAGCAAACTTTTCGCTACGCACGGCCTGCCAGATGTAATAGTGTCAGACAATGGGCCCCAGTTCACCGCACTAGCGTTTGAACAATTTCTGGCAGGCCAAGGGATACGCCATGCATTAACCACACCGGTAAACCCGGCGGCGAACGGGCGGGCGGAACGCATGGTCCAATACACCAAGAAAGCTATCCAGAAAATAGAAACAGCCAATATACAGGACAAAATCAATAAAATGCTCCTCATTCAACACATTACACCTAGCGCAACCACAAATAAAAGCCCGGTGGAACTAATGATGGGCCAGAAACTACACTCTACACTAGACAGAATGCACCCAACATATAACCCAGACAAACCCCCAGGTTCCTCCAGCAAACACAGAACATTCAACATAGGGGACCCAGTATATGCCAAAAATCTCACAGGAGAACCACTCTGGGTGCCAGCAACAATCACCCAGATAACCGGGCCCCTATCATACTGATTGGAAACTAGCGACGGGAAAAACTGGAAATGGCACATAAACCAACTTAGGTCAAGAATAGCCGCCACAACCAGCCAAACACCCGAACAAGAAACTAGAAGGGGGGGGAATCGGTAAGCGATAGAGAAGGAACCGAAGAAAACCAACTAACGCAAGCAGAACACCCCCCACCTAGAATAAATAAACCAATAAACCAATGCTACTCACCTGTAGACGCAGGACCAATGGAGCACGAAACCCCGGGGTCTTCACCTGGAAGGAGCAGCCAAACCAGCTCACCCGGCCAGGAAAAACCAAGCGGGAGCAGAAGCGGCAGCTCAACCAGCCCAGGAGAACCGGGAGGGAGTGACCAAGAAAGGCCCAGCTCAACGTTCCAGGCGGTTCCATCCCAAGGAACCAGAGCGACAGAGGAGGCATCCGAACCGGTCAACGACCACACCAGAACTGAACCGCGCAGGTCAAGGAGGCAGGGAAAAAGCCCCGCCTACCTACGCGACTACATCACTATGCACCAAAGGACGAAACCAAGAGGGGAGGGGTGTACAATATTAGCATACTCCAAAACCCTCGTACCCGATTGGTCCGGACCAGCGGAGACCTGATTGGTCAACAGGTCGGCCGTGATTGGAGCACTGGGAATCTACCGCGATTGGCTGTGCCGATCGTGGGAGATTCAAATGCTGCCATTGGCTGCCAAGCCAGCCCTATATGAAGGGCTGCCACAGCTCGCATTCTCAGACCTTTACCTATACCTAATAAAGAGCTGAACTCACGTAAATGGTCTCGCGTCTCTGTCGAACCGATCCGCCTCAGATCTAACAGTTGTACGTCGAGGACTACCAGTTGATCTGGGAGGCCACTGCCTCAGTCCTGTGAGTTACTCATGGGCAAGAGATAAGCGTACTTCCTGCTCAACATAGCTGCAAGCAGTAGCGGGGGATGGAGGAGGTGGGCTGCTTCCTCCCTCGCTCTCATTCACATGCCAGCGTAATTGGAATAATTTACCCACTGCGTGCAAAGCCACCAGCATATAATAAAATAATGAGGATAAAATTAGACTCGGTCCCATGTGCTTCTGACATGAAAGTTGTTTTGTTCATTTAAAACTTCTTTGGTGTGCTGCTCAAAAAGGTTTTGAAACAGGGCTGTTTCTGCTGGATTTCTTCCCTGCTAATATTATAGTTTAACATTAAGAAAACTAAGATCATGGCATCCGGCCCTCTCAATTCCTGGCAAATAGATGGGGAAGAAATGGAGGCAGTGACAGATTTTATTTTCCTGGGCTCCAAGATCACCGCAGATGGGGACTGCAGCCAAGAAGTTAAAAGACGCTTGCTCCAGGGGAGGAAAGCTATGGCAAATTTAGACAGCATACTACAAAGAGAGACATCACCCTGCCAACAAAAGTATGTATAGTCAAGACTATGGTCTTCCCAGTTGCAATGTACGGCTGTGAAAGTTGGACCACAAGGAAGGCTGAGCACCAAAGAATTAAGGCCTTTTTTTTTTTTTTTTTGAAAAAGATTTTATTAATTTTCTACAAACAAACAAGACAAACAAAACATAAAAACATCAACTCTTATATGTACATCCAGTGTGTCAGTTGGTTCATCATTTTTGTGCATTCATTCTGTAGTCTCAATTGCAATTATGTTACATAACAACTCATATTGTCAATCCAAACTTATATATCCTAATATCACCAGTTTATAACAAATCTATAATCATATCAAATCAATCCTAAAAAACCCTTTATAAATATGTCGAATAACAAAATAATAGCAAAATAGCAAAATAAAGATATTCCTTACTGTCTAGCATTCTAAATATTCTATTATCGTATTTTATCATCTAACCATTGATAAAAAAGATCCCAAATTTCATAAAATTGTTTATCCTCTTGCTCTCTAATTTCAAATGTCAATCTACTCATCTCAGCACATTCCAATATTTTCTTAATAATTTCTTCCTGTAATGGTATTTTCTCGTTCTTCCAATTTTTAGCAAATACAATCCTAGCCGCTGTTAATACATTTACAATCAGGTACTTCAAATCTTTACTGTATATATCAGGTAAAATTCCCAATAAGAAGATCTCTGGTTTCAAGTCTATGTGTTTCTTTGTCATTTTTTCCAACCACATGCGAATTATAGTCCAATATTTTCTAGCGTCCTCACAAGTCCACCCCATATGGTAATACGAGCCGGGTATCTGATGACATTTCCAGCATTTTTCAGATTTGTTCTTGAACATTCCTGCTATTCTTGTCGGGGGAAAGTGCCACCTGTAAAACATCTTTTACAAGTTTTCTTTATATGCTGTTGACATTGTCATTTTATAATTTTGAGACCACAATTTCTGCCATTTCTCTAGATCAATCCCATATCCAAAATTCTTCCCCCAAACAATCATAGTTTCTTTGACTTGTTCTTCCTCTAATTTCATTCCCAGTAAATAACCATATAATTTTTTAATCACCTTCTTATCAGTACCCATCAAGATCTTATCTAAATCAGTCTGCTTATCATAGAATCCCTCCGTTTTAGAATCTTCATCATACCTTGAATGTATTTGCGCATATGAAAACCAATTCATCCTTATACCTTGTTCCTCTAAGTTTTGTATCGATTTAAGTTCACCCTTTTCATCCAAAAGTTCCCCATATCTAACTGTTTGTTCCTTCTTATAAATTATAGGATAGGAAAATGCTTCAATAGTCGATAACCAAACTGGAATTTTCAAATAACATTGTCTTTTTATCTTCTCCCAGTTTAACCACAAAGACTCCCGCATATAATGTCTTCTAAAATAACCCTGTGTTTTAGTTCCCTTATACCATAAAAAAGCATGCCAGCCCAACAGCAAATCATGCCCTTCTAATGTCAACAACCTATGCTTTCTTAATGTTATCCATTCTTTGACCCACATCAAATTTGCAGCTTGATAATACAATTCCCAATTAGGCAGGCCAAAACCTCCTCTAATTCTAGCATCTTGCAAAGCTTTAGCTTTATTCTCGCTTTTTTACCTCGCCATATAAACTTCAACATGATTTTATTTAAATCTTCAAAATAGTCTTTTCCAAGCTTAATTGGTATTGTTTGGAACAAAAATAAAATTCTAGGTAAAATATTCATCTTGATTGTTGAAATTCTCCCTATTAATGACAATTGCAAGTTTTCCCACTTCTTCAAATCTGTAGCTATCTGTTGTTTGAGTTTAATATAATTATTCTCTTTTAATGTGCTACATCTTGCTGTCAAATATATCCCCAGATACTTAACCTTATTTGTAATTTGGATTTTCAAAAGATCTGCCAGTTCTTCTCTTTGTCTCAAAAGCATGTTCTTTGTCAAAATCTTTGTTTTATCTTTATTTATTTTCAAACCAGCCATCTCACCATATGTCTCTATCTTTTCCAATAACCTTGGAGCTGTTTCTAACGGATCTTCCAGAATAAAAGCTAAATCATCAGCAAAAGCTTGTAGTTTAAATTCTTCCTTCTTAATTTTCATTCCTTTTATGCTTTTATCATCCCTAATATTTCTATTCAACACTTCCAAGGTCAACACAAATAGCAAAGGGGATAGGGGACACCCTTGTCTTGTGCCTTTTATTATATTAATAAAATCTGTAAGTTCCCCCTCCATCATTACCTTTGCTGTCTGTTTATTATATATGGCTTCGATTGCTTGAATAAATTTTTTAGCAAAACCCATCTGTTCCAATAGTAATAACATAAATCTCCAATTCACGTTGTCAAATGCCTTTAGAGCATCTAAAAATATCAAAGCCATTTGCTTTTCAGGATGAGCCTCATAGTATTCCAAAGTATCCAAGATTACTCTCATATTGTCTCTGATTTGTCTCTTTGGCAGAAATCCATTTTGATCTGGGTGAATAAAATTATTTAAATATTTTTTAAGTCTTTCTGCTAAAATTGAAGCAAAGATTTTATAGTCTGCATTCAATAAGGAGATGGGTCTGTAGTTCTTAATTTGCAGTGGGTCAGCCTCTTCTTTTGGAATAAGTGTGATATAAGCCTCTGACCATGTTTTGGGTATCATCTTCTTTAACATAACTTCATTCATGACTTCTAACAATGGGATACTCAATGATTCTTGAAATGTTTGATAGAATTCTGCCGGAAGCCCATCTGGACCCGGTGCTTTCCCATTGTTTTGTCTCTTAAATGCTTCATTTAATTCCATCATTGTTATATTGCTTTCTAACATTTCTTCAGTCTCTTTAGGTATCTTTGGTAAATTAGCATTCTGTAAATATTGTTTGACTTTTTCCTCATCAATATTCTCTTGTTTATATAGTTGCCCATAAAAATCTCGAATAATTTCCTTTTTCTCCTTATTACCATAACAAACTCGGCCTTGATCATCTATTAACTTCAATATTTTTCTTGATTCCTTCTCCTTTCTCAATTTATATGCTAGCCATCTACCTGGTTTATTTGCATCTTCGAAGTAATTCTGTTTAGAATTTCTGATTTTCTGTGCCAATTCTTCTTTCTCTATTAATTCCATTTTATGTTTAATTACATCCAGCTTCAATTTAATATCTTTTTTCTGTGGCATTTTCTGCAATTCTTTTTCAAGTCTTTTATACTCATCTTCTTTTTTATTTTCTCTGAAAAAGAAAGTCAATTCCTTCTCCATCCATTGTATAAAATCTTTCTCCTTTAAAATAGTATTATTTAATGTCCATCTCGATCTTTTTTTTTGTCCCTTCCATTTAATTGTCATTGGGCTATGATCTGCCCAAGTACTTGTTTCAATATTTGTTTCTTGAATATTGGATATTAATTCTGTTGATATCCAAATCATATCTAATCTGGACCATGATAAATGTCTATTTGAATAAAAAGTATATTGTTTAGCTTTAACATTTCTTTCTCTCCAAATATCTTTTAAAGTTAGTTCATCTGTCATTTTAAAAAAAGATTTAGGGAGAGCCTTTCTATTTTGCTTGGTTGTTGTTGCTATATAGTCCAATTTATTGTCCACAATTCCATTAAAGTCTCCCATCATAATTATATTAACATAGTCCAGTCCAATTATTTTCATGTGTAGCTTTTTATAAAACTCTTCTTATTTTTCATTCGGAGCATAAATTGCAATCAAGAGTATTTTTATATTATTGTTCATTATTTCCACCATTAATACTCTTCCATCTTCATCAGTGTAGATCAGTTTTGCTGGGATAGCCTCTTTAATATATAGAACCACTCCTCTTTTCTTACATTGAGTCAAAGAAGTAAATATTTTCCCTAATTTTGGCTGTACTAACAATTGTTCATGTTGTTTTTTAATATGAACTTCTTGTAGACAAATTATATCAAATTTTAATTTCTCTAATTTATGAAAAGTTTTCCTTCTTTTAACAGCTGAATTAAGTCCATTTATGTTCATTGTAATCAGTTTTCTTTCTTCCATGATTATGCTTTATATTTAGGTCTAACAGCTCTCGTGGATCTCACTTCACGCTGTTCTTTACTGTCCACCTGTCCACCTACAGCTCCTTTCTCTTTTTCAGTCTCCAGTTGTTCCTCTTGAAACTCAATTAATGAGACCGCTTTCTCTGCCTCCTCTCTTCTTCTTCCAAAAAATTCTGCATGGAAAAGTTCTGCTTTCTCAATTGAATCAATTCTATGTCTCTGCTCTTGCCACGTAATCATTAATCCTTCTGGAATCAGCCATCTATAATTCACTTCGTTTTCCAGTAGCATTTTAGTCAGAAATCGATATTCTCTTCTCTTCTCTTCTCTTCTCTTCTCATCTCTCTCACTCTTCTGGGTATTTGTTTTAAAACCACAATCTCTTTACCTTTGTATTTCAATGTTTTCTCTCTTACCACTTGTAATATTTGTGTTTTGATGGATTTTTTGGTAAATCTAATATGGACTTCCTTTGGTAATTTATTTCTCATCGCATATCTTGTATAAACTCGATATACCTCATCTACTCCATCCATCATCTTTTCCTCTGTAATTTCCAAAGCATCTGCCAAAATTTCTATCATTATCGCAGCCAAATTTTCTCCTTTTTCCTCTTCTATATTTTGAAATCTGAGATAAAATTCTGACCTTTCCATCTCCCACCTCAACATCCCATTTTTTTCTTGTTCAGCCACTGTTAATCTACTGTAAATATTTCCAATCTTCTCCTCTCTTTGTTTCCCTTCTTCCTCAATTTTTTGGAATCTCTCGTCATACTTCCCCATCATTTGTTTGATATTTTCCACTTTTTCATCAGTCTTCTCTATTCTTTGTTCAATGATGTCTGATTTTATCTTGAGATCCTGGATTCCTTGCATAATCATCTGTAAAGTTGCTATTTCTTGTTCTTTATTTTGCTTCAACATTGTCTGAATTAAACGTTGTCCTCCAGCTGGTGGGGAAGCAGAGGTAGAAGTAGAAATGCCAACTGGTATTGGTTTCCTGCTCATTTTAATGCCTCCAAAGCTTCAAATTCTTTTTGACTTTTAATCCAACTGGTAGAATAGTCAATTATAATCCAAAATGGAAAAATCCAATAGTAAAAGACCCAAAACCAAAGAAGAAAAAGGAAAAAAGAAAGAAGAAAAATCTTCAGGTTCTTCTTGACCCTAATCCAATTACAAAGTAGTCCACCATAAAAAAGGAAAAATAGAAAGGAAAAAAACAAACAAACCCAAAAATGATATTATTGATTAAGAGCAAATAAAAAACAAAAGAAAAAAAAGAAATTCCTTCAGGTTCTTCACACCTTAATCTCAATAATCAAAAAAGAAAAACAAAGTGGTCCAAAAACATGGATAGAAAAAGCAAAGAAGTCCCAATAAAAATAAAGAGAAAAAAAGAAAAATAAAGAAAAAACTCTGAGACTTTCCCTTTAAAATAAAAGGAAAAAATAAGAATATTACTAGAATTGAAATTTACAAAAAGGCTGGCGAATGGGGTATATATATATATATATATATAAGAGAGCACACTGCACTTTATTTATTTATCCAAGGCTCTTATTATGACTCTCTCCTCCAGCAGCTTCAAAGCTAAGCCTCAAGTGTTGAAATATTGATAAGAGTCCAGGAAAACACCTGTAATAATATTTTGCTGTGCTCTCCCTCTATCTTATCACGTTGAAATGTCCTTGAGAAGGAGTCTTCTTACAACTCTTTCCAATTCAAATAAAGTATTTTCAAGCCTCTAGTTGGCAGTGTTGCAATGTTTCTTAATGCTCTTCCCCCCCCAACCAGAAAAAATGAATAATGTATACAAAAAAGAAAAGAAAAAGAAAATAGCTAAAGGGAGCCTCTATCCTAGAAAAAATTATAAAATCAAAAGGAGCATAAAAATATATATAAGAGAAAATTCAATCCGGTTACCTACAAAGTCACACTTAAGTCCCCAGAGAAAAAGTAAGAAAAAGAAAAAAGAATCCAAGCCTCAATTTGACATCACTTTAAAAAACGCCGCTCAAACAGTTTTGGTCAAAAAAAAAGAGCCTCACAGGTTTCTTCTTTGTTCAGGATGCCCTTTCAAATCTCAGCGAATTTACAACAAAAGTGTCTCACCCAGCCGACACACTTTCTTTCCAGCCACTTTCTTTTCGGAGCTGTCCCGACTTCAGCAGCTCTGGAGGCTGCCTCTCCGCCGCCAGCAAAAGGGCTTCTCCCGGATCAAACCAGAGATTTTGCGATATCTCTGGGATCCTGGGACAGTACCCTTCTCAATCCCCGTCTCTACAGGACGGTTTAGGTCTGTTGGGACCGACCAGGGGCGAAAATATCGGCTGCAATCTCAGAGCCCCAAGATCACAGCTGTATCGCTGAAACGAAGCTCCGCCTTCTACCCAAAGAATTAAGGCCTTTGAACTCTGGTGCTGGAGAAGACTCCTGCGAGTCCCTTGGACTGCAAAGCAATCCAACCAGTCAGTCCTAGAGGAGATCCACCCTGACTGCTCTTTAGAAGGCCAGATCTTAAAGATGAAATTCAAATACTTTGCCCACCTCCTGAGAAGGAAGGACTCGCTGGAGAAGAGCCTAATGCTAGGAACGATTGAGGGCAATAGAAGAAGAAGGGAAGAAGAAGAAGAAGGGAAGAAGGCAGAGAATGAGGGGACTAGATGGAGTCACTGAAGCAGTCGGTGTGAGCTTAAATGGACTCCAGAAGATGGTAGAGGACAGGAAGGCCTGGAGGAATGTTGTCCATGGCGTCGCGATGGGTTGGACACAACTTTGCAACTAACAACACCACCACTATATTTTATCATCTTTATTTTGTCAAACAATTAAAGATCAGCTTCGAATAAAAAGCAAATGAGAAGGAAAGGAAATATGAAGGGAAGGGGAAAAATGGAATATAAGAGGAAGAAAATTAACATACACAAATAAGTGATTTCTGGCCTTGTTTGTAACAGAAATTAATAAATTATTTGCTCAACTTCACTGCTTATTTAAAAAAAAAATCCCTTCCACCCCACATTTAATTCTTTTTCAATCATCAATCGTCACTCCACTTTTCACGGTTCTCAATGAAAAGTCCATAGAGAATTTCCCTAAAAGGATCTTTTAAAAAAGGACATTATTCCTTTTTTAGGGGCTGCCACAAAGAAGAGAGGGACAACCAATTTTCCAAAGCACCAAAAACAAGGCAAGTATCAATGAATGGAAATTAATCAAAGAGAGAAGCAACCTGGAATTAAGGAAAATCTCTTGACAGTGTGAACAATTAACCAGTGGAACTACTTGCCTCCAGAAGTTGTAGGTGCTCTAATAGTGGAGGTTTTAAGAAGAGATTGGACAACCTTATGTCTAACATGATATAGGGTTTCCTGCTTGAGCAGGGGGTTGGACTAGGTGACCTCCAAGGTCCCTTCACACTCTGTTATTCTGATATTCTGTTATTATCTCTGACCAAATCAGTCACTTTCACCATTTCTGCCAGTTCTTACATCTTCACCATTCAGTCTTCCATTGTGGGAACTTCAGTACTTATCCATATAATAATTCTGCTTTTGCAGGATTTACTTATTTGGGAGGAAGCAAGTGGTTGGGTGAGCCAGTCCAAATTTAGAACTACCCCAATCTGGGATGAATGAAATTTTCTGTGTTGCCATCTAATGTGTCATATGGATTTTTGCATCCCAACCTCGTGTCCCATGGGCCACAATGGTTTATTAACAGCCTTATTAAAATACGCAGGTAGTCCTCAATTTACGACCATTTGTGGAACAAGTGTTCAAAGTTTTCACGGCGCTGAAAAAGCAATTAATGACTGGTCCTCACATTTACAAATTTTGCAGCATTCCCAGCAGTGGTGGGATTCAAAAAAAATTTTTACTACTGGTTCTGTGGCGTGGCTTGGTGGGCAAGGTGTGGCTTGGTGGGCGTGGCAGGGGAAGGATACTGCAAAATCCCCATTCCCTCTCCACCCCACTAACCTGCTTTCCAGCTCCGTTCTCCTATGCAGGGCAACCAAAGAAGACCCAGACGATCAGCTGGGACTCAGGAGGCAGAGAATAGATGAGGGTGGGGCCAGTCAGAGGTCGTATTCCGAACTACTCAAAATTTCTGCTATCGGTTCTCCAGAACTGTCCGAACCTGCTGAATGCCACCTCTGATCCCCAGGGTCACATGATCAGAATTTGAGCAATTGGCAACCAGCCAGATCCAGCACGCAGGCCTTGAGTTTGACACCCCTCTTGTAAAGAGCTGATTTCCTTTAGGATTGACCAATTTGATCTCCTTGCAGTCCTTGCAGTCCAAGGGACTCTCAAGAATCTTTCAAAAGTTATAGAAATCTAGTATAGATCCTTTGAATCAAGTGCCTCTTTGTTTTCTTCCTTGTTATTTAAATATTCTATAATGTTGTACAGGAAACAGCCCAGAATTGCCTTCACAAATAAAGTTAATGAACAGTTAAATTAAATAAATATAGCATTGAATCTATCCCAGTGTTGCATTGTTCTTTCTGGTTCCTTAACAGGAAGTGGTATTTATCCTTTTCAGTGACATTGAAGTATGAAGGAATTAGCCATGCCTAATGAGATTCTTTATTTATTTTATTTTGTTAAGCGATTATAAAATAACAGTTATAAGTATAAACATAGTTATGAATACATAAAATGGATACATATCAGAAAAATAAAAAGAAACAATAGGACAGGGATGGTAAGCACCTCTTAGGAAAGGGGTGAGGTCAATAGTAGACAGTCTAAGGTTAAAGTTTTTGGGGTTTGGGGAAAAAAACCACAGTCAGGTAGAGTATTCCAGACATTGACTACTCTGTTGCTGAAGTCGTATTTCCTGCAATCAAGTTTGGTGCGGTTTACCTTGAGTTTGTATCTATTGTTTGCTCTTGTGTTGTTATGGTTGAAGCTGAAGTATTCATTGACAGGTAGGACATTGCAATGTATGATTTTATATACTATACTTAGATCGGACCGAAGGCGGCGTAGTTCTAGGTTGTCTAGGTCTAGAATTTCAAGTCTGGTGGCATAAGGTATTCTGCAATGAGTAGGGGAGTAGAGAACTCTTCTTGTGCAATATTTCTGGACTTTCTCAACTGTGTTAATATCAGATACGTAATGTGGGTTCCAGACTGATGAGCTGTATTCAAGTATTGGTCTAGCAAACATTTTGTATGCTCTAGTTAGTAGTGTGATATTACCAGAGAAAAAGCTATGTAAGATTACGTAGCTTACGTAGTCGGCTCTAGCACTTAGGTCATTTGAGATGAGTACTCCAAGATCCTTGACAGAGTTTGGATCATCAACAAGGTCTTGACTATTCAGCCTGTATTTTATTTTCTGATTTTTTTTTTTTTTGGCCAATATGTAGGACAGAGCATTTATTTGTTGAGATTTGAAGTTTCCATTTGTTTGCCCATTCTGATACATAGTCAAGATCTTTTTGAAGGCTAACAGTATTATCAATGGTGTTGAATAGCTTTACATCATCAGCGAAGAGAATGCAGTTGCTCTTGATATGATCACAGAGGTCATTTATGTAGAGTATGAAGAGAGTTGGTCCTAGAACACTGCCTTGGGGGTCACCACTGTTGACAGGTACAGAATTTGATAGGATGCTCCCAATTTTGACCATTTGTTGCCTGTTTGACGGGAATACCTCTATCCAGTTACGCAGGTGTCCAGAGATACTATAAGATTTTAGTTTTAGGAGTAGTTTGTCATGTACCACTGAATCAAAGGCTTTACAGAAGTCTATGTAAATTGAGTCTATTGCTTTGCCCTGATTGAGTTGTGTAGTCCATATGTTTTTGCAGCGTACGAGTTGTAGATTACAGGATAGTTTTTTTCTGAAACCAAATTGTTTGTTAGAGAGTATGTTGTTTGTCTCTAAGTGGAGGATAATGGATTGGTTAATAATTGATTCCATGACTTTACAGGTGACGCAGCATAAGGAGATTGGTCTGTAATTTTCAACTAGGCTGGGGTCTCTCTTTTTGAAGATGGGGATGACCGTGGCCAGTGATCATGGGTTTGGCAAGGAGCTGGTCCTGAAAGATTTTTCAAAGATTATGCTTAGAGGTTCGGCTATGGCAGTGGATAGCTTTTTTAATAAGTAGGCACACATTCCGTCCAGTCCAATAAATAGAGACAGTTTTAGATTGCGTAGTGCTTTTTCAACATTGTCTTCTGCAAAATCAGTATGTATTAGATCATTGTAGTTGTCTGTGGTTTGACTAGGAAATACTGGGCATGATCCATTGCTGTTTACAAATACTGGGCCAAATAATGCATTAAAGAGGTTGGCTTTAATGGTGTCGTCGTTGCAGTCTTTACCATTAGGTCCTTTCAGGGGTGGGATGGACCTTGAGTCTTTTGGTTTGTTGTTTACAAAATTGTAGAAAGCGCGGGTAGAATTGGTGCAGAGGTTTTCCTCTTGTCTTCTCAGTCATCCAGGTCACTCACGGCTGTCCCTAAGGTGCTTTTTTCACAAAGCAGCTGGATTTTCTTGGTTTTTCCTTGAGGACATTTTGCTTCTCATCCAAGAAGCTTCTTCAGTTTCTGTTGCTCCCCTCTGGGAGGTGGTTTCGAAGTATTTGTAGCAGGATGACTAGATTCTGTAACAGCTTTGTTCCTCCTGCCATCCATCTTGTAAATTCGCAGGATTCTCTTTTTTTCACCATGTATATGTAAACGTTCAAACTAGACTGTGATGTTTCTCTGTGTCAAATGTGTGTGTGGATGTGGGTATATGCATAATGGTTATCCTTTGAGAACAGAATGCAATGAAATTTCATTTTAATGTATGCTGATTAGTGTACATTTAAAGTGACAATAAAATTTTATTCTATTCTATATTCTATTCTATTCTTGGATGAGAAGCAAAATGTCTACAAGGAAAAACAAAGAAAGTCTAGGTGCCTTTTGAAAAAGCACCTTTGAAACAAGAATTAGCTGTGCTCATTATTTATTTATTTCTTAGTGTAGGAAGCCCCCTCCCCAGATTAAAATTCTTAATATTAAAAAGAGGTAGGATAGAATATTTCCCCAAAGGAGAAATGGAGAATCATATTCTTAAAGGCAGGAAGCAGCCTCAGTCTTTCTTCATAGCTTCAAGCAGAAACCTCAATTCTTTAGAGATGGATATTTTATACATATTAAGAAAGACCAATCTATTCATAAACAAAACACCTTCAGCCACAGCTCCCACAGAAGGCTGGAGCTGATGGGATTAAAATCTATATTCCCCCCCACTCAAATTCTAAGTACAGGACATGACCTTTAGGACATAATAGGATTTACCCACCACCGTTAGAATAGCAAAAGACACAAGGCTCACTACATTGCACAACCCCCTGGAGCATCCCAAACACAAAACCCCAGAAACCTATAAAGATCCATTTGCTCACTCAGCCATTTTGTCAGCCATCCCAGAAACTTAGCTGTGATCACTGAAGTTTCTGGCATCCAAATAAACAGAGTCCTCCTTTCCAATCAGCCAGTCTCTATTTTTTCTTTTTTATCCCAGCTTGGAACCAGACTGGAATTTTCTTCCTACATTAGCAATGTTGGTCTAGGTTCCTGGGTAAAGCTAGCCCATGGCATTTTGTGAACCCTTCCAAATTTGAAATTGAATTTTATTACAGCCAGAGACCAGAACAAATAAAAACACTCAATAAATATAGAATTAAAAATTCTAGAATAAAATAATAAATAACAGATAAAATATATGATAATCTGTCAATTATACATGGGCTAACTATACTAAAATCACAATCCATAAACTCTGTGGCCCGTAGTCAGTTAATTACTAAAGGGGAAAGGAATAAGCAGTGCAAAGGACTTGCCACAGTTGTTGTATAAATAGCTATGTGGACAACCCTTCCAAATTGTGAAAGCTTGGGTTTTTTCCCCTTCATTGTTGAGATCTTCAATTCTAAGAAAGCATCTCCTGCAATTTCTCAGGACACCCCTACTTGCCTCATTTCTTTTTTTAATTGTTTTTATTATACATTTTCATTTATTATACATTATGTTTCCCTTTCTGCAATGACAGTGTGCTGTTGTATCAAATCTCATTTGAGTATACACAGTTTTATACACCCTGATTGTAACCATTTTTCTCATAATTATACAAAGTTTCTTTTGAATATATATATTATTTTACATTACAATTATAACCATTCTCATATTTATATCATATAGTCCACCTCTAGTCACTCTATAGACTATCATCTGGTCAAGTACAATCTATTAGTAACATTACTTATAGCGTATATATCTATATCTATATCTATATCTATATCTATATCTATATCTATATCTATATCTATATCTATATCTATATCTATATCTATATCTATCTATCTATCTATCTATCTATCTATCTATCTATCTATCTATCTATCTATCTATCTACTTCTATTTTGTTAATCTTTTTCCATTATAGAGTTACTAATCTCTGAATCTATTTTCTAACCATTTGTACAGTAGATCCCATGTTAAATAATACTCTGTTTCCTCTTTATCCTTAATTTCCATCGTTAACCTATCCATTTCGGCACATTCTAATATTTTTTTAAATATCTTTTCATCTGTAGTTATACTTTTGTTTTTCCAGTTTTGTGCATATGTGATTCTAGTTGCTGTTAGTACATGTAATATTAAGTATGTAATTCTTTTATTGTATTTCCCTGGCAGTATACCTAATAAGGACAGTTCTGGTTTTAGATCTATTTGTTCTGCTGTCATTGCTTCTAATCACATTTTATCTTTAACCATTTTTTTTTGTTTTGCTTTTGGACAGGTCCACCACATATGGCAATCAGATCCTGGTATCTGTTTGCATAATCCCCATATAGCTTGACTCATTTCTGTGTTAAAGGTACAGAAGTGAAGCCTGTACTTTTAATCTTCTTGTTGCTTTTCCCAAATACCTTTGTCCTCACACTCCTGTGCCAAGGGAATATTGCATTTTCCACGCCTAAGGACTATAGACAGCTTCAACACCCTTGTTCCATAAAGGTCTTAACACAGAGATGGAAAATATTGACCTTCCAATCCACTACCAGTATATCTCATCCTTGGTGATACTTGGTGAGTATGCTAGAAGCTGTAGTTCACCATCAACTGGAAAGTAGGAGAATCTTGATTTACGGCAGAGATCTTCAAACATGGTCATTTTAAGACGTGAAAACTTTGACTCCCAAAATGGCTGGTGGGGGAATTCTGGGAGTTGAAGTCCACAAATCTTAAAATGGCTGAGTTTGGAGACCCCTGGTTTAAAGCAATTGCAGAAACCGGCTATCCAAGGATCTAAAGCAGAGCTGAGGAACTGTGGCCTTTTTAAGACGTGTAGACTTCAACTCCCAGAATTCCTGAACCAACATGGCTGGCTCAGGAATTCTGGGAGTTGAAGTCCACAGGTCATAAAAGGGACCCCAGTTGCCCATCCTGGTCTAAAAACTCAACCTGGATTGCAAACTTATCATTTTGTCCACATTGAATCTTGTGTCCTCAGTCAGTTGCCTGATAGGAACCAAAGGCCATTTCACAATCTCTCCTTGACGGGAACCCAAAACGGCACATCCATCGTGCGAGATTGGCAGTGCACATTTATCGTGCTACTTAAAAAGCGCTTAGGTGATTTGAAGAAGGGCGATTTATCCCTAAATCAACAACCAGCCCCTTTAGGCAGGGAAGCCAAAATCCAAGTAACACCAAAACTGCCTGAAAAGTGGAGCTCATTTTCCCCCAATATCAATGATGGCATGCTACCGGTTTGGACCGGTTCAACCAAACCGGTTGTAAAGAAAAAAGCCTTCCACGATCATCTGAGAGGTGGAAAAGAATCCAATCAGCTGAGGAGAAAGAAGAGAAAAGCGCAGGATTGGCTCTCCTGCCCACCCCTGAGCTTTTCTCTCAGCTGATTGGCACTGCAGGTCTCAGCTGGGGTGAGGAGAGCTGCCCATGTGTGTTAGGTGTGTGCGCGTGTGATCACCAAACCAGTAGTGGGACTGGTACGATCCCTTTACTGCCCAATATAGATCTCTAAAACTCAGGGTTAATTGTGGCACCTGAAAAACAAACCCATTTAGTGTGGCATAAACATTTCTGGAGGTCAGAATACATGTAATCCTCAACCTACGGCCACAAGTGAGCGCTGAATTTCCCTTTCTAAAGGAGACAGTTAAGTGAGTTTTGCCCTATTTTGCGACCTTTCTGCTACAGTTGCTAAGGGAATCATGGCCGTTATTAAGCTAGTAACACGGTTGTTAAGTGAATTTGGCTTCCCCCATCGACTTTGCTTGTCAGAAGGTCACAAAAGGGGATCATCTGATCCCCAGGACACTGCAACTATCATAAATATGAGTCAGTGGCCAAGAGTCTGAATTTGGATCATGTGAGTACGGGGATGCTGCAACGGTGTAAGCGTGGTCGTAAGTCACTTTTTTTCAGTGCTGTTGTAACTTCAAACGGCCAGTAAATGAACTCTTTGTGAGTTAAGGATTACTTATATTACATTCAACAGCTAGAGTCTTCCAATCTGTTGGGAGGCCGACAGAGGAGCTCCAGAGGGGATAGGAAAGAGAGATTAAATAGGTTAGAGGACAGTTATGAAATATAAAGAACAGTAGGTCATGGGCTTTGTTTTACACAAATCTTCAAAATAGCAGATAAGCAAAGTACAAGTTCTGAACAGCCATGTGCTGGAACCTAATCCCCCTATCTTGATTTCCTCCTATCTTTGTTTTCAGGGAGTTAGAAACTTCATTATTGCTGATAAACTCTCTTCACACCAGATACTGACCCAGGTTAGCTAAAGCTCCTAAGGTGCCAGTTCTCTGGGTGCTAATCAGAGCCAACCTGTCCCATGGCTTGGACAGTGGTGGCAGTTCAATCTCTTGGCTGGTTCATAAAGCAACTCCTTGTGCAAATATAAAAGTGAAGCAATAAATAAATAATGAAATCAAATAAGAACAGGAGAATATAACAAAACTAATTGGTAAGATTAAAAATTTCACCCAGTTTTGGTCACCAGGATATAAATGAGACAAGAGAGCAGAGAAGAACAACCAACATCTGCCTATCCCATGCCTTTGGGAAGGACTTGATAGGCGAACAAAAATTTTGAATCCAATCTGAACATCTGGCTGACTATGCAACGAACTACCCCAAAATAAAACTACACTACTAACCTACTAAAACAAACTACTAAAATAAAGTAAAATAAACCCAAGATCTTTAAGACTCCTAAGATTAGAATATCAAATTCTATTTTAGCCACAGCATTGTCATGAGCTATTGCAAATTCCCGTTCTTACTCATTTAATATTTTATTTGGAAAATTAGCTTTCTCCACTTCTCAATTTAATGCAGCAGATATCATGATGGTTTGGTGAACAGCATTATGCATCATACACACAAGTTGTGGCACAAAAAGGCTAAAAACATTTGAGAGGAATAAGGAATGCTTAAAAAATAATCATCATTTTTCCCATAATTTTTCTTTCTCTTAAAAAAACAAAAGTAAAACTCTTTTGGTTCCGGTTTCAACATTTCTGGCAATATTATAAAATATTTTAACTTTCCCACAAAGTACAAAGTGGGATTCCTGAATCTTGTAGAATCCAAAGCTGAATAACAGAATCACTTCTAGTGGTTTGAATATGGTAAGTGAAGGGAGTTGAAACAGGATAATAGTTGAGTTGAAACAGGATAATATAAAATAACAGAATAACAGAGTTGGAAGGCATCTTGGAGGTCTTCCAGTCCAAGCCCCTGCCCTAGCAGGAGCCATTTCAGGCAAATGGCTGTCCAATCTCTTCTTAAAACCCTCCAATGATGGAGCACCCACAACTTTTGGAGGCAAACCGTTCCATTAGTTAATTGTTCCAACTGTCAGGAAATTTCTCCTCACTTCTAGGTTAGTTCTGTCCTTGAGTCGCTTCCCTCCATTTCCATCCATTGCTTCTTGTCCAGAAAGCTTCGATTGAGAAGCAACCTTTCTCTTTTTAAATTTGGGATGGGTGATCTGTGATGGTACTTGTTGCTTGTATCTTTACGATTTACATTGCTTTAGTTTCCTGGGATGATTTATGTTGATTGCTTATTTAGTATCCTATCACCATCACTAAATGTTGCATTTTATGATTCTCGATGAATGTATTATGATGACTAGGATCATGATTTATCACTTATATATTTATGTACATTGAGAGCTTATGCACTGAAGACAAATTCCTTGTGTGTCCAATTACATTTGCCCAATAAAGAATTCCATTCCATTCCATTCTATTCCTGTGCTCCAGCAATGCCCTGTGTTTATTTCCATAGAATCACAGAGTTGGAAGGAACTTCAGTGGTCTTCTAGACCAGGGGTCACCAACCATTCGGATCCCAGGGACCCCCAAATTCAGTCATTTTCAGCTCTAGGAGGCGGTGCTCATCTCCGTTACAAAGCCGAAGAGCCAGCGCTGTTCGAAGACATCTCTGTGGTCATGTGGCCAGCATGACGAAACGCCTTTGAAAGTGTACAGAACGCTGTTCCCTTCCCACCAAAGGGATCCCTATTTTTCTACTTGCGTTTTTTAACATGCTTTTGAACTGCTAGGTTGGCAGAAGCTGAGACAAGCAACGGGAACTCACTTCGTTAAGCGGCGCTAGGGATTTAAACCATCGAACTGCCGACCTTTCTGATAGACAGGCTCAGCATCTTAGCCACTGAGCCACTGCATCCCTAAATAGTATTTAGTGCAGTATAAACAATGCAAATAACTTTTCTGTGGACCACCAAAATTTTCTCGTGGACCACCCATGGTCCATGGACCACTGGTTGGTGACTATGTTCTAGACCACCTCCCTGCTCAAGCAGGAGAACCTAAACATTCTGGACATTTTTTTCCTGAAAATCTCCAGGGATGGAGCATCAACCACTACAGGAGGCAAGTTCTTCCGCTGGTTAATTGTTCTGTCAGGAAATTCCTTAGAAATAGGTGATAACCTTAGGTGATAACCTAAGACTAAGATAATAACAAGATCAAACTTAGATCTGTTCAATCTGAAGGAGAAAGATACTAGAGTCACAGCCACAGATCTTTCATGCCAGGTTTATGGGCCCCAGGAAACTAGTAAAGGCACCAGAAGGGCAGTTAAAATATGGGAATGCTAAATACAGTACTGCAACAAAATGAATAATAATTAAGTTATCTTTCACTCTCCTGTCTGCTGAAGCCAATTTTGGCATTTACTGAAGTTTTGCTGCTCTCTAGTGGTTTTAATATGGTAAGTGAAGGAAGCTATTATTGATTTGGAACAGAATAAATCAAAATAACAGGATAACACAGTTGGAAGGGACTTTGCAGGTCATCTAGTCCAACCCCTTATTGAAGCGGGAGACCCTACACCATCTCTGACCAATGGCAGTCCAATCTCTTCTTGAAAGCCTCCAGGGATGAAGCTCCCACAATTTCCGAAGGCAACTTCTGTTCCATGGGTGGATTGTTCTCCCTGTCAGAAAATCTCTCATTATTTCCAGGTTGAATCTCTCCTTGTTCACTTTCCATCCATTATTCCTTGTCTGGCCTTCAGGTGCTTTGGAAGTAGCTTGACCCCTTCCCTTCTCTCTGGGAAGGGGCCAGTCAGAGGTGGTATTTGCCAGTTCTCTGAACTATTCAAAATTTCCGCTACCGGTTCTCCAGAACTGGTCACAACCTGCTGAATGCCACCTCATGTGTGGTCTTACTGAGGCTTGATAGAGTGGTATTAGTAACTCATGTGATCTTGATTGAATCCCTCTGTTAAGTAATTTAGGATTGCATTGGCTTTTTTGGCGGCTGCGGCTGCTGCACACTGCTGGCCCACACTGGTGGGTCTCAAGATGTTATTTAAAAAGAGGATTCAGGCAAAAAGACAGAGGCTACCAGATCTGATCTGGATGAATTCAGAAGACCACTGGTTGATGGCCTTGGCGCAGGGGTGTCAAACTCACGTCGTCATGGTGGCATCATGTGACTTTCGCTAAACCGGGTGGGAGCAGGACCAGCACATGATGCATCAGGCCCACGGGCCGCGAGTTTGACACCCTTGCCTTAGAAGTTCGTTCTCGTGAAAGGCATCTTATTATCTGCCTTCAGCTTATTTCGGTACGATGTATATTAGGAACTATATGCAAATTCAGATGTATAAATAACTCTAACAAAAGACGGAGAAGTAAGTTGCATATACAAAAGAAAGGGGGAGAAAAATCCATACGTTCCCCTCACTTTTTTGAAATTATAATATGTGAAAGTGCAATGCCCTGCAGGTTGTTCACAGTTGCCAGATCTGTGATGGGGGTGTTGTATCTGTGTGGCGTATTACTAACACTTCATGTGATTTTGATTATATGCCAGTGATGGCTAACCTTTTTCGGCTCCTGTGCCAAAAATCGTGCATGCGCTTGCATGCTTGTGCTCGCATGCCAGCACCCAGAAGGCAATGTGCATGCCCCCATGCCCCCAATGCATGTGCGTGTAATCCCTCCTCCCCCACCTCCCCCCCACCCCTTTACCTGCACTGCGGCTCACAGCTGATTTTTGGGCAGTTTGAGGCCTTTTTCAGCCTCTCAGAGGCTTCAAGATGACTTCTGCAGGCTTTGCAGGCCGAAAACTAGCTCTGTTTTGTCACTTCTGGTATTTTTGGAAAAACAGGAAGTGACAAAACGGGGCTAGTTTTCAGCCTGCAGAAGCCTTCCTCAAGCCTTTGGGAGGTCAAAAAAGGCCTTAAACCGGCTGTGAGGCACGCACATGCCCAGTGAGGTAAGTTTGCCTGCAGCTCACATGCCGGCACAAATGGCTCTGCATGCCATCTGCGGCATGTGTGCCATAGATTCGCCATCACGGTTCTATGCCTTTGTTTATACAGCTGCAAGGATTGTATTCGCTTTTTGGGTTGCCACCAAACACTTCTGACTCACGTTTTAAGTGATTGTCCACTAGGACACCAAGATTCCTCTCACTGTTTTTGAGATAATTGGTTGCTAAGCTGTGTGAACACAGAAAATCTTTTTCGGTTGCTTGGAAAATTGCTCATTCTCCAAAGAGACCAATTTGAAGCATCTGGAGTTGGGCTCTGGATTGTGCCAGTGAGAGAGACGGCGGCCAAGAGGAAGACTTGGCTGTGAAATTGTACAACAGTCGACTTTACAGTGTCTGCACAGAAAGCCCTTATTACTGCTGTAAATTACTTCTGTAAAACTCTATAATAGAGTTACTAGGACTGGTTGCTGCCAAGATAAGACACTTCTGGGCCGTTAATATTGGCATAATTCGCTTTATAATTCACAGATGATGTATTTTGTAGCTAAGCTTTTTTCTAATTTGTCTGTCTGGAATAAGGGAGACCGGTTTCCATTCCATTCCCACAACACACTTAAATGAGTCACAGCTAGGGGGTTGCGGGAACAATAGAAGGTGTCAGCAAATTAAATTAACTCTCACGCGGTCAATATTAACCCAAAACAAACCTGGTCTTGCAAAAGGTTAAAATAACCCAGTTAGTTACGTTGCAAAAAACAGCAGCATCCAACCCAAAAGAAAGAAAGGAAAGAACTGAAGCCATTTTCCAGAACCATCTGCAGGTAGTCCTCAATTTGCAAGAGTTCATTTAGTGACGTTTGAAGTTACAATGGCACTGGGGGAAAAAAAAACATATTACTGGTTTTCACACCTATAACCACTTGCAGCACCTCATTTCTAGAGACTCTAGAAAAAGTGCAGAGAAGAGCAACCAGGATGATTAGGGGATTGGACGCCAAAGCATATGAAGAACGGTTACAGGAACTGGGCTTGGCTAGTCTAGCGAAGAGAAGGACCAGGGGAGACAGGAGAGCAGCCTTCCAATATTTGAGGGGCTGCCACAGGAAGGAAGGGGTCAAGCTATTTTCTAAAGCACCTGAAGGCCAGACAAGGAACAATGGATGGAAACTGAACAAGGAGAGATTCAACCTGGAAATAAGGAGAAACTTTCTGACAGTGAGAACAAGCAACCCATGGAACAGCTTTTGTCTTCGGAAGTTGTGGGAGCTTCATCACTTGAGACCTTCAAGAAGAGATTGGACTCTCTTCTTGGGCAGGGGGTTGGACTAGATGACCTACAAGGTCCCTTCCAACTCTGATTATCCGTTTATCTGTTTATCAAGGTCACGTGATCCAAATTCAGCCACTTGGCAACTGACTCATAGTTATGACGGTGACGGTGTCCCAGGGTCACGTGGTCCCCTTTTGCGACCTTTCGATGAGGAAAGTCAACAGGGAAGCGCAGATTCACTTCGCAACCGTGTTACTAACTGAACGACTGCAGTGCTTCACTTAACAACTGTGGCAAGAAAGGTCATAAAATGGGACAAAAAACTCACTTCATTCATGACCTTAAGACACAGCAACAGGTCATAAATATGAACCAGTTGCCAAGCATCTTAATTTGGATCACCTGACAATGGGGATGCTGCAAAAGCCGTGTAACTGTGAAAAACAATCATAAGTTACTCCGGACTCGGGAGTAAGGCTGGGAGGTGATTGCCCCTCCCATAAGGTATAAAGGTCAGGCCAAGAAGATGAAAGTGCTTCTCTCCTCTTGCTTGCCTGCTGAAGACTGGAGCTCTGCTCTGAACTTGCAACATGTTTCTGTCTGAGTTTGCTTCGTGTTGGAGAAATCTACAACTGGTTTGTAAAAATCTCCTTACTATGTTTATAAAGATGTTAAATGAAGCATCAGCCATCCGTGTTTATTTTTCTGGTGCTGAATTAACGCTGCAAAACTCTGAACACGGTTCACTTGAACCGGTCCAAACCGGTAGAATCTCACCCCTGGGGTCATCCATGTGGAAAACGGTCATCAGTCACTTTTTCCAGTGCTGTGGTGACTTTCAGTGCCAGTCACTAAATGAACAGTTGTAAGTCAAGGACTCCCTGCCTTCATGACTGTTTCCGACTGCTTGAACCTCACATTGAGTTGCAAGAAAAACCTGGGGTATCCTGTGGTTTTCTGCAAGTGAGATTATACCTGATGATTTCCCAGGAAATTTCAAGGATGTTTGCAAGACTGCAAGAGTGACACGTTAAATCCTTGTTTCTCCTCCTCCTTCTCCTCCTCTGTTAGGAATACAACCTAACAGGTATTTTGGTTAGAAATATATAAACCAGGATAAACATTTTAAAACTATATCCTTAAAAAAATGCAAAACTGTAGTTAGGTGTGGTTTCTCAAACAGCCATAAGATGGAGCCAGAAACCTGGTCTGTATTAGTCTGAGTCTCAGAAGAGAGCGTAAGTCTCTGTTTCCTTCTGTTGGAAAGTATTGCCATTCCTCCATTTCTTCTAATTGACTGATATTACTGGATTTGATGTAAGTTTGTTACTGAACTGTTTTTGATTCTGGACTTTGATATTGGAATTATCCCTAAAATGAACACTGACTGATTTAACTGCGAATGACTTTGGACTGCCTATTTTGGACTTTGCTTTAAACCTTTCTGGAAGTAAAAACCTACATTTAATGTACAGTTAATCTGTGTGCTTTATGTGTATTATTCAAACACTACTCTCAAATAAGTCTCCCTGAATGCGCTCATTTTCCTAACGGGGAATTACCACCACCACCTCCTCCTCCTCCTCCTCCTCCTCCTCCTCCTCCTCCTCCGTTTGCCCTTATTACAAACTGCTTTATAAAGCAATTTCTAAAGTACTCTATAAAGCCTTAGTAAGACCACACCTAAGAGTACTGCATCCAGTTTTAGTCACCACACTATAAAAAAGATGTTGAGACTCTAGAAAAAGTGCAGAGAAGAGCGACCAGGATGATTAGGCGACTGGAGACTAAAACATATGAAGAACGGTTACAGGAACTGGGCTTGGCTAGTCTAGCGAAGAGAAGGACCAGGGGAGACAGGAGAGCAGCCTTCCAATATTTGAGGGGCTGCCACAGGAAGGAAGGGGTCAAGCTATTTTCTAAAGCACCTGAAGGCCAGACAAGGAACAATGGATGGAAACTGAACAAGGAGAGATTCAACCTGGAAATAAGGAGAAACTTTCTGACAGTGAGAACAAGCAACCCATGGAACAGCTTTTGTCTTCGGAAGTTGTGGGAGCTTCATCACTTGAGACCTTCAAGAAGAGATTGGACTCTCTTCTTGGGCAGGGGGTTGGACTAGATGACCTACAAGGTCCCTTCCAACTCTGATTATCCGTTTATCTGTTTATCAAGGTCACGTGATCCAAATTCAGCCACTTGGCAACTGACTCATAGTTATGACGGTGACGGTGTCCCAGGGTCACGTGGTCCCCTTTTGCGACCTTTCGATGAGGAAAGTCAACAGGGAAGCGCAGATTCACTTCGCAACCGTGTTACTAACTGAACGACTGCAGTGCTTCACTTAACAACTGTGGCAAGAAAGGTCATAAAATGGGACAAAAAACTCACTTCATTCATGACCTTAAGACACAGCAACAGGTCATAAATATGAACCAGTTGCCAAGCATCTTAATTTGGATCACCTGACAATGGGGATGCTGCAAAAGCCGTGTAACTGTGAAAAACAATCATAAGTTACTCCGGACTCGGGAGTAAGGCTGGGAGGTGATTGCCCCTCCCATAAGGTATAAAGGTCAGGCCAAGAAGATGAAAGTGCTTCTCTCCTCTTGCTTGCCTGCTGAAGACTGGAGCTCTGCTCTGAACTTGCAACATGTTTCTGTCTGAGTTTGCTTCGTGTTGGAGAAATCTACAACTGGTTTGTAAAAATCTCCTTACTATGTTTATAAAGATGTTAAATGAAGCATCAGCCATCCGTGTTTATTTTTCTGGTGCTGAATTAACGCTGCAAAACTCTGAACACGGTTCACTTGAACCGGTCCAAACCGGTAGAATCTCACCCCTGGGGTCATCCATGTGGAAAACGGTCATCAGTCACTTTTTCCAGTGCTGTGGTGACTTTCAGTGCCAGTCACTAAATGAACAGTTGTAAGTCAAGGACTCCCTGCCTTCATGACTGTTTCCGACTGCTTGAACCTCACATTGAGTTGCAAGAAAAACCTGGGGTATCCTGTGGTTTTCTGCAAGTGAGATTATACCTGATGATTTCCCAGGAAATTTCAAGGATGTTTGCAAGACTGCAAGAGTGACACGTTAAATCCTTGTTTCTCCTCCTCCTTCTCCTCCTCTGTTAGGAATACAACCTAACAGGTATTTTGGTTAGAAATATATAAACCAGGATAAACATTTTAAAACTATATCCTTAAAAAAATGCAAAACTGTAGTTAGGTGTGGTTTCTCAAACAGCCATAAGATGGAGCCAGAAACCTGGTCTGTATTAGTCTGAGTCTCAGAAGAGAGCGTAAGTCTCTGTTTCCTTCTGTTGGAAAGTATTGCCATTCCTCCATTTCTTCTAATTGACTGATATTACTGGATTTGATGTAAGTTTGTTACTGAACTGTTTTTGATTCTGGACTTTGATATTGGAATTATCCCTAAAATGAACACTGACTGATTTAACTGCGAATGACTTTGGACTGCCTATTTTGGACTTTGCTTTAAACCTTTCTGGAAGTAAAAACCTACATTTAATGTACAGTTAATCTGTGTGCTTTATGTGTATTATTCAAACACTACTCTCAAATAAGTCTCCCTGAATGCGCTCATTTTCCTAACGGGGAATTACCACCACCTCCTCCTCCTCCTCCTCCTCCTCCTCCTCCTCCTCCTCCTCCTCCTCCTCCTCCTCCTCCTCCGTTTGCCCTTATTACAAACTGCTTTATAAAGCAATTTCTAAAGTACTCTATAAAGCCTTAGTAAGACCACACCTAAGAGTACTGCATCCAGTTTTAGTCACCACACTATAAAAAAGATGTTGAGACTCTAGAAAAAGTGCAGAGAAGAGCGACCAGGATGATTAGGCGACTGGAGACTAAAACATATGAAGAACGGTTACAGGAACTGGGCTTGGCTAGTCTAGCGAAGAGAAGGACCAGGGGAGACAGGATAGCAGTCTTCCAATATTTGAGGGGCTGCCACAGAGAGGAAGGGGTCAAGCTATTTTCAAAAGCTCCTGTAGGCCAGACAAGGAACAATGGATGGAAACTGAACAGGGAGAGATTCAACTTGGAAATAAGGAGAAACTTTCTGACAGTTAAAACAATCCACCAATGGAAGGAAGTTGCCCTCGGAAGTTATGGAAGCGCCATCCGTTGAGACTTTCAAGAAGAGATTGGACTGCCACTTGTCAGAAATGGTGTAAGGTCTCCTGCTTGGGCAGGGGGTTGGACTAGATGACCTACAAGGTCCATTCCAACTCTGATTATCTGTTATCTGATTTTAATCCAACCATGGAAATTCCCATGGAATTAAAAATCCTTGGAGGGGAAAAAAGAGGGAATTACCACAAGCGTTTGCTCAACCTCAGGTGCATTTTACTCGGCTGATCTTCCTTTTTAAAAAATAAATATTTCATCTTCAACATTGACCCTTCCGTTTTTTTGAATTGAGCTGGGATGGAAGAAGCCGCAGACAACATAAATTATACAACAAAAGGAAACAAAGAGGAAGCACCCACTCTCCTCCTCCCCCAATACACACATTCCTGACATACATACATACATACATACAGTACATACATATATATATTACTTTGGGGAAAGAGGTGCTTCCCTTCCTTTGGATCGTGTTTGGTACGACCGAAGCAATATGGTTCTTTTTGAAGAGGTCACGTATCCCAAGAGGTTGTGAAATTAAGATGAAGGCATCAACGTGTTAAGTTCAAGGGGACATGGAAGAGGTGCCCACGATTTGGGTAGAATCCTGGTTCCATTCTAGAGTTTTACTGCATATCCTAGACATGTAATATCAATTCCCAGTTCCTCAAGGAACCCATAAATGCTGTTTTTTTTTCCCCCTTAGAGAAGCAGGTGCAAAAAAGGTGCTCAGGAGAATGGATGGATGCTTCTTCTGTGAGGAGAAGATCTGAAAGTCTTCCTGTGGCTTGGAGACCACCGTCAAAACTTGGGTGTCTTTAACGAAGGTTCCCAGAAAGATCTCGCTCCAGACTGCCTGCCTTAGCAACTCTAAAATATCTTTTGGGGGCGTCCGTGCTTCTTGGTTTTGGCTGGTTAATGTCTCCAGGAGTGCTTGGTCACCCCTTCAAAGGTCCCCTGAGCTTCTTCTTGAAGGATCTCTGATGCTGCAGGACACAAAGAGGGAACAGAAAAGGCCAGTGGGAGGAAAAAAAATATGAATTAGACGGGCAGGTTTGATCAGACTGAAGCAGGACAAAAAAGCGAATTTATCTTGTTGCTGTTCTTTTAATTGGACTGACTGGCCTCCTCAAATTTTTAATGGAATGTATAAGGCCACCCAAAACTCTATAGCAATGGTGGCTAATCTTTTTGGGCTCCTGTGCCAAAAATTGTGTGTGCGCTTGCATGCTTACGCTCACGTGCCAGCATCCAGAAGGCAATGCACACGCCCCCGACGCATGCATGTGCAATCCCTCACCCACCTGCCTACCTCCTGCTGCCTTACCTGCACTGTGCCTCACAGCTGATTTCTGGCCGGTTTGAAGCCTTTTTCGACCTCCCAAAGGATTGAGGAAGGCTTCTGCAGGCTTCTGCAAGCTTTGCAGGCTGAAAACTAGCCCCGTTTTGTCACTTCCTGTTTTTCCGAAAATACCGGAAGTGATGAAACGGGGTTAGTTTTCGGCATGCAAAGCCTGCAGGAGCCTTCCACAAGCCTTTGGGAGCCTGAAAAAGGCCTCAAACCAGCCGAAATCAGTTGTGAGGCACGCACATGCGAAGTGAGGTAAGTTTGCCTGCAGCTCGTGTGCCAGCACAAATGGCTCTGCGTGCCACCTGTGGCATGCGTGCCATAGGTTTGCCATCACGGTTCTATAGTAACCCTGATGCTGCCATTCAATTAAAATAGTTATAAAATGTTAACAGAAGACTTCCAAAAATATATGTCGTCCTCGACTCACGGAGCACGATTTGAGCCCCAAATTTCTGTCTGAGTGAGACTGAGTGAGACAGTTGCGAGCCGAGTTTGGCCCCATTTTGCGACTTTTTCTTGCCATGGTTGTTAAGTGAATTGCTGCAGTTGTGAAGTGAGTAACCCAATTGTAAAGTGAATCCGACTTCCCCACGGACTTGGCTTGTCAGAAGGTCACAAAAGGGGGATCACGTGACACCCCCCTCTCCAGTATGCTGCAACCGTCATAAATGTGTCAGCTGCCAAGCATGTGAATTTTGAATCTTGTGAACAGTTGTAAGTGTGAAAAATGGTCATAAGTCTCTTTTTTTCAGTGCCACTGTAACTTCAAGTGGTCACTGAATGAACGTTATAGATTGAGAACTGCCTGTATGGCACTTTTCATAGCGCTGTTGTTGACTCCGAATGATTTGGGCAGCGGTTCCCAGTATTTCTGTTTGAAGACGATGGGATTTGTAGTTCACTGGATGTCATGAAGTGGAAATTTGCTGTGTGTGTATATGATGCACTGGTTCTTTTGTGTGCTAAACTTCGAACGGTCATTGAGCATACTATTGTCCATCGAAAACTACCTTATTTTATTTCCATCAGGAATTGGGCCACAACCTTGTGCAAAGAGTCCAACCAGAGGTGGTATTCAGCTGGTTCTGACCAGTTCTGGAGAACCAGTAGCGGAAATTTTGAGTAGTTTGGAGAACCGGCAAATACCACCTCTGACTGGCCCCGCCCCCATCTCTTCTCTGCCTCCCATTGAGTCCCAGCTGATCAGCTGGGGCTTCTTTGGTTGCCCTTGTTGTGGTTCGCTGGTAGCCTGTGCAGACTGCAGCGGAATCGGACAGAGGGGAAGAATGGGGACCAGTCTGGGAGTCTGGAGAGGACTCAGATGAGGGTCCTGTGTCCGATGCAGAGATGGGGCCAGGACCTCTGGGAGTGGGGTGCTGACTCCAGAGCCTCAGGAGTCTGGCAGCAGCGAGGCTGAGGAACAGAGGGAGCCTGTTCCCAGTGCGGGTGTGCACAGAGCTGCTAGAAGGCAAGAGCAGCTGAGATAAAGGGCAACTCGGGAGGAAGGCTTGAAGGTGATTGTTCCTCCCATAAGGGATAAAGGGCAGGCAAAGGAGATGAAACCTTTGCAGGAAGCAACTTTGTTTGCTCTATTCGGATTAAACCTTGAAGGTTTAAGTGTGGACTTTGTACTTCGGTTGGTTTTTTTTCAGTTAATTTGGCACTTTTGTTATTGGCAGCAATTCAAAGGAAAGAGAGGTGGGTGCTTATCTCAAAAGGACTGTTTCGGACTCATTACCAGCCGGGAATGAAAATAATTCCCAGCGTTGCAATAAAACAAGAGTTGTTTTAACGAAGTGTGTGCTTAATTACAGTCTCGGAAAGCCTTGGTCAGAACAGCCCTGCACAGGAGAACGGAGCTGGAAAGCAGGTTAGTGGGGTGGGGAGGGAATGGAGATTTTGCAGTATCCTTCCCCTGCCACGCCCACCAAGTCACCCCCACAGAACCCGCAATAAATATTTTTGAATCCCACCACTGGACCACCCTCACCTTGGCACTGGGTGCAACAGGAGTCTCCCTTTTTCCCTTCCTTGGAGCAAGTGGTTGGAGAACATTCTTGGCGCTCACAATGTGTTTCTCCAGACTGAAATTTTGAAAAAACAACAACAACATAAATTTGCTGGAAGAGAGCTAGGATTATACAAGAACCCCAAATCCCCAAAACAAGAACTTCAAGACAACAATTGTGCGGCAACGGCTTTCAGACCATACAGGCAGATTACAGGTAGTCCTCAACTTTAGGACCCACAACTGATTCCCCCCCCCAGAATTCATGTTGCTGAGTGAGATGGTTGTTAAGTGAATTGTGCCCCATTTTAAAATCTTTCTTGCTAGAATTGTTAAGTGAATCCCTGCAGTTGTTCAGTTAATAACCCAGTTGTTAAGTGAATCTGTCTTCCTCGTTGATTTGGCTTGTCAGGAGGTTGCGAAAGGGGATCATCGCATGACTCTTGCGCCCTACAACCATCATAATTACGAGTCAGTTGTCAAGCATCTGAATTTGGCCACATGACCCTGGGGGTGCTGTAATGGTCATAGGTGTGGAAAAACAGCCATAGGTCGCTGGCAGGATTTCAGCAATCACTCGTATTAAATCATGATTCTTGAGCCAAACTTCAAAAAACTTCAAAGCGTTTATTAGAGGCATCATACTGGCACTGCCCTGTATGGAGCCAACTCTGGCATAGGTCATTTACAAGCCCCTCTGACCCTGTTTCCCCACTTCTCCCCGGGTGTCTCATAAACCAGATTCTCCAATTGAGCACGTTCATGGGCTGGGTGTCATTAATCATGTTCTCCAATTAAATATATTAGTGGGCAAACGCTCTGGTAGTTTAGTTACAATCTTTTAAAGATAAAGAGTTGGAATGTACTTTTCGCTTTCAACTGCTCTTCCAGATTTCCTTCCTCCCTTCCCCTCCTCCTTTTATGGCAACTACTAAAACAGGCATAAGAATGTTTTAGGGAGTTGACAGTTGCTTTTTTCAGTGCCGTTGTAACTTCGAACGGTCACTAAACAAACTGTTGTAAGTCAAGGACTACTTGTGTTTTTCTTCCACCCACTGGGATACCGGCCATCTCCTAAGAGAGAGACTCCAAGCTGCCCACTGAATTTTGCCGTAGAAGTTCCACCTCCTCCTGCCGTACTCACCAGGCACCAGCAGGTGATGCACTTCATTTCCCCAAAAGGGGGCACCGTAGGGTGCCACCTCTCGTTGTGCATGTACCACTGCCGCCCAAACTTGCAAGCTCGGGGGCCGTCCGCCTGCATCATGTCGGAGAGCAGGGAGGAGCTCTTTTCCAAGGCTGTGGAGGAAAGACGCGAGTATGACGAACACGGAAAGAGCAGAAAAGGAGAACGTTGGCTAGAATTGTAATAGCACTTAAGACTTATGTATAGCCCCACGGTGCTTTACAGTTGTCTCTGGGTGGATTACAGAGTTAGCATATTTGTCCCCAACAATCTGGGTCCTTGTTTGACCGACCTTGGAAAAATGGAAGGCTGAGTCAGGATCGAACTCCTGGCAGTGGGCCGAGTTAGCCTGAAATGCTGCATTCTAGCCACGGTGAAACCAAAGCTCTTCCATGCACACACTCTCTCTTCCCCTCCTTCTCCCTCTCCCCCTCTCCCTCCCCCTCTATCTATCCATCAACCACACATCCATCCATCCGGCTATTAACTATAACAATAACAGTAGCACATATACCACTTCATAATGCGTTACAGCCCACTCTAAGCAGTGTATGAAGTCAGCATATTTCTCCCAACAATCTGGGTTCTCATTTTACCGACCTTGGAAGGATGGAAGGCTGAGTCAACATTGAGCTGGTCAGGATCAAACTCCTGAAAGTGGGTGGAGTTAGCCTACAATGCTGCATTCTAACCACTGCAAAACCACAGCTCTTCCGTAGTGGTCCTATCTACCTGTCTGTCTATCCCTCATCCATCCATCCCTCATCCATCCATCCATCCATCCATCCATCCATCCATCATCCATCATCCATCATCCATCATCCATCATCCATCATCCATCATCCATCCATCCATCCATCATTCATCCATCCATCCATCATTCATTCACCAATCATTCATCCATCCATCCACCCATCATTCATCTATCCCGCCTATTGACACCAACAATCTGACTCCTCATTTTACAGACCTCAGAAGGATGGAAGGATGGAAGGAGTCAACCTTGAGCCGATCCGGATTGAACTTCTAGCAGCAGGGCACAGTTAGCCTCCAATACTGCGTTCCAACCACTGCGCCTCCAAAGTCCTGTAGCACCACCATAACTTTGCTGGGCACAATTTACAACATTGTTTTTTTCAATCTCATCAACTTTAAGATGGATGGACTCCAAATCCCAGAATTCCCCAGCCAGCATGACCGGGAAATGGAACTGCCCCATTCACTCAATGACCACCACAAAAAAAAAAAAACATTGCAAAAAAGGGTCCAGTCTTGTAGTGATCCACTTTATGACTGTCATGAGATATGCCTGTATTAGCCAGACTCAAAGACCACCATAATTTGAGGATTACTCTGTAAGAAGTATTTTGGAGTAGCGGGGAGCTGCTGCTAAAGGAATCATTTTCTCAACATTGCTGGGACTGTCATGCCCTTGTCGAAGTCTGACTCTGAGAAGGAAGATGAACAGGAAGATGTCTCCATTCTGTGGAGGAAACTGGGAAGGGCAAAGTCCGGCTGGGCAGAACAGGGGAGAGGTAGAACAAGGGAGAGGGAGTTCAGAGGAAGACCCAGGAAAACCCCTCTTCATCCTAGGGCACACAGGGAGGAATGGAGAAGAGAGCAACATGGGTTGCATGGCTTACGGGGGAGGAAAGGGCCCTGATTCCCTTAATTAGCTACACCTGGGGATGGAGTTTAAAGGAGAGGCAGATGGGAGGGGTGATTGTCAGGAACAAATGCTGAGTTCACCTAGTGTTGGCTGCTGTTAGATCTGAGTTCCTAGCATCGTCCCAACTGGTTTGATTTACTGCCTTGTAACTCCCCTTATCTTATTCTGCCAGATTTATTACCTTATCTTGCCTTGTTGGATTTATAATTTGAAGTTTTCTGTTTACAACGTTTGGACTGAAGTATCTGCAGCCAAAGGCTGTTGCAAGTTCATGGGTGAGTTTTTCTCCAGACCAGAGAGTAACCAGAATGTTGGGGGAAAAGTTGGAGCTAATAAAGTAACTCATACTTATTCTCTGGCTGTGTTGACTTTGTGCCATGCCCCGGATCATCACAGGGACATTACAAGGAGAACTGATTACCACCTTTTTGTCCTGCAGTAGGGATAGGACCGGGCTGGCTGGCAAAGTGTAATCTGACAGGTTTCACTTACCTGGGCATTGCTTGCAACAGTCAGATGGGTTGACCCGGATGGGGTTACTGCAGGCCAGCTGGGGGCACTGCACCTTCTCACAGTGAACTTCTCCTGTGGTTCCCTGTGCAATCATAGAGGGGAGATTTTAGCACCCAAAAGAACCAGGATAGCATATACACACATCGAACAAATTCCCAGCACATGACATCCTGCGGATTACAAATCCCATCAAATCCTCAAACAGAAGAACTTGGGAACCACTGTCCTAACCATTTAAGAGTCAACAAGGCTACCTGAAGTGCCATATGGGCAGTTCTCGACCTACAATCATTCATTTATTGAAGACCAGTCTGAGAACCTCTTGCTATAGATCCGAGGTCCTCAGACTGGTCTTGTGGTGCAAGAGTCATATAACCTCACCCTGAACATCAAAAAGACCAAAGAATTGATTATAGACTTCAGAAGATGCAAAGCAGAGCCTCTCCCACTATATATCAATGGAGACTGTGTGGAAAGAGTTCATAGTTTTAAATTCCTAGGAATCCACATTTCCGACAACCTTACTTGGTCAGTCCACACTATGGCCACTGCAAAGAAGGCCCAACAGCGCCTGCACTTTCTGAGGCTGTTGAAAAAGAGTGGCCTGGGTGAGAAGTTGCTGGTTACTTTTTACCGTTCTACCCTTGAGAGCATTTTGGCATACTGTGTAACGGTGTGGTATGCTGGATGCTCTGCAGTGGATAAGCAGATGCTCCAGAGAGTTATAAACACATCACAAAAAAATTCATCGGTTGCTCTCTTTCTTCTTTGGAAGAGATTGCGAAGACCAGACTCCTCTCTAGAGCACTAAAAATCTCCACAGACCGTTCTCATCCTGGACATTCATATTTCGAACGGTTACCATCAGGGAGGCGTTATAAGTGTCCTAAAATGAGGACTAATAGATTGAGAAACAGTTTCTTTTCCAAGGCAGCATTTGTGATTTAGTCCTATTATTATTGTTGTTGTTGTTGTAATTTTTAAATACACTGTAGTTTGATTGTGATGTAGTGTTTGGGGCACTGTGCTGGAATAGCTTTCAAATTTCATTGTATTCGTGGAATGCAATGACAATAAAGAATTCTATTCTATTCTATTCTATTCTATTCTATTCTATTCTATTCTATTCTATTCTATTCTATTCTATTCCATTCCATTCCATTCTATTCTACTGATCATTTGAAAAAAAAAAGTGACTTATATTTTTCACATTAATGACAGTTGCAGCATCCCCAGGGCCATAGGATCAAAATTCAGACACTTGGCAAATTCGCTTGGCATTTATGACAGTTTGCAATGTCCCAGGGTCACATGATTCCCACTTTCGCCACCTCCTGACAAGCAAAGTCAACGGGGAAGCCGGATTCACTGAACAAGCCTGTGTTACTAACTTACCAACTGCAGTGATTCGCTTAATAACTTCCTAAGTTCATAAAATGGGGCAAGACACACTTAAACAACTGATGTTTTTCTGGCGTTTCATAGGTTGCCCAACTCCAGCCCATGCAGTTCGTTTTATAGTTTCAATGGACTGTGCAAAATGGACTAACAGCATCTGGGTTAAACCTGTTGGTGCAATGGGCTTTTTCAAAGGTCTGGTGATATTCCTTTCCTACCTTGCAGGTGCAAATTGCGCATTTGATGAGCCCAAAGGGGGGCACTACAGGGTGCCAATGTGTGCCTGCGCGTCTCCACGTCTTGTCACCATCAAAATAGCATCCTAAGATAGAGAAAGTGGATCAGAGCATATGCCTTAAATGCAATGTAAATCGTAGTGTTAGAACTGTAGTCCCCAAATGGCCCTGAACCCTCATCTCTTCTTTGCTAAGCTGTGGCTAAGCTAAAAAAAAAAAAAAAAAAGGTCAGGATTAGTTCTAGTCAATAACTCTATTTATCTTCTATATCTATCTTCATCTCTATATCTATCCATCTTTATCTATCCATCTCTGTCTGTCCATCTCTGTACGTTTGTCTCTCTCTCTCTATTTATCTGTCTATCATCTATCTACAGTATCTGTCTATCTATCAATCAATCATCTATCTTTCTATTGTGAGCCATGGTGGTGCAGTGGTCAGAGTGCAGTACTGCAGGCTAATTCTGCTGATTGACTACAATTTGGCAGTTCGAATCTCACCAGGCTCAAGGTTGACTCAGCCTTCCAGCCTTCTGAGGTGGGTAAAATGAGGGTAACCCAGATTGTTGGGGGCAAATATACTGACTCTGTAAACCTCTTAGAAAGGGGCTGTAGAGCACTGTGAATAAATCTAAGTGCTATTGCTACTATTACCTATCTACCTTCCTAAAATTTATCTATTATCTCTTGTCTGTCTATCTATCATCCATCTATAATTTATCTGTTGTCTCATCTGCCTGTCTGCCTGTCTGTCTATCTATCTATCTATCTATCTATCTATCTATCTATCTATCTATCTATCTATCATCCATCCATAATTTATTGTCTATCGTCTGACTATCTATCTACCTACCTACCTGTCCACCTTCCTACCTACTTATCTACCTACCTATTTACCTACACATACAGTATATAACACAGAGAGATACATATATAAGCATAAATATAGATATAAATAAAACAGATCAGTTAATATGTACACAAAGCCACATTTAGAAAGCAGCTCCTAAAAGAAATAAGCAGTCGAAAGCAACTAAAGTTTTTTTTTAACCAGCTTTTTCTAATGGGAGGCCATTTAGATTGGAGGACTTCTGTTCCTGGGATCTAAGCAGTGGTGTTTCCAACAGAAATGTCCTTCTGGGAACACTTTTAGCTACAATCTCAACTTGTTTCTTTTCTTCATTCTTCTTAAGAGAAACTACACATTTGTTATTTGTGGTATAGATTGTTCACCCTTTCATTGATCCAAAGGTTTTCAAAGCAGCTCTCAAAACAAGGTGAAAGCAAGGCAACCAGATGCCCTCCAGATATATGGATTTCAATGTTGGAGGCAGCAAAGTCCAATAAGACCGTGGGAGTTGTAATCCAAAACATCTGGAAGGTCTCCTCAGAGGCCCGAGCTAAAGTCAACTGAAAAGTATTTTATTCTTTTTCAGTATTTATTATTCAATTTTTATCCTCCCTTTTCAACACCAATAACACTCGAGCCAGCATTCGGAAGGATGGAAATAACAGCAATAACTATAAAAATGAAGTATAATAAAGACCGAATGGGAAAAAAGACGTTTAGCTGCATTTCGACAAAATGTAAAGCCCCTCTCTGAAGTAGATGGACAGTTTTAAAATTTTAATAAATGATAATACAATAAATAAAATAAAATAAAATAAAATAGAAAAAAATAGAATAAAAAAATAAGAAATAAAAAGTAAAGTAAAAAAAATAAAGTAAAAGTAAAAGTAAAAGTAAAAGTAAAAGTAAAAGTAAAAGTAAAAGTAAAAGTAAAAGTAAAAGTAAAAGTAAAAGTAAAAGTAAAAGTAAAGTTAAAAAGTACAGTAAAAGTAAAGGTAAAAGTAAAGTAAAATATAAAATAAAATAAAATAAGCCTTCTTAAGTAGCCATGCAAGAACCTAAAGTGGGTTGGACAGTTCACAGTTGTGGAAACTAGCCATGCCCTTGTCATGTTGGGTTCATTAGACCAGGGTTCCCACAACTTTAGGGCTTGTGGACTTCAACTCCCAGAATTCCCCAGCCAGCCATGAAGTCCACAAGTCTTAAGAGTTGCCAATTTTGGAGGCCTCTGCACTAGACCCATCACCTACAGCCTTGACAAACATAACCTTCTCTTTCAGACAAACTGGAATGATTATTTTACTTGAATTTAGCTCTGATGATAACGTGACCCTGAGCAATAATTAAAGGCCCCTCTCCCATGTGACCCATGGGCTTTAGGGTACGTGTACAAAAATCGCTTTGCAACTTTGGGGGCCAGGGCAACTGTTAAAAAGAGAGAATTTGCTGTTTGTTCTACTAGAAGGTCCGTTATGCTCAGCCAGCCCATTCTTGCTTTTACCTTCACTGCCGTCTCGAATTTTCTCTACTCTTTTCCGTTCTTCGTTTTCTTCTGTTTGGGAAGAGAAGAGGTACAGATGGATCGGGGCGGAAGGGGGAAAAAAACCAGGCTCAGCTGTGATTGGGACAGCTACACTCCCCTACGGGGGGCTTCCTTCTTCCCAGGCCTTCCTTGGGCAGCTTGGCCCAAACCCCCCCTTGTCAGAGGGGCAGTGCCCTCCAAGCTACGTCCAGAACCATCTTCTACCCAACTAGCTCTGCCTGACCTGCATGGGGCTTAAGGTGTAGGAAAGGCAGAAATCTCTGGCTTGAAAGGGCAGGTGTCCATTTTCTAGCTAGAAGGATGTCCATGATGCAATGTGCCTGCAGATATTTCCCTTGGTCTCTGTAGGCTCTGTCAATCACCTACCTGACTCCTCTACTCTCTTCCCCCCTCCCCTCCCCTTCTCCTCCCTGTCTACCATCCATCCATCCTATTCCTCACTCACTCATCTCCCTTTCATCTACTCACCCATCCATCTCCTTCCTTCTTCCTTCCTTCCTTCCCTCCCTTTCCTTTTCTTTTCTTTCCTTCCTTCATCTTACTTCCTCTCTCTCTCTCCCTCCTTCCTTCCTCTCATCCTCCCTCCCTTCCTCTCTCCCTCCCTCCCTCCCTCCCTTACTTCCTCTCTCCCTTCCTCCCTCCCTTCCTTCCTCTCTCTCTTTCTTTGTCTCTCCTTTCCTCTCTCCCTTCCTCTCCCCCCCTTCCTCTCTCCCTCCCTCCCTCCCTCCCTTCCTCTCTCCTTTCCTTCCTTCCTATCAGAGGTGGGTATTCAGCAGGTTGTGACTAGTTCTGGAGAACCGGTAGCGGAAATCTTGAGTAGTTCGGAGAACTGGCCAATCCCACCTCCGACTGGAGATTTTGCAGTATCCTCCTTCCCCTGCCAAGCCCACCAAGCCACGCCCACAGAACCGGTAGTTAAAAAAAAAAAAGAATCCCACTGCTGTCTCCCACCCACTCACCTTCCCTCCCTCTCCTTCATTCCTCCCTCTTTCCTTCCTCTCCCCCTTCCTTTCCCTCATCTCTATAACTATGTCCCTCCCTCTCTAGACAGGGAAGCAGCCATGGCTCAAATCACAGCCCCAGCCTCTGCATCCCCTCGATTTTAGGTTTCAAGTATTGAACATATGTTGCTAGAAGGTTTTAAAAAAAAAAGGTGTGTGTGTGTGTGTGAGTGGCTTTGTCTGGAAATGTTCCTGCTCACCTGCCCCAAGTGAACAAGAAGAGCAGGAAGCATTCTGATCCGTTCGGACATTCATAATTCCTAGTCAATATTTTGCAGCAGCTCCTTCTGGTTGTACTTAAATTCCCAGATGGGAGGATTTGCCCCTTTTGAAAGTTAATCCCCATGGAATTGGCTCCCCTGTTAGTCTGCATCCCTCCGACTGTCCTCAGGAGTAAACAGGTAGTCCTCGACTTAATGACTGTAACGGAGCCCAACAATTCTGTTGCTGAGCAAGACAGGGGTTCCATGAATTAGACAAGCTTTCCTGCCACCGTTGTTAAATGGACCACTGCTGTTGTGTTACAAATTAGTAACCCGGTTGTGAAGTGAATCTTGGCTTCCCCCATTCACTTTGCTTGTCAGAAAGTCCCAAAAGGAGATCACAGGACTCTGCCACCGTCATAAGTATGAGTCAACTGTCAAGCATCCGAATGTAAATCAGTGGGACCATGGAAGATGCTGCAATGGTCGTAAGTGTGAAAAAAAACGGTCATATGTTACTTTATTCAGCACTGTTGTAACTTTGAACGGTCCCTAAATATTCAAGGTATGATAAAGATCTTAAAACAGAAGGTTTCTATGATAAATTGACTGATTTAGATAAGATCTTGATGGGTACTGATGAGAAGGTGATTAAAAAAAATATATGGTTATTTACTGGGAATGAAATTAGAGGAAGAACAAGTCAAAGAAACTATGATTGTTTGGGGGAAGAATTTTGGATATGGGATTGATTTAGAGAAATGGCAGAAATTGTGGTCTCAAAATTATAAAATGACAATGTCAACAGCATATAAAGAAAACTTGTATAAGATATTTTACAGGTGGCACTTTCCCCCGACAAGATTAGCAAGAATGTTCAAGAACAAATCTGAAAAATGTTGGAAATGTCATCAGATACCTGGCTCATATTACCATATGTGGTGAGAAAAATTAAAAAAAAAAAAGGAATGGTCCCTAAATGAACTGTTGTAAGCCGAGGACGGCCTGTATCTGACAAGACAGCCCAGCATCCCATCTGCAGGCTTAATCCTGCCCTGCCCAGGTTACCTGGACACACAGGACAGCACTGATTACTTTGATGGACTGGCTGGGAGCAGTTGAGTGGCTGGCACAACACCGGATCACAAATCACCGTCTGCTTCTGAGGAATCCGGAAGGAGAAAGAAGAAGGAAGGGGAAGAATTGTATTCTCACTTGGGCTGAGTTTGCTTGCAAAATGACAGAATTAACACAGCTGGGGGTAGAGGTGGTCTTCAGCAGGTTCTGACAGGTTCTGGAGAACCAATAATGGAAATATTGAGTAGTTCGGAGAACCGGCAAATCCCACCTCTGACTGCCCCTTCCCCCATCTATTCTCTGCCTCCCATTGAGTCCCAGATGATTGGCTGGGTCTTCTTGCAACATTCCTTTTCTTTTGACCCCTGAGAAACAGCTAAGCCGTCTTTTCGAGGGGTGTCCTAATTTCCCCCACACACACACACGCCTCGCCTGACCCCCGGCCTGCTTCTTTTGTGGCCAAAAAGAGCGAGCTTCCCCTGGGCTGCTGCTTTCGTGGCCAAAAAGAGCGAGCTCACTGCTCCAGACACTCCTCTCCAGGTGCAGGGTAACATGTCCTTGACTTTCTGAGAAAGGAATGTTGTTGAGTCTAATTTTCCACCTCTCAAATACATTCCCCCTCCCAAATTCCCAGGCACTCAATGTGGTAGCCTCGAAGCTTCCAAGTAAAATATGGCTGACACCTGACTTATTGTGCAAAATTACAAAACAACAACGACAGCAACAACAAACTCCTATATCAGCATAGATGGGAACCCAAACATAAAAACCTTCTTTCTCATTGGATGCTTCAATCCTTCCAGAAAACAATGATTACTTTTTCCACTGTCTGCCCACCTACCTGACAGATGCATATAGAACATTTCTTATCGTAGTTCGGAGCCCAGCGGGAGCCATGCGGCTGGTGTTGACCTTCGAAAAAGCAGGTGTTGGGGTCTTTCTTCCACTCTTTTGGGTCCCTGGGCCTTGGTACTCCAACAGGTTCCTCCTCTAGGTTCTCAGAGGCCATCCGGAGGACCCCTGCCCTGCATCGGTTGGGAATGTGAACCTGGAAGGACAGTGGTGATTGAAGAAGTGAGCAACTTGGACATATCAAAGAGTAGGCCCGGCTAGGAACCGAAAGAAAGAGAAATCAAGGTTAACGCATCCGATTGATGACTCTTCCCATTACAGGGTGGGCTTCAAAAATTTTAGTAGCTGGTTCTCTGCCCGGTTGCTGGGTGGGCCTGGCCATGGTAGGCATGGCCTAGTCAGCCTCCTGCACCATGACAAGGGGGGTGTTTTTGCTCTCCCGGGCTCTGGAGGCTTTCCTTGAGCCTCCAGGAGGGCGAAAACAGCCTTCCCAGACTCCGGAGGCCCTCTGGAAGCTGAAAACACATCCATTTCTGGCCTTCTGGAGCCTCTGGGAGGTCCATTTTTCATCCACCCTGAGCTTCCACGCAAGCTCTGCTACTTACCTGGCATCCAAAACGAGCCACGTGGAGACTCCTGGGAAGGGTGAGATGGGGTGAATGGGGGCCAACCAGGGTTGGAGTTTGCCGGTTCACCGAACCGGCCATAGAACTAGCTACGGGTTTGCCCAAACTGGGGACAAATTGGTAGAAGCTCACCCCTGCTTGCCATCCAATCTACCTGAAAGACAACTGGCTCTAAAAATGTTTTCAAACTTGGCAATGTGAAGATGAGTGGACTTCAACTCCCGGGATTCCCCAGTCAGGAGAAGGTGAAAAATTGCCAAGGTTGAGAAACGCTGAATTAAATAAATAGCAGAGATGCCCCCCGTGCCTACATGATAAGTATCATGGCCTCCATCCCTGGGTCTTCACCCACTCAAGTTGAACAGGAAGGCCAAAAGGTCTGTGGAAGAGATGGACTGAAATGGGAAGAATTGTGTTAATTCAAACCTGTCCCATTCCAATAAGGGCAGCCAATTGGAGCGCAGGGGTTCAGTTGAAGGTTCGAAACAGACCGATAGGTTGTCGGCTAAAAGAAAGCAAAGTTATGAAAACACACAAAACTTGAAAGAAAACCAGGAAGCCTGTAATTGTGGGGTCCGTCTGGCAAGAACAAAGAATGCTTATTCACAGGGAATCTGCACGTGTTAAAGCTTATAACAATCCTGGGTGATTAAGAAGCTGATAAAAGTAACAAAGAATTAGGTATCTTGCATAGCTCAGCTAGAAGTTAGGGAAGAGAGGTGGACTGGAGCAAATAGAATGTGTATTAGATCAGGGGTCTCCAACCTGGGCAACTTTAAGCCTTGGCGGACTTCAACTCCCAGAATTCCCCAGCCATTCTGGGAGTTGAAGTCCTCCAAGGCTTAAAGTTGTCAAGGTTGGAGACATTAGCCAAGGTTTAGGAATAGGGATGACTAGAGACCAATAGAATAACTGTTTGATCGTAACTAAAATGTTTATTAGAGGATATTTCTTATATACCCTGCCTGATCCCTTCATCTGCTTTAGGGAAAAATGTATGAAGCTTTCTCTCTTCTATTGTTTCGGGGCCCTTAGCATTTTGGCCAGGAGCCATTTTCTTGGAGCGCTTCTGTTAGGAATAACAAGGTTACCTAACGTAGTTTGGGTAAAATAATATATATAAACTATGATAGTGAGTTTATGTGTGTGTCACTTCAAATAGCAAAGCATGTAATTTTGGGTGCGGTTGTAAAACTGCCATAAGAGGGAGCAAGAGAACTTGATTGATTGCTGGCTTACTGGATTGCTTGCTGATTATGATGGATTGATGATTGCATGTTCCCTGCTGCTGCTGCTGAAGGAAGAAAGGAGGTTTGAATTTCTTCATATCCCTACTGCGAGGAGATATATTACTGGACTGATATTTGCAAGTTTACTGACCTCTTTTTCGACACTGGACTTTGCAACTGAATAATCCCCGGACGGACTGAAATAGTGAATGATATATGGACTGTTTTGACTATGCTAAAGCTCTTACTGGAATAAACTATTTAACTAGCACAGTGTATCTGTTTTTACTGAGTGTAAGCTACAAAAACCTTTATCTCACATGTTTGCCTGCCTGCCTGCCTGCGGTGCAGATTCTGCTAGGGTGTATCCCTAACAGCTTCAATAAAAGGAAACAAAACCGGCACTTCGTGTCTGATGTCCTTCATTGACCTCAGACCCAGGGCTGGTCTTCAAAAATTTTAGCAATGGATTCTCTGCCTGGGTGGGCCTGGCCATGGTGGGTGTGGCCTAGTCAGCTTCCTGCACCATAGCAGGGAGGGCATTTTTGCCCTCCCGGGGCTCCAAAGGCTTTCCTCGAGCCTCCAGGAGGGCAAAAATGGCCTCCCTGGGCTCCGGAGGCTCTCTGGAAGCTGGAAATAGGCCTGTTTCCCGGCCTTCCTGAGCCTCCACAGGGGCCCTGTGCTTACCTGCATCCAAAAGGGCCACATGAGGACTCCTGGGAGGGGAGGGGTGGGCGGGGCCAGCCAGGAGTGGGATTTGGGGGTTCTCCAAACTGTGCAGAATGTTAGCTAGGGATTCTCCCGAACCCCTGCGAACCCCAAGCACCCACCCCTGCTCAGACCTGATCTGGGGACCACACAGGAAGTTGTATGTTGAGGACTATCGGTATCCCCCAGGTCAGTGACAGGCCTTTCCGTTGCACTCTTGCACCTGCAAAAGCTAAACACTTGAATTTGAGCTTCCAGTTTCTCTTTTTCAACTCAAAGTTCCTTCATGCCTTTGTGGTTGGGAAGGCAACGTTGGAAAGAGGTTGTGAAAGTCACCTGCTTGGAGGGACAGACAAGAGATATTATCCAGCAAATAGATTAATAAATCATTTTCCTGCAGAACTGACAGCAAGAAAGACTTTAGTTCCTTTCAATCTTCGCAACCACTCGGCAACCACTGAAGAGAAAACACGTCCTGGCATTGTGATCGGATGCCAAGCAGATTCTGCCGCCTTCCAGCCAAACATGGTTTCTGGGAAGCTGCTGGCAATGTTGGCCTTGAGCCCAGATAAGATGCATGGCAGACAAATGTCTGCCTTTGCAAACATCCCAGCCATGGAGAGACTCTGTTTGGGTAGCAGGAGGAGAAGGAAGTAGAAAAAGAAGAGGTGGAAAAGGGAGGAGGAGGATAAGAAGGAGAAGGAGGGAGAAGAAAAGGAGGAAGAGGAGGAGGAGAAGCAGGCGGAGGGGAAGCAGGAGGAAGAGGAGGAGAAGGAGAAGGGAAAGGAAGGGCAGCCAAAAAATGATTTGCCTTTTGGTCAAATATCATGACAATATTTTCTGCCTCACATCTTCCACACTAGGTTCACATTAAGTTCTTGATCAGTTTAGCACCAGTATCCTCTTCCATCAAGGACCCCGGACATGGCAGGTGAAGGAGAGGCAGAAAAAAAGTAAACTAGGAGTAGCTACAAGGGATTAGCATTCCCTTGCAGCCAGTCCTAGGAGTAGTTTACTCCAACTAGTCTATTCCAACTAGTTCTATGCCAAGGAGGAATCCCTGGATTCTCAGCATCTCTATAACAAAGCCAGAAGCTTAAGTGGGAACAGAGTTACCTTCCGAGTAACATGCTTGCAAAAATATCCCCCCAAATGGGAACAGAAACCTAAGTGGCATAGTGGTTAGAAGGTAGTATTGCAGGCTAACTCACTGCTTACTGCCAGGAGTTCGATCCTGACCGGCTCAAGGTTGACTCAGCCTTCCATCCTTCTGAGGTCAGTAAAACGAGGACCCAGATTGTTGGGGGCAAATAGGCTGACTCTGTAAAACCCCTCTGAGAGGGCTGTAAAAGCACCATGAAGTCTATATGCTATTGCTAATTTCATTTCATGGAAAGTGAACTCAAATTCTGCTGGCCAACGTGAAGCCAGCCAGGCTGTTTTTCCTGGCCATAGCATGAAAATGGCTTGCTGTCATCTTTTTCTGATGCTGATGTGGAATGACTGCCCAGTTTCACGCCAAGAATTGGCATTTCCGGGTGTTTTGACATCCAATCAAGCCCATACCGGGTTAACTTCCAAACCCAGACAGGGTGAGCCGAATGCTGCCATTGCATTTTCACAGAATTAAAATGAAATAGAATTCATCTTATGACTCTTTAGTAGTGTTTCTCAACTTTGGCCCCTTTAAAATGTGTGGACTTCAACTTCCGAGAATTTGCTGGCTGGGGAATTTTGGGAGCTGAAGTCCTGACACACTGGGCGGGAAATACTGGTCGAATGCATATATTCACTGCCCCTAAGCAAATAGCTTTGCTGACTGGGGAGCTGAAGTCCATACATCTTAAAGTGGATGAATTTGAGAAACAATGCTCTAGTTATTTTTCCTCTTCTAGTATGTAGACAATCAGCTAAACCCTATTTCTGAACTTTAAACAAACAACTTATTTAGAGCATGTGAGGGATGGAAGCAAATTTTTGAAAAAACAAGATACAAACCATATTATCGATTACGGCAATGCCTCTTATTTTTCTAGCGAAGAAAGGACAGGCTGCTCTACTCATCCTAACCCCCCTGCAAACTTTCTATGTCATTCACTGTTATGCAAACATCCATCTTCATAAATGCAGCATTTCTCATTATTTCATTCCCATGCCAAGAAAAGCTTCATTCGCGGAATTTCCATCTGTCTAGGGAGTAAGCAAATGCCTCTCCTTGCAGTGATTAGGAATGCAAACAATGTGGAGTTTAAGATTTTGGCACATAGCTTTCCTTGGCATCTTGCCACGCTTCTAAATGTTCCCGCTAGCTGAGAAAAAGAGTAATTTTTGAAATTCTCTCTCTGTGTGTGACTTCAATTCTTGTCAGTTTAGAGGGCCTTTTCAACCTGATTTTTCAAACTGTGCCCACATCACTTCCTTGAAAGGAAGAAGTTTGTGAATCTATTCTGGCACAGATTATCCAAAAACTCAGCTCTACCTTCTGTTTTCTTATTGCATTCTAGTTTCAACATTTAGATTAGACACCCCCCCCCCCAGCCAAAAAAAAAGCCAATGTAATCCTTGGTTGCATTAACAGAGGGATAGAATCAAGATCACGTGAACAGACATGAACGCCAGGCCCTAGGCAACAAAATGAAATTCAATGTAGAGAAAAGTAAGTTTTTACACTTAGGCAAGAAATATTAAATATACAGGAACAGATTAGGTGAAACCTGGCTCAATAGCAGTTACTGTAAGAGTCCTGTGAGATCTTGGAGTCCTAGTAGACAATCACTTAAATAAGAGCTAGCAGTGTGTGGCAGTTGTCAAAAAAGACAACACAATCCTTGGTTGCATTAAGAGAGGGATAAACTCAAGATCCTGTGAAGTGTTCACTACTTTACATTATGATTTTTATTGACTGTTTCCTAGTAGGATTTGATTGCTTATTGTACCCTATGTCTATTATTAAGTGTTATTTATACCTTATGATTCTTGATGAATGCATATTTTGTTTTATTTACACTGAGAGCAAATGCACTAAGACAAATTCCTTGTGTGTCTAATCACACTTGGCCAATAATTCTATTCTATTCTATTCTATTCTATTCTATTCTATTCTATTCTATTCTATTCTACTCTACTCTACTCTACTCTACTCTACTCTACTCTACTCTACTCTACTCTACTCTACTCTACTCTACTCTACTCTATTCTATTTATAACACCTTGGTAAGACTACTCTTGGAATACTGCATCCAGTTTTGATCTGGAATGGGACAACTCACTGCAGTCAACTTGCTGTGGCCAACTCAACATGGCCAACTCACCAAGGGACAATTTAACAATTTAACAATTCAATTTAATTATTTAAAACAAATAAAAATATTTTACATTTTTGTCATTCGTATTTCATTCTGTCCTTCCTTTTGCATCCTTTTTTAAAGGATTCTATTCCACCATTTCTTTGATATTAGCATAACTTTTGTCCCGCACTTTGTCCTGTAGTGAGTTGGCCGCGGTGAGTTGGCCATGGCTAGTTGGCCATGACCAGTTGGCCACAGTGGGAAAGAATGCAGAGAAGAGCAAGAAAGATGATTAGGGGCCTAGAGGCTAAAACATATGAGAAATATTTGCTGGAATCGGGTATAGCTAGCTAGCCGAATGACGGGAAGGATAAGGGATGATATGCTAGCAGTTTTCCAATATTTCGGAAGTGGACTGTCCCAAAAGAAGAAGGAATCAACCTATATTCCAGACAACCCAAGGGTAGGACAAGAAGTAAGAGACGGAAGGTTATCATGCTTTGAGGGCTGCTTTCGATCTCTGAAAAAAGAGGTCCAACCTAGAATTAAGGAAAAATTAATTAATCCAATTAATCAATGGAACGCTTGCCTCCAGAAGCTGTGGCTGCTCCATCACTGGATGTCAGGATTCTGGCAGTTACCCCCATTTAAGTCCATGAATCTTGAACCAAACTTCCAAAATTTCGAAAGTATTTATTGGGAGTTAATAAGTCTGGCACTGCCTGAGTGTAGCTGACTCTGAGACACATCATTCATTATCACCCTTGGTGATGACCCTGGTTTTCCCTCCACCCCCTGGGTGTATCCTAATTCATATTCTCCAATGGGACACATCCATAGCCCAGAGTCAGCAATCATACTCTCCGGTTAGAATTTTGTGCGGTAGAAACTTCAGTCACCTAGTAACTATCTTTGAAAAGATTGATGGAATGCAGTTTCGGCTTTGCAAGCTACCGCACTGCTCCCCCCTCCCTTTCTGTTGGCAAACTCTAACAAGACCATAGAAATATTTTATGAGTTGACACTGAAGGAGCTACAGGTTGACATCATAGGCAGTAAGTCTTCCACTTCTTAGCCTGAATCTCCTTCCCTATAATTCAGGGGTGTCAAATTCAAGGCCCATGGGTTGCATCCGGTCCACGGGGTGCTTAGATCTGACCTGCTGGACCACCCTGGAATTAGCGATGGTGCTTCTTCTAGCGAAAATGGAGCTCAGGAGGGCTGCATGCTCCCCACCCCCAGCTCCACTTCCACTGTCAGGGGGCTGCAGGAGGCAGTGACAGCTGAAAATGGGGCGTTGAGCTGGGAAATCAGAGTCTTTTAGAGCAGGGGGTCTCCAACTTTGGCAACTTTACGACTTGTGGACTTCAACTCCTAGAATTTCCTCAGCCAGCATATACATATGCTGGATGAGGAATTCTGGGAGTTGAAGTCCACAGGTGGTAAAGTTGCCAAGGTTGGAGAAACGTGTTTTAGAGCTAAAATAGCAGACGTACCTTCCCTCTGATCTCTCCTTGGGGGTTCGCTTTGGTGCTGACTTGCAGGAAGGCTGTGCCTTGGGCTAAGTGCCGAAGCAGCTCTGCATCCAGGTCCTTCACCACTCCCTGGGCCTAAGAAGAAAAGACAAGTACCTCAATAGAGTTCCAGGACAGGATGCAGGGAATTCTCAACTTACAACCCAGAATACGGCATCAAGTTTTGGTCGCCACACTATTAAAAAAAAGAGGTTGAGACTCTAGGAAAAAGTGCAAAGAAAAGCAACCAGGAGGATGAGGGGACTGGAGGCTAAAACCTATGAAGAACGGTTGCAGGAACTGGGCTTGGCTAGTCTAGGGAAGAGAAGCACCAGAGGAGACATGATAGCTGTCTTCCAATATTTGAGGGGCTGCCACAGAGAGGAAGGGGGTCAAGCTATTTTCCAAGGTACCTGAAGGCCAGACAAGAAATAATGGATGGCAGCAAACAGACCAATCAAACCCCTTCCTATTTCCCTCATAGCAACAACCTTGTGAGGTGGACTGGGCTAAGAGAAAGGGGGAATAATAGGAATAATTTATTCTGAGTCTATGCGGCCATTCCCCAGAGTGGGTGTTCAGTGAACCTCTGGCAAAAGACACAGCAAGCTTAATTTCCAAACTCAGGAAAAAATGGAACAAGCTCAGGCAAATTGTTCATAGGTTCCATGCTGGCCTTATCTGTTCTTTCCTTGGGCTGCCTACCAAGAAGGAGCTCTCTGAAAAAAATTAAGCTGGTAGAACATTAAACTGAGAGCAGATAATTAGATGCATAGTGTTGGAGGGAGGGAGGGAGGGAGGGACAAAGAGAAAGAGATAATGAGATAGAGAAATAGATAGATAGATAGATAGATAGATAGATAGATAGATAGATAGATAGATAGATAGATATGGAGGAAGGGAGGGAGACAGGGACTGAGAGACAGAGAGATAGAAAGATAATGAGAGAGATAAATGGATGGATAGATAGATAGATAGACGATAGATGGATGGATGGATGGATAGATAGATAGGGAGACAGACAGATAGACAGACAGGGACTGAGAGACAGAGAGATAGAGATAACGAGAGAGAGAAATAGATGATAGATAGAAAGATAGATAGATAGGGAGGGACGGAGGGACGGACGGACGGACTAAGAGACAGAGAGAGAGATAATGAGAGAGAGAGAGAGAGGGAAGGAGGAAGAGAGACAGGGTCTGAGAGACAGAGAGATAAAGAGAGATAATGAGAGAGAAATAGATGGAAGATAGATAGATAGATAGATAGATAGATAGATAGATAGATAGATAGATAGAGAAGGTGGGACTGAGAGACATAAAGATAGAGAAATAGAAAGCAGACAGGCAGACAGACAGAGAGACAGACATTGAGAGATAGAGATGGAGAGATGGAGGGAGGGAGGGAGGGTCTGAGAGACAAGGAGAGAGAGAAATAGATAGATAGATGGATAGATAGATATAGATAGATAGATAGATAGACGCACACAGAGAGAGACATGGAGAGATAGAGAAAAAGGGATACATGGATAGACTGATAAACAGACAGACAGCAGGACAACACATTTCCAGCCAAAAGGGGCCCTCTAAACCACTTACCTCTGTGCCATAGAAACTTCTCAGCAGCCTCCTGTGCTCGGGGAGGCTGGTCTCGTGAATCTCTCCCAGTTCGGCAAAACCATGCAGGTGAGCGCTCACGGTGCCATCATCTGCCCTGCCCAGGCCGGCCACCACAATTTCATAGTGCAGATGGCAATGACCGTCCAAGGACATCCAGGCTCGTCCAGCAGAGCCCGTGTGCACCGCAGGGGATACAAATTGGCCGGCCAGAAGGATAGGAAATTCTACAGGACAAAAGACACACAAAGTGATCTATTCCCGAGTGCCGGTTTGTGGTCTTATTAACAGGGGAAGGCACCCAATGCTTTGGTTCCCATCTCCCCCGATCCTTTAGCCACTTGCCCTACTGTCCAGGCCTGACTGAAGCACATCAGAAGCCCTTTACCCATAAAGGAGAATATCAGGGTTGACATGAAGGGTCTTTGGTGCTCTCTGAGCAGGCTTGTTTTCTTGCAGACGTTTCATTACCCAACTAGGTAACACCATCAGTGCTAGTAGGAGTGCTGTTTGCTGTCAAGTTTATGTTCTGGTGGCTTTCTCAACACATAAGACAGAATTAACCATCGTTTCAATTGGAAAAAATATGACATTCCTAGACCAGGCCAAGTCCAAAAAAAAAAAAAAACTCCCAGGAATTTCTAGAAGCCTGGTGCTCTGACAAATTATTTTATCATATTATTTTGCGAAGCTTCTTCTCCAGTAACATTGAATTGCTAACTAGGGCAGACAAAACCTTTGCCAGACCAATTCTTGAATACAGCTCGTCTACCTGCAACCCACACTGTATATTGGACATTGACACAATTGGGTGGGTTCAGAGGTATTTCTCGAGAAAAGTACTCCACTCCTCCACTTACAATAGCTTGAAATTTTGGGCTGGGACAATGTGGAACTGAGCCCTCTGCGGTCCAATCTAAGCATAATACACAAAATTGTCTGCACAATGTCTTGCCTGTCGATGACTACTTCAGCTTCAACCACAACAATACACGGGCAAAACAACCAATACGAACTCAAGGTGAACCGCTTTAAACTCGATTGCAGAAAATACGACTTCAGCCACGGAGCGGTCAACGCCTGGAACGTCCTACGCAACTCTGTTGTTACAGCCTCAAACTGTCTACCGTGGACCTCGTCCCATTCTTAAGAGGTCCTTAAAGGGGGCATGCATAAGAGCACCAGCCCTCCCTGCCTTACTGTCCCCGTTTGTCTGTATTTATTCCCTTTGTTCTTGTTTATGTTCATACTTGTTATTTTGTACATGTTTGACAAACAAATAAAATAAATACTAAATAAAAATAAAATAGATCAGCCATCAACAGACACATAGACATCAACAACATCTACAGACTACGCAAAGGAGGCAGTCAACCAGCCCCAAAGAGAAAAATACTACAGCACCCCTCCACCAGTGATCAAAAGCCAGATCAGCATAGATTAACTTCAAGGTTAACTTCAGATAAACAATCAAGTAAGCAATTCCCCCAGTCCAGAAACTCCCAAAGAGCCCTTAGTAAACAACCCAACCAAAAAAATCCACACACACACAGACAGGCAAGACACCAGAATATAAACTGACAGCAAACGGCACTCCCTTACTAGCACTGATGATGTTACCTGGTTGGGTCATGAAATGTCTGCAAGAAAACAAGCAAGTTCAGAGAACACCAAAATGGTGTATTTTACGGGCTTGGAGGCCTGGGGTGGATAAGAGAACTGCGCCGTGTGAGCTGTGGGCTGGTGTGTGCATGCATGTGCATGCAGCTCTTGCACAAGTGTCAAGCCAGGCCTCATGCGCGCAGCTCAACTTGCATGAGAAGTGGGCTGGCAGGCACCTGTGTGATTGCCCTCCTGCCTGCCACATGGGCAAATTGAGCAACATGTGTACATTCACACGATCAGCCCAGTCACTTGTGCAGCCCAATTCTGACTAGGCCAAGGCCTAGTAGTGGGCTGCGGCCCAGAGGTTGGGGGCTCCTGTTGTGGACTTCAACTCCCAGAATTCCTCAGTCAATATGGCTGGCTGAGGAATTCTGGGAGTTGAAGTCCATAAGTCTTAAAATTGCCCAGTCTTGTGGACCAGTGGTCCCCATCTTTGTGGCTTGGAGGCCTGAGGCAGGGAGAGAACTAGGCCATGCAAATGGCAGGAGGGGACCCCTGTTGTGGACTTCAACTCCCAGAATGCCTCAGTATAGCTGGCTGAGGAATTCTGGGAGTTGAAGTCCACAAGTCTTATTAAAGTTGCCAAGTTTGCCCCCCCTCCCCCCCATTATCTGGCTCAGCAATTTCACACACTTTGCATACGAGTACCTTGATAACGGACCAAGCGTCCGTTGTAGAGCATGGAGTTGATCTGTCCACGCAATTCTCCATCCTCAAAGTCCTTGGTGGCGACATTTAAGAAGAGCTCATTCTGCAGCAGCATGTGGGCATCACGCCCACTGGCTTGTGTCCAGGAGCCACTGGCCTGAAAATAACAAAGATGGCACGAGAGAGAATCAAATGTACAAGGCTTGGGTTTTTTTGTTTTTTGTCGAGTGTGAATTCCAAGAGCGGGCAAAGAGGAACAATGCATTTCACACATTTTCTGATGTTTGCTGCACCAAGCTGTCTGCCTGTCTCCAATCCCCAAGACCACCCACCCTTCTGCCAGACAACGCTCACCGTGCCATCCCTGTAGCTGTGGGTCATGTCATACAAAATGCTGCGTTTATTTCTTCGGCGGGGTTTGGTTTCCAAGGTGACGCCAATCACCTCGCTTCCTGTTCCGGCTACCTGGATCTAGACAGAAGATTGTCCCAAAGGAATGTTCAAAGCCACATTAACTGAATAACAGAATAAAAGAATGTCAGAAAGAACCAACAGAAGAACACAATCACAGGATAAGAGAGTTGGAAAGGGACCTCGGAGATCTTCTAGTCCAGGGATTTCTGGATTTCTTCAAGGGCCGGATCAGCATCGTACTTCTCCGCTGTGGGCTGGCCAGGTGGGGGGAGACAGGAAGGACATCTCCTGCAGCACCCTGCCAGTCAAAACAGGTCATGTGTGCCCACCTATACCCTGTTTCCAGCCTGGATGGCCTCTGACAGCACTTTGCCAGGGGCTCCCACACTCCATTTTGGCTGGCAGAGTGCCACAGGAGGCTATCCAGGCTGAAAACGGGGCATTTAGGGGAGGAGCTGCATGCAACTCCCTCGTGCCCCATTTTGGCTGCCAGAGGGATTGTCATGCCCCTGGTGGAGACTGACTCTGAGGGAGAGGAGCAGCGTTGCCAGATTCAAAATGTAAAATTATCGTACCCGAGACTCAAAATTATCGTTTTTTTGAGAAAATTATCGTACATATAGCAAACTCTATATCTCACAGGAAGTATCAACTGTAGGCATATATCCATGTGGAAAATGTCCGAACTGAAGGCATGAAGCCACAAGATACGATCCCGCAAAACTTACGATCAGCAATAAACTACCTCAATGGGCCTGACGCGCGCGACGACTAGCTGACTCGACTCGTACTCGTACTTGTACGTAGCTCGTGAGCGAGCGTGTATCATGTATGCACAAACTACACGCGCGTACGCACACACACGTGATCTAGACTCATGAAGTTGCATGAACCCACGAAAAGTACAGTATGGTAAAATACTAGCTCTTAAGGTAAAATACTAGCTCTTAAATTGCCAAACTGTAAAATTATCGTACATTTGACCTTTTTGGGAATTATTGATCGTACATCGTACAGAGGGCCAAATTATCGTACAAATACGATAATTATCGTACGTCTGGCAACACTGGAGAGGAGGAACAGCCTACAGGGAGTGGAAGTGTGGCTCCGGAGGTTGGGGAAGAGGCTGGGGAAGGGCAGACAGAGGAGGACCCAGGCCCAACCCAGGGCACGCTGGGAGGAGAGGATAAGGGAGAGACGTGGTCTATTCGGGAGGAGAGGGCCTTGATCCTCTTCATGGGCTGCAGCTGTGACAACTGAATGAGAGGACATGCATACGGGCGAACGCTGGAAACAAAGCATGGAAATATCTCTAGTTTATGGTTCCTCTCTGAGTTTGGCGTCCTTCCCAGTGTGTGTTATCTGTGGACATCCTCCAGCATGGTTTATGTTGCTTTTTTCCTTCTTCTTGCAACTGTTTGTGTGGGAGTCTTTTGTCTTCCGTCAAAAATATTCAGAGCTTGGAAGCAAAGTGAAGGAATAAAAGAGACTTCACCTGTTTTCTGTAACTGTCTTTGTTTTGTATCCCACCCTGGGTCATCACAGGTACTATGGGCCGGTCCTTTGCTATTTCCAGGCTGGCCCCACATGCCAGATTTAAGCAGCCTGTGGGCCGTTTGATACTTCTGTTCTAGTCCAACCTCCTGCTCAAACAGGAGACCCTAAGCCAGGGGTCTCCAACCTTGGCTCCTGGAAGCCTGGCGGACTTCAACTCCCAGAATTCCACAGCCAGCTTTGCTGGCTGTGGAACTCTGGGAGTTGAAGTCCGCCAGGCTTCCAGGAGCCAAGGTTGGAGACCCCTGCCCTAAGCCATTTCATACAAATGGTTGCCCAATCTCTTCTTAAAAACTTCCAGTGTTGGAGCCTTCACAACTCCTGGAGGCAAATTGTTCCACTGCTTAATTGTTCTCCCTGTCAGGAAATTCCTTCTTAATTCTAGGTTGCTTCTCTCCTTGACAGTTTCCATCCATTGCTTCATTGACCTTGATATTTCTCGTGTTAATGTACTTTTCCCCATCTGTTCACAACAAAACACAAACTTGCCAAAGTTGGCAGCAGCTTTCTTCCCTGCTGTGTCCCGATGACAATGTCCCCAATTCTAATGGAGTACAGATAGTCTTCAACTTGCGATGGTTTATTTAGTGACTATTCGAAGTTACAAATGCATTCGAAACAGTAACGCATTATATCATTTTATTAATTGATTATTTGATTATTTTCTTCTATTATTAGTTTTATTTTTTATATATGCTGTTTTTATATTCATGTAAGCCGCCTTGAGTCGCCATGTGCGAATAGGCAGCAATATAAATTTTCTAAATAAGTAAATAATCCTATCACCCTTTCCTTATACTTACAACCATTGCAGGGTTCCAGGAGGTCACAAGGTCACAAAAGATGATCACATGATCTCGGGACACTGCAACCACCATAAATATGAACCAAGTATCCACATTTTGATCATGTGACCCTAGGGATGCTTGCAATGGTCATAAGACTGAAAAACGGCCATAAGTCCTTTTTTTTCAGTGCCGTTATAACTTCAAAGCCACCAAGTGAATGGTTGTAAGTGGAGGATTGCCTGTATGCAGTATAGCATCATCAGGGACTTCCAACAAGGTGTTTAGGAGCTGTACACAATTGTGAGGCCAAAATTGTGCTCTCCTGCTACGATCTCAAGTGCAAGCTATCAGCCATGCCAGCAAAAGTTGCCTCGACAGTGGCTAGCGGAGCTGGCAGCAGAGTCAGACAGTGAAGAGGTTGGGGAGGACCCTGGGCCAGTCCTGGAGGCTGAGAAAGGCTCGGGCGAGGGCAAAAGCTGGCAGTTATCAGCTGCCTTCGGAGTCGGACAGCAGTGAGGTGGGGGAGCAGCTGGAGCTGGTTCCCAGTCTGCGCATGCACAGAGCTGCCAAAAGGAAGGAACAATTAAGAACTCAGGGTCAACGTGGGAGTAAGGCCGCAGGTGAATTGTGATTAAAAGAGGAGCCAAAGGGGAGGGGGCTTTTGCAGGAAATAATTCGTTCGTTGCAGCATTGTGAAGATCTGTTTGTGCATCTCAGGGACTCTGTGCCTGAGTCCTTCCTTGTCAGCACTACATTTGAAAATATTTACTTGGCAGCACTCCAGGCTAGATAAGGTCTGTGCTTATAATTAGACCCTTGAAAGACTGTTTGCCAGGCCTTTGGCTGAAGGTGAATGCAAGAAATTCACCTTCATTTAATAAAAGGAGTTTTGCCTGGACAAAAAGTCTGCTTGGTGTTTTTTGGGGAAGCCTCAGTCAGAACACCTACCTGGTATTCCCATGTCCCATTTTCATGTAGCACAACCTTGGCAGAGCCCACTGCCCCTGTGTGAGTCGGTATCAAGGCATTGGCTCCACAAAGCACACTCTGTATGGCTGGAAGAGAAAGAGGAAGAGAAAGAAAGAGAGAGAGAGAGAGAGAGAAGGAGAGAGAAGTGATGTTTTTAGGATGACACAACATCATTAGGTGAGCATGCTGATTGGGGAATTCTGGGAGTTGAAGTCCACATATCTTACAATTATGTGTAGAGTAGTTACAACCCAGATTTGAAATTCCGACAGAGGGAGGATTCTCATGGTTAGGTGACTGTACAGGTAGTTCTCAACTTATGACCACAATGGAGCCCAGAATTTCTGACATGAAGTGAGACCATGGTTAAGTAAAATTTGCCCCATATTGTGACACTTTCTTTGCCATGGTTATGATTTTGATGTCAGGGTTTCGACGATTGCCCTAATTAAATCATGAGCTTCGAGCCAAGCTTTAAAAGAATTCAAAAGATTTATTAGGAGCAACATGTCTGGCACTAACTTCTATGAAACCAATTCTTGAGACACGTAATTTACCATTATTACTATCACCTATGACCCTCTGAGTTTGTCATATATCAGATTCTCCAATGAAACTCGTTCACGGGCTGGGTGTCATTCAATCACCAAAGGAAGATTTTTGCAGAAAGAAGATCCAGTAACCTAGGCTACAATCTCCACAAGATAAGTGTGGAATGTGCTTCTGGCCTTCATCTGCCGCACTGCTCCCTCAGGCCTTTCCCCCACTCCTTATAATGTCAACTTGGAAACAGGCATAGGAATGATTGATGAGTTGACATTTGATCATGTGACCATTGGGTCGTAAGCATGAAAAATGCTCGTTTTTTTCAGTGCCATTCTAACATCAAACGTTTACTAAATAAATGGTTGTAAGCAGGGATGGGATTCAAAAATCCCAGCAACTGGTTCACTGCCCGGTTGCTGGGTGGCCGTGGCCATGGTGGGTGGAGCCTAGAGGAACTTCCAGTTTTTGGTTTCCGGTGGGCTCCAGAGCCCGAGGGAGGCCATTTTCACCCTCTCAAAGGTCCAGAGGCCTCTGGACACCCACCAGAAGGTAGAAACAGACCCATTCTGCCATTTTTGGTTTTTCCAGGAAGGCCGTATTTTGCCCGGGCCTTTGGAAGGACAAAAACGGCCTCCTCAGAAGCTGGAAACAGGCCTGTTTCTGGACTGCCAGAAGGCCCAGTTTTCCCCCTCCCAGAGCCTCCGTACAGACCCTGCACTTACTTCCATCGAAAACGGTTCTCATGGAGACTCCTATACATACATCCTGGGAGGGGCGGGGTGGGGCCAGCCATCAATTGAAATATCAGTTTGGCAAACCAGATGTAACTTTAACATCCAGTTCACCCAAACCGGTCTGAACCAGTAGAGTCCCACCCCTGGTTGTAAGTTGTTGAGGTAATTCCCCGTTAGGAGAATGAGTGCATACAGGGAGACGTATTTGAGAGTAGTGTTTGAATAATACACATACAGCACACAGATGCACTGTACAGTAAATGTAGGTTTTTACTTCCAGAAAGGTTTAAGCAAAGTCCAAAATAAGCAATCCAAAGTCATTCACAAGTTAAATCAGCCAGCTTTTCAATCCAGGGATAATTCAAATATCAAAGTCCAGTGTGAAAAAACAGTTCAGTATCAGACTTAGATTAAATCCAGTAATATCAGTCAATTAGGAAAAATGGAGGAACAGCAATACTTTCCAACAGAAGGAAACAGAGATACTCACTCAGACACACTCTCTTCTGAGACTAAGACCAAACAACCCATGTTTCTGGCTCCATCTTATAGCCGTTTGAGAAACCACACCTAACTACAGTTTTGCATTTTTTTAAAGATACAGTTTTAAAATGTTTATCCTGGTTTATATATTTCTAACCCAAATAGCTGTTAGGTGACTTATATTCCTAACATAAGTCATGGACGACCAGTATTTTAAGTTCATGAAACTGATCTCTCTTTTTTTTTCCTGGCTACATCAGTGCCAAAAGCTCAGAAACTCTATGAGGAGAAAAAGTAGCCGGGATGAATAAGTCCCATTGGACCCCACACGGTCACTCACTGTCACAGCTTCTCCGGATCGCGATGTGCCCAGCTAACTTGCGACGGACTTCACCTTCCACCTCTGCAGTCATCCTCAGCTGTCCTTGAGCCAGCCAGCGCATCTCCTGACTCCCCAGTTCCATCAGCACCTCTGCAAAATCGGGGTCCTGGGGAATGACAGCCAAAGCAGTCAAGCAAACAGCAGCAGCTTCATTAAGTGTTCCCCAAGCCTCTCCCCAAAAAACAGGGTTTTAAAATGTCGGCTTACCTGTAAGGTGACATTAGCCAGAACCTGCCTGAGAACATTGTCCTGGTGTAGGATTTGCACCCTGAGAGGGATCCGATCGGATTCTGCAAGGAAGCAAAGAGACACAATTCATGTCACATGGTTAGTCCTCAACTTACAATCATTCCTTTAAGGACCGTTTCAAATTAGGATCGCGCTGAAAAAAGTTGCAACCAGTCCTTGCACTAACGACCATCACGGGATGTCCATGGTCACACGATTGCAATCTGGTTGCTTGGCAACCAGCTCACATTTCAGGCTGTGGCAGGATCCCAGGGTTAGAACACTTCATCAGTAGAACAACTTGCCTCCAAGTAAGAGGTAAGAAGAGACTGGACAGCCAGTCGTCTGAAATGGTATAGGTCGCAGGGGTCTTCAAACTTGGCAGCTTTAAGGCTTGTGGACTTCAACTCCCAGAATTCCTCCTCCAGTCATGTTAGCTCAGGAATTCTGGGAGTTAAAGTCCACAAGTTAATTAAACTTGCCAAGTTTGAAGACCCTTGGTATAGGGCAGTGGTGGCTAACCTTTTTGGGCTCCTGTGCCGAGAAGGCAATGCGTGCAGTCCCCCCGCCCTCTGTGCATGCGCGCGGTCACCCTCGCTGGCCCCTTTCTGGAAATACAGGAAGTGATGAAACGGGCCTGTTTTTCAGCCTACAAAGGCTGCAGAGTCTTTCTTCGAGCCTCCGGGAAGCCGAAAAAGGCCTCAAACAGGCTGAAAATCAGCTGGGAGGCGTGCGCATGCACAGTGAGATAAGTTTGGCTGGGGCTCGCGTGCTGGCACAAATGGCTCTGCATGCCATAGGTTTGCCATCATGGGTATAGGGTTTCCTACCTGAGCAAGGGGTTGGACTAGAAGACCTCCAAGGTCCCTTCAAACTTTGTTATTCTATTCTATTCTATTCTATTCTATTCTATTCTATTCTATTCTATTCTATTCTTCTATAATTTAAATTCACATTTGATCTTCAACCATCTCTTTATGATATACATCCCATGCAAAACTCTGGCAGCAACCCACTGGACTGGACTGATTTAATCTTAACGAATTGGATGAGAGTGGTTTTTTTCAGTCATGGCTTGCTGCTTCCCTGCTCACTTTTGTCTGCCGATGCCAGAAAGCCCTTAGTAACCAGGACAAAATGCAGATTGTTCTCTGTGTCGCTCAGGGTGAGCATAGCGATGCCTCCCATGTTCAGGTGAATTGGGTCCATGGATGTCAAGATGGCACTGAAAGTCTCTGAAACAACAAAAGAAAATGCGACATTATTTTAATGGGGTCCGGGGCAAATTCAAATATCTGGAGGTAGTTAGAAACTGGGATTATAACAGCTGCAAGATTCGTTTATGCCCCAAATTGGGAAAAATAGAGATATTCCCTCTGAAAGAGAGACAATAAAGAGAATACTGGTCTGTGCAGAGATGGACAGCCTGACATTAGAACTTAAAAATAAAGGTGAGACAGAATATTATGAAGTTTGGAATAAAATGTACCAATGGTTGGATCATTAACAAATCGTCCACAAAGAGTTAAATTGAATGACTATATTTCTACTGTCAAGACACTTAGCATTGGCACTCCACAAGGTTGTGTCCTTAGTCCACTTTTGTTCTCCATCTATTCATCTGATTGCACAAATAAACATCCCAACAATAGGATAATGAAATTTGCAGACGATACTACGCTTGTAGGACTTATTTCTGGGGATGATGAGTCTGCATATCGGGATGAGGTATTACAGCTATCCCATTGGTGCAAAAATAATAATCTTCTATTTAATATCAAGAAGACCAAGGAGATTATTGTGGACTATAGGAAAAAAAGAGCAGACATTCAGCCACTGTATATAGAGGGAGTTCGTGTGGAACAGGTGGTTGAATGTAAGTTTCTCGGGACCATCATTACAAATAACCTGACCTGGAGTGCAAACACCGCTGCTTTAATTAAGAAGGCACAACAACGGTTGTATTTACTAAGGATTCTTAGGAAACAACAACTGGCTGAGAGTCTATTGACTACTTTCTATTGGAGTTCAATTGAGAGTATATTATCCTACTGTCTCTGTGTATGGTTCTTGAGCTGCACAGTGGCAGAGAAAAAGGCAATTCAGAGGGTGATTAAGACGGCCCAAAACATCATTGGCTGCTCACTTCCCTCTTTGGAAGAACTGTATAGGAATAGATGTAGGAGGAAGATACTTAATATATTGAATGACTCCTCTCATCCGGGACATCAGCTCTTTGAACTATTACCATCGAGAAGGAGATTTAGGGTATTAAGAACAAGGACGACCAGATTTAAGAACAGTTTTTATCCAAGTGCAGTTTTGAGTTTGAATGCAGGGTCATAAGATTTATGTGGAAGTGAATGAGAGTAATGGGGTTTTACACTTTTAAATTGCATAGAGATCATTGTATGGCCGGTTGTGTTTAGTTTTAATTTAATTTAATTTTTTTTCTTTTCGTGGTGTTTGTCCAGTTTTTACTTGTGGAAGAGCACCTCATTTCGTTGCACCCGCTTGCGAGTGTAATGACAAATAAACTCTAAATCTAAATCTAAATCTAAATCTGAGGGAAAGGAGTCGGAATTATAGAAAATATTAACAAAGTGCAGAATTGATATTGGATGATATTTATGTAAATACAGTGGAGTATAGTGGATAAAACGGTTGTATAGAAATAGTAAATCATGAGGTTTTATGTTATAAATACAAATGAATATACAGAGATGTTAATAGTATAAATTTAGCAATGTCTGATAAGTAGAAGCTTATTTGTTCTATGTTATGGTATGTATGGCAAAAACAATGCCAGAAAAGTCACGGTGGGTCCAATATTTTAACATTTACTTAATAAAATTTGTAAAAAAAATGAAAGAAATTCGGATTATAGACACCATCATTTATTTATTTCTTTCTTTCTTTCTTTCTTTCTTTCTTTCTTTCTTTCTTTCTTTTTTTCTTTTTTTCTTTTTTTCTTTTTTTCTTTTTTTCTTTTTTTCTTTCTCCAAGTAGATTGAGATGATATTCTACATTAAGGGTGCCTTATCTTTTGAAACAGGTTTGAAGACTCTTTATGTGACATGGAAAGTTAAAAATTTCCCAGATCTTGGAAAAGTTCCCCAGGATAATCCTAGCTGCCTAAACCCTAGATTACCTGCAAAGAGGGCCCGGTGCTTCATGATCTGGCCATGAACCTCCCCTGCAGGATGAGTCTGGGTGATTAGGGTTATGCGCATCTGATCCACCTTCAACAATCGGATCGAAGCCTTCTGCAAATTCCGCCACATGCCACAGATCTAGAAAAAAAAAAGAAGAGGCAAGGTGTGGATTGAAACCTAGAGCCCCTCAAAACCAGGAATGGGGTTCAGCCAGTTCGGCCCTATTCAGCCAGACCAGATTTTAAATTTACATCTGATTCACTGAACCGGCAGTTAAACCGACTAGCTGGCCGCACCTACACCATCCCTCCCCACTCGGGAGTCTCCATGTAGCCCATTTTGGATGCAGGTAAATGCAGGGACTGTGCAGAGGCTCTGGGGAGGGCGAAAAATGGGCCGAACCAGAAGTTCAGAAGTTCAGAAACGGTCCTCTGGAGCCTGGGAAAGGCTGTTTTCGCCCACCCAGAGGCCTGAGGGAAGCCTCCGGACTCTGGGGAAGGCAAAACAAAACAAAAAAGGCTGTCCCAGAAGTTGCAGTAGGCCACGCCCGCCATGCCCACCCAGCAACCAGGCAACCAACCATGCCCTTTCTTGCTACAGTTGTTAATTGACTCATTGCAGTTGTTAAGTGAGTAACCAGGTTGTGAAGTAAATCCGGCTTCCCCACTGACCTTGCTTGTCAGCAGGTTGCAAAAGGGGATCATGTGACCCTGGGACACTGCAACCATCACAAAGGGTTGGCTAGAAGACCTCCAAAGTCCCTTCCAGGGCTTTTCTCATTGATTGTGGTGCACTTACCATACCATCTTGGAAGACGGTGCCTTGTGGTATAGGATGTTCAAAAAGGACCGTCCCATCCGGTTCCAAGAAACGGACACGGATTGGTTGGCTCAGCCTAGACAAAAAGCAGAGGATGTAAAACAGAATTTATCACTCCAGGAACAGAAATATTGATTCCCCACCCCCACCCCACCCCGAGTTTCCTGGAACTACTCAACATCAAGAAAGGCAGTGGTGGGCTTCAAATAATTTAACAACCGGTTCTCATCCCGGTTGCTGGGTGGGCGTGGCCTAGTCGGCCTCCTGCACGATCCTGGGAGCAAAAACGGGCTGTGGAGGGCCTGTTTTCAACCTCCTCGGGATCCGGAGGATCTCTGGAGACGGGAAATAGGCCCGTTTTTGCCCTCCACAACCCTCTGGGAGGCCTGGTTTCCACCTTCCCGAGCTCCATGCACCTCCTACACTTACCTGGGATCCAAAACGGGCCACGTGGAGACCCCTGGGAGGAATGGGACAGGGTGGGGCAGGGCCAGCATGCTCATCAGAACTACCAGTTCATTGAACAGGACGTAAAATTAACATCCGGTTCACCTGAACTAGTACAAACTGGCTGAAGCCCACCCCTGACGAAAGGACTTCCAGGTGTTGAAGTCACTTTCCCAAAATTGAGATTACAAGTAGTTCTGGATTCTGGACACAAGAATGGAGGTATTAAACCGGTTGATGACGGAACACACTACAGGTAATCCTTGACTTATGACCACAACGGGGACCCAAATTATGTTGTCAAGGGAGAAAGTTGTTCAGTGAATTTTGTCCCATTTTACGACTTTTTTCGCCATGTTTCTTTAGCGGAACTCTACAGTTCTTCAATGAGCCACACAGTTCTTAAGTGAATTTGGTTTCCCCATGGCTTTTCAGAAGGTCGCAAAAGGGGATCAGGTGACCCCGAGACACTGCAATCGTCATAAATGTGAGTCAGTTGTCAAACATCCATGGGGATGCTGCAATTGTCATGAGTCCATTTTTTCCAAGTGCCGTTGTAACTTTGGCCAGTCACTAAAGGAACTGTTGTAAGTCAAGCCTGTGGTTTCTTTAGCTAGCCATCTGAACAACAAAAGGTTCCTCCATCAGGCCCCACCAAATCCTGCTAGCATCTCCCTACCAGGTAGTCCTCAACTTACAATGATTCATTTAATGACAGTATTGAAAAGTTAAGACAGTACGGACAGAAAAAAGCAGCTTATCAGTGTCCTGAACAGAGGTGGTATTCAGCAGGTTCTCACTGGTTCTAGAGAACCTGTAGTGGACATTTTGAGTAGTTTGGAGAACCGGCAAATATCCCCCCATGACTGGTCCTGCCCCCATCTCTTCTCTGCCTCCAGAGTCCCAGCTGATCGGTTGGCTTTTCTTTGGTTGCCCTGCAGAGGAGAACAGACCTGGAAAGCAGGTGAGTGGGGTGGGGAGGGAATGGGGATTTTGCAGTATCCTTCCCCTGCCATGCCCACCAAGCCACGCCACGCCCAGACAACTGGTAGTAAAATGTTTTGAATCCCACCGGTTCTGAGGTCACGTGATTTACCATTTACCAACTAGCCAGGGGCTTCAGATAAGCTAAGCCAATGGGGGAAGCCAGATTTGCTTAACAGCAGGGTGATTTGCTTAAAGACCCTGGCAAAAATGGTCAGAACATTGGGCATGATCCTCACTTAACAACTTTTGGTCCCGACTGCAGTTATATAAGTCACGCATCGAACTTAATTTTGTAAAGCTTTTATTCAAAGAAAATACTCAGCAGGACACTGAACTTTCACTGGGACGTCCCATCTTGCTTTGAAATAAAAGCAAATTTATCCATAATAGTAAAAAGAAAAGGGTGCACTTTCAGAGTGGCCCAAGGGCTGCTAATATATATATATATATTAAGAACAGCCTTCCCCCACGTTCACCAAACCCACCCACCCCTGCAAATCTTTTCATAAATAAATGAAGGAAATGCTGCTTTTGGCAGCCAAAAACAATTCCTTTCCACACTTCTACCCCCCCCATCACAACTCCACCCCCACCCCACCCCGCCTCTTAAAAAAGGCAGAGGGAGCATCTTGGCTTCTGCAGGGTTGAAAAGCTGTCATGTTTTTGGCCTTGCTGGGAATCATAACAACCACGAAGGCTGCTTTTGGGAATCTGAGCGCATATTTGGAAATTACTCATCTCTTGGCTATGCAACAGCTTGGAGGGGGAAAAAAAACGAGGGTGGGTGAGTGGAGGGCTTGGTGTCCCTTCACTGAAGAGGTTGGTGCCTCACGGATTTTGCAATCAGAGGAGGGAAGGTTCAATCAAGATCGGTGCCTACCCCTCCCTCCTTCTGCTTCCCCAGCCATGCGCAAGGCAGATAGACAAAACCCCACCCCAAAAGCCCCCCCCCAGTTTTATTTGGACAAAGACCGAGCAGGCAGAGGCTGGGACGATGATAAAACTCCCCCAAGCTGTTCTTTGGACCATGACCCCCCCCCCACTTCGTTTCTCTTCCCTCCTGGCTTGCCAAGTTGTATTCAGCCATACTAAATGCATGTGGGGGAGAGCTTTGGAACGGGGATGAATCCCGTGCAAAGCCAAGCTAGAATTCCCCGGTGCCTGGTGATTCCATAAAGCCATTGGAGAAATACCAGCTGCTTATCAGAATGGAGTACGAGCAGGGGTGGGCTTCATGTTTTTTTTTTTAGCAAGGGGCTCTCTGCCCTAATGACTGGTTGGGTGGATGTGGCTGGGTGGTCATGTGACTGGGTGGGTATGGCCAACTCGACATCGCTTCTTCCCCTAATTGTATGTATGTATGTATGTATGCATGTATGTATGTATGTATGTGTATAGGTATAGATAGATACACACACACACACACACATATACATACACACATATCTCTCTCTATATATATACATATATCTATATCTGTTTTCTTAAGTTTTCGCAGGTACTTACATGTATGGTATTCAGCTTTGTTCGGGTATTTTCCCACGTCATTGTAGTTGTGCTTTTAAAGTTGTAGCAATGTTTCGGCAGAATCTCATCTGCCATCATCAATACAGAAGCCTGATGATGGCAAATGAGATTCTGCAGAAACGTTGCTACAACTTTAAAAGCACAACTACAATGACGTAGGAAAATACCCGAACAAAGCTGAATACCATATCTATATCTATATCTATATCTATATCTATATCTATATCTATATCTATATCTATATCTATATCTATATCTATATCTATATCTATATCTATATCTATATCTATATCTATATCTATATCTATATCTATATCTATATCTATATATCTATATCTACATACATACATACATATATATATACAGACAATACAGAAGCCTGATGATGGCAGATGAGATTCTGCCGAAACATTGCTACAACTTTAAAAGTACAACTACAATGACGTGGGAAAATATGGAAACGCCAGGCACCGGGGAATTCTAGCTTGGCTTTGCACGGGATTCATCCCCGTTCCAAAGCTCTCCCCCACATGCATTTAGTATGACTGAATACCATATCTATATCTATATCTATATCTATATCTATATCTATATCTATATCTATATCTATATCTATATCTGAATATCATATCTATATCTATATCTATATCTATATCTATATCTATATCTATATCTATATCTATATCTATATCTATATCTATATCTATATCTATATCTATATCTATATCTACAAAAATACATATATATATACAGACAATACAGAAGTCTGATGATGGTAGATGAGATTCTGCCGAAACGTTGTTACAACTTTAAAAGCACAACTACAATGATGTGGGAAAATACCCGAGCAAAACTGAATAACATATATTTATACATATATACATACATACATATATATGTGTGTGTGTGTGTGTGAGAAAGTTGTTTATTATTTCATGCATTTAATATTTAAATAAAAGACTGGGTGTAACCAGGCTTAATAGCTGTGATTCTGCGATGGATCTTGGAGTCTTAATGGAGTTTCTGGCGAGTTACATGATTCTCATTATTTGGGGATTCATCCCCTCAGAGGCTAGTGGCTATGTCTGACTTTCTCCATGGCTCTCCCTCGCAAGTGCTGAGTAGATTGTTTATCTAGCTTGCAACACTTTTACCAGGTGAGAAATGCTCTTGGCTGAATGCCCAGAATTTCAATTAAGCCTATTAAGAGCTTTCCCTTGCTGCTTGTCTTTCTGAGGTTACTGGGGGCTCTCTGAGCCCTGCACAGTCTTAGCTAAGGGCTCTCCTGAGCCCCTATGAGCCCCCAGCAGCCCGCCCCTGAGTACAAGGGCCAAGAAAGGGACGTGGAGAGGACAGGAGCTGAATTGAAACCCAAGGAACAGTTTGGCATTTCTCTTATCGGGGATAGGTTTAGTGTATTCCACTAAGCAGGGCCGGCTGGGGAATTCTGGGAGTTGAAGTCTTAAAAGTTGCCAAAGTTAGACATCCCGTGGGTGGCTTCTTCCTTGCTGGAGTTGTTAAAACCAGATTCGGGTGGCCACCATTCTCCAATCCTCATGAAGATCCTTACACTGACCCAGAGGGTTCAGCTAGATTATCTCTGAAGTCCCTTCCAACTCATGCATTTTATGATTTTTCAGTTTGTCTTGAATGTCGTTAGTTGGTTCTGGCCTCTTGGGGATGGGAAATTCCTCCACCCCATTCCTATGAAAATACGAGGGATATCAGAACAACAGAACAACAAGAGTTGGAAGGGACCTTGAAGGTCATCTAGTTCAACCCCCCGCCCAAGCAGGAGACCCTATATCTGTGATGGTGAACCTATGGCACGCTTGCCACAGGTGGCACACAGAACCATTTATGCTGGCACACGAGCTGCAGGCAAACTTACCTCACTGCGCATGTGCGTGCCTCACAGCTGATTTTGGGCTTATTTGAGGCCTTCTTTGGGCCCCCAGAGGCTTGAGGAAAGCTTTTGCAGGCCCAAAAATAGGCCCGTTTTGTGACCAAACTTAGCCACCACTGCCCTACACCATGGCAGTCCAGCCTCTTCTTGAAAACTTCCAGTGATGAAGCTCCCACAACTTCTGAAGGCTGTTACATTGGTTGCTGTTCCTACTGTTAGAAAATTTATCCTTGTTTCTTGATTGAATCTCTCCTTGATCAGTTTCCATCCATTATTCCTTATCTGGCCTTCGGGTGCTTTGGAAAATAGCTTGACCCCCTTCCTCCCTGTGACAGCCCCTCAAATATTGGAAGACTGCTATCATGTCTTCCCTAGACTAGCCATGCCCAGTTCCTGCAACCATTCATCGTATGTTTTAGCCTCCAGTCCCCTAATCATCCTGGTTGCTCTTCTCTGCACTTTTTCTAGAGCCTCAACATCTTTTTTATAGTGTGGAGATCAAAACTGGATGCAGTACTCTAGGTGTGGTCTTACTAAGGCTTTATAGAGTGGTATTAGTTCGTCACTTGACCTTGATTGTATCTCTCTGTCAATTGAATTTAGGATTGCATTTTTGCCTGCCATTGCATCGTGCTGGCTCATATTTAACTGATTGTCTACTAAGACATCAGATGGAGACATAATTGAGGCTCACCCACCTTTCATAGTTAATGGAGAAGATCAGATGCGTGTGTGAGAGAGTGAATCTGGCTTTCGCCACTGCGCTGGTGGCAGCCCCTCTTCGACCTGAGCCCCCGATCAGCAATGCCACAAAATCTGAGAAGCAAAAAAGAGAGAGAGAGAGAAGTTGGTGTGGTTTTACATTGCCTGCCAACTGGGAATAAATTCAGTTATTTATTATTAAAATACAGGGAGTCCTTGACAAACGACAGGTTGCATAGCGGCAACTCAAAGTTATAATCGAGCAGCTGCAACCCAGAGTTGAAATTCCGACAGAGGGAGGGTTCTCGTGGCTACGTGCCTGTACAGGTGGTCCTCAATTTACATCCACAATGAAGTCCAAAACTAATGCTGCTAAGTGAGAAAAGGGTTAGGCGACATTTTGCTCCATTTTATGACTTTTCTTGCGATATTTTGTTAAGTGGATCACTGCTGTTGTTAAGTGAGTCACAGCGTTGTTAAGTGAATCCAGCTTTCCCATTGACTTTGCGTGTCAGAAGGTTGCAAAACGGGGATCACATGATCCCAGGGGACACTACAACCATCGTAAATATAAGTCAGTGGTCAAGCATCCAAATGTAAACTACATGATCATGATGGGGAGATGCTGCAAGGGTCATAAATGTGAAAAATGGTCATAAGTCATTCTTCAGTGTCATTGTAACTTCGAACGGTCACTCACTGAACTGTTGTAAGTCGAGGGCTACCTATACTTTAGATGCTCAGCAAACAGGTTGCACGTACAGCCCTTTGCAGCATCCCATGGTTTTGCCAAAATGGAATAGCAATAGGCCTTAGACTTATTATACCGCTTCACAGTGCTTCACAGCTGTCAAATGCCCCTCTTGGAAACTGACTCTGAGGGAGAGGAGGAACAGCTGACAGGGAGTGGAAGTGTTGGGGAGGTTGGGGAGGAGGCTTGGCAGTCAGAGGAAGACCCAGGCCCATCCCCTCTCCATCCTAGGGCATGCAGGGAGGAGAGGATAAGGGAGAAACATGAATGGCATGGTCTACGGGGTAGGAAAGGGCCTTGATGCTTTTCATGGGCTGCAACTACTGTGAGAACTAATTAAAAGGATGGACATGCGTATGGGCCAGTGCTGGAAACAATGCGTGGAAATATCTTTAGTCTGTCGTTCCTCTCTGACTTTGGCATCCTTCCCAGTGTGTGTTCCGATATCTGTGGATGTCTTCAAGCCCTTATCTTGCCTGGTTCCCTTAATTGCTTCAGTGTGGTTTGTGTTGTTTTTACTCTTTGTAATTTTATAGGCATTTTTAGTTTAAATGGCATTTTCTCCTTTTCATAACTGCTTGTGGTGGAGTTTTATTTTGTCTCCAGTCAATTTGAAGCAAAGTGAAGGAATAAAAGGGGTTTCACCTGTTTTCGTGACTGTGTTTATTTTGTATCCCATCCTGGGTCATCACAACAACCCTCTCTAAGTGATTTTACAGAGTCAACCTATCTGCCTCCCCAACCATCTGGGTTATCCTCATTTTACCGACCTTGGAAGGACAGAAGGGCTGAGTCGACCTTGAGCCGGTTAGGATTGAACTCTTTGCAGTGGGCAGAGTCGGTCTGCAAATATGCATTTCATTTCATTTAGCCTGAAATGAAATGTATTCAGGGACTCCTTGACTTTACGACCAGAATTGAATCCAAAATGTATGTTGCCGAGTGAGAAATTTGTCCAGTAACTTTTGCCCCATTTTATGAGTTGTCTTTCCACCGTTGCAAAGTGAACCACTGCAGTTGTTAAATTAGCAACATGGTCGTTAAGCGAATCCGACTTCCCCATTGACTTTGCTTGTCCGGAAGTCACAAAAGGGGTATTCAGCAGGTTCTGACCGGTAGTGGAAATTTTGAGTAGTTTGGAAAACTGGAAAATCCCACCTCCGACTGGCCCCGCCCCCCCCTCTATTCTCTGCCTCCTGAGTCCCAGCTGATTGGCTGGGTCTTCTTTGGTTTCCTGGCATGGGAGAACGGAGCTGGAAAGCAGGTTAGTGGGGTAGGGAGAGGATGAGGATTTTGCAGTAACCTTCCCCTGCCACGCCCACCAAGCCACGCCCACAGAACCAGTAGTAAATTTTTTTGAACCACTAGATCACATGACCCCCTGGACACTGCAACCGTCATAAATATGAACCAGTTGGCAAGGATCCAAATATAAATCACCTGACCATGGGGATAGTCATAAGTGTGGAAAATAGCATCCGCAACAGCACTTAGACTTATATACCACTTCATAGTGCTTTTACAGCCCTCTCTACGTGGCAGTTTACAGAGTCGGCCTATTGCCCTCCAACAATCTGGGCCCTCATTTTACCAACCTCGGAAGGATGGAAGGCTGAGTCAACCTTGAGCCTGGTGGGATTCGAACTGCTGGCAGTGCATTGAATTAGCCTGCGATACTACAATCTAACCCACTGCACCACCACGACTCATGGTCATCAGTCACTTTTGCAAGTGGTCACCAAACAATCTGTGGTAAGCCCAGGACTGCCTATACTAAATATCTCTGAAAGATAAAAGTCTTTAACACCACATCCTGTGGTTACAGACAAAAACACGCACCCTGGAATCGGAACCTGGGCACCACCTCACCCATACCTATCTGGCTGTCGTCTCGGATCAAGTCCTGAGAGCTGAAGTAGGCACGGTCGTTGTAGTTCCTGTGTAAGCCATCTTCTTTCTCCTGGGGGTATTCCGTCTTGTCAAACAGCTGCACCGATCTCTTCTCCGCGGTGTTGGTGGAGGCTGCATGAGGGAGGACAGAAAGCGATTTGAAGCATCAAAAATAAGGGTAATCGGTACACAGGGTAGTCCTCAACTTACGACCACACTTGAGGGCCCACCCCATTTATGTCGCTAGGTGAGACATGTGTTTAGTGAATTTTGCTCCTTTGCATAACTTATCCTGTTAAGTGATTCACCGCAGGGGTTAAATTACTAAAATAGCATTTGAACCACGGGACACAAGAAGAGAAAATAACTTTTCTTTTGAGTTTAATGGGGAAAAAATTGGGGACCAAAAATTGGTGATCTATCTGTCTGTCTGTCTGTCTGTCTACCTATCATCTAAAAGCAAAATACCACTCATGCATCATCACAAAATCTCCACAACCGTAAGGCCTACAAACTTGAAATTTGGCATGGATGTTCCTCTTGGCTTCTAGGGGCTCACTAAGAAAGGATTTTTCGAAATGACCATCAGAGCATGAGTATTCATAGATTATTATTAACACGCTCTGATACTAAAGGAGTTCTACTCCCCCTCCCCACCTGAAAAGAAATCTCTTCCAAATGCAAAACACAAGCAGAGGGCTTTTTCAGTTTGAGTTTCACAGCAGCAAGCAGCATTAGTACAGAACAGTTGAGCTAAACCACGCCCAGGCTGCTTGCTGTCTCCTACTTGTTCACACAGCAAATACTGCTTCACTTTCCAAACAGCCCTCAATTCTCTCACATACTGACAGGATGCTAGCCAGATGAATACCGATGGATGCTGCTAGGCAGATGCAGAATTTTGTTTTCATTATTTTCCAGAAACAACAACAAATACTTTTGTTTCTACCTGGAAACTGTTTCTGGACTTCTGGCTTCAGGTGGGGAAAAAAAATGAAACGTTTATTTTGGATTTTAGTGATTAAATAGATTTGTTGTTGCAGAAATGACTCGTTTATGCTATGATGTAAAAATTAAAAAGTTACGGTTTGATATTACTGTTTTATTCTACGGCATCAGAGGGAGTCAGATGTCAATGCCTCTTCCTTCTTTTTCCCTTCTCTACACTTTCCCTCCCCTATTTTTCCTACTATTTGCTTTTGTATTTTTGTATTTTATTTTATAAACTAATAAAAACTGTAAACAGGAAAAAAGAAGAGAAAAGAATACAAGATAGAATGACAGCATTTGAAAGGACCTACGAATTTTCCTAGTCCAACCCCCTGGTCAAGCAAGAAACCTTAAACCAGGGGTCTCCAACCTTGGCTCCTGGAAGCCTGGCGGACTTCAACTCCCAGAGTTCCACAGCCAGCAAAGCTGGCTGTGGAATTCTGGGAGTTGAAGTCCGCCAGGCTTTCAGGAGCCAAGGTTGGAGACCCCTGCCTTAAACCATTCCAGACAAATGGCTGTCCGATTCCTTCTTAAAAACCTCCAGTGTTGGAGCACCCACAATTTCTGGTGGCAAGCTGTTCCACTGGTTAATTGTTCTAACTATCAGGAAATTTCTCCTTAGTTCTAGGTTGCTTTCCTCCTTGATTAGTTTCCACCCATTGCTTCTTGTTCTACCCTCAGGTGCTTTGGAGCAGTGGTCGCCAACCACTGGGCTGGGGAGCACTGGTGGCCCATGAGAAAATTTTGGTGCTCCGCAGAGAAATGTTACCCCCAAAGCAATTAATCCAGGCTGCGTGGGAACACAAGGCTGCGCCGCCCACATGACCCGTGGGAACACAAGGCTTGTGTCGCTTGCATTGCAAACAACATGAGGTAGTGAGGAGAGGGGGGAAAGGGCAGAGGGGGGGGACTTGCCCCACTCACCCCATGCGCCTGGCCTGGCCACCGGGATGCTTCTTTCCACTTCTTTCTTCTTCTGTTTTTGGCTGCATGCAAGGAAAGAAGCGAAAGTCTTTCTCTCCTCCAATCTCTGCCAGAAATGAGTCTTTGGGATCCTGCAAGGCATCCTGCTCCAAGGGGCTGCGCCGGCAAAGACTCATTTCAGGCGGAGTTTGGGGGAGAGAAAGAAAGACTTTAGCTGCTTTCCTTGCATGAAGCCAAAAGCCTCTCTCTCTGTCTGTCTGTCTCCCCCTGAGAACGGCATCCTGCGATCCCAAATAAAGAATGATCATTTGGTAGGAAAATGGGGTGGGGAATTTTCCTGCAGACTTTTTTGGGGTTTTCCCAGGGTCCCTGGTCTGCGGGATTTAAAATTATGAGTTTGGTGGTCCCTGAGGTCCAAAAGGTTGGCGACCCCTGCCCTAAATCATCTTTATTGCTCTTTCCTGAGTCTCCACATCAGTTTTGTGTTGTGGTGACCAAACCTTGGATGCAGTGGATAAAAGCCGGCAGCTCCTGACACCCACAAATGACCCCCCCTCTTTCAAAACAAGACCCACCTCCTACTTCACACAGTTACACGTGTGCCTGGCAGACATACAAGAGAATAAAGATGCCGCTATGCCTTGGGTCTGGTATATTGGGCCAACTCTGGAACTGAATTGCCCCAACATCTCTGGGGGAAAGAGGCAGAAAAGGGGTTTCCAACATTACAAGGGTACCTGGAATTCCCCTTCATTTCAAACAGAGTGGCATCAGGAGAGATAATCCCACATGGCAACAAGAACGGAAGAATTTACGGAATTCCCATGCGATGATTAACACTGCCCAAATCTGCTTTTTCTTTTTCTTTTTTCTTTTTTAAAAAAAAAAAGATTTCTGCAGGTTTGGGTGGCATTTTGTAAACAGCTGGGAGAGACCACAGGCCTCAGGTGGCTGCAAGACTCCTTGGCCACAAGAGGACAAAGTCTCACTTTCACTCTGGTTCCCTTGTAATTCCCAAGTGAAACACCCCAAACGTGAAATTAATCAGCGTATCAAAAACAAGCTGCGGTTATTTTGCCATGTCAGCAAAGTAACAGATGATTTCAGAGCCGGGTGGAAAGAGAGAACACAGCCCTTACTCTGATACAGATGTGGGATATTCGATTTAGCTAGTGATTGTTTCTCTTTATACACATTTAGTCTTCCGTCACAACTGAGCCCAAATTTACTCTTGCTGGGCAGTTGTGAAGTGAGTGTCTTCCCTACCCCCCCACCCAATTTTACGATTTTCCTTGCCGTTGTTAAGTTAGTAACGTGGTAGTTGAGGGAATCTTGGCTTCCCCACGGACTTGGCTTGTCAGAAGGTTCTATTCTAGGGATGGCGAACCGTTTTGTTGTGGTGTGCCGGCACCCACAATGCAATACATTCCCCCCCCCCACTCATGTGCATGGAAAACCCCGCCCTTTCCCTGCACAGCGTATGCATGCGCCTCCCAGCTGATTTTTTGGCTCGTTTGAGGCTGTTTTTGCCCTCCCGGAGGCTTGAGGGAAGCCTCTGCAGCCTCGAGAGGCTGAAAAATGGGCCTTCGGGAAACACTGGAAGTGCCTATTTTCAGCCTCTGGAGAGTCTCTGGAGCCTTAGGGAGGCCGTTTTTGCCCTCCTGAAGACTCGAGGGAAGCCTCTGCAGCCTTGGGAGGCCAAAAAACGGGCCCATTTTGGCACTTCCGGTATTTCCAGAAGGCCCATTTTACGGCCTCCAGGTAGGCATAAAAGGCCTCAAACAGGCTGAAAATCAGCTGGTAGTTTCACATATGCGCAGTGCAGGTAAGTTTGACTGGGGCTTGCGTGCCTGCACAAATGGCTCTGCGTGCCACCTGTAGCATGCGTGCCACAGGTTCACCATCATGGTTCTATTCTATTCTAGATAAAGGCATCTCCTTTGGAAGGCTTCCTTAGAAGCATCATTGCAGGCTTCTAAGGAAACATTGGACAACCATTTGTCTGGAATGGGACAGGATCTCCTGCTTGAGCAGAGGGTTAGACTAGATGACCCCCAAGGTCCCTTCTAAATCTGTCCCTCTGTTATTCTGTATCCCCGTTGACAGAACAATTAATCAGGGGAATGACTTGCCTCCAGAAGCTGTGAATGCTTCCAACACTGGAAGTTTTTTTAAAGAAGAGATTGGACCACCATTTGCGTGAAATGGTATTAGGGTCTCCTACTTGAGCAGGGGGTTAGACTAGAAGATCTCCAAGGTCCCTTCCAACTCTTGTTATTCTGTTATTCAAGGTGGCAACAAGTGATCATGTCACCCCAGGACCCTGTAACCATCACAAATACACTCCAGTTGCCAAGCATCCAAATTTTGATCATGCGACCATGAAGCTGCTACAATGTGAGAAATGGCCATAAAGTCATTGTTTTTCAATGCTGTTGTTAACTTGGAACAGTTGCTAAACAAATGCTAAACAACTTTTTGTTTACATCGTGGTGACCACAACTGGATGCAGTATCCCAAGTGTGGTCTTGTCAAGGCCTTATAAAGTGGTATTAACACTTCATGTGATCTTGATTCCATCCCTCTGTTAATACAGCCTAGGACTGGTTGTTAACATTCTAGAAGAAATTACTGGCCTAATCCTGTAAGGAAGGCAGGAAGGAAACATTCTGGTGTTGCTTACAGAAACTGCCTCTCCGTTAACCCTTATGACATTCTTGGCAGGACTAGACTTCCTGTCTCAGGAACTTCTCTGGAGTTTTTTTCCCCTCCTTTGAAGGTACTTTGCTTGTGTGGAGTGACCATTCAAAGTTACAATGGCACTGAAAAAAATGACTTATGACCATTTTCCACTCTTATGGCTGGTGCAGCATCCCCACAGTCGTGAAAGGCCAGGCGAGGAGAGGCGTGCCTCGATGTGAGTGATATTGAGTTGGCCATGCCCAGCCAATCACATGACCACCAAGCCATGCCCACCCAATCACATGACCACCAAGCCACGCCCCACCACTAAAGCCAAACCCACAGAACCGGTGGTTAAAAATTTGAACTCCACCCCTGACTGCGTCGACTTTTGTTTTGGCTTCCTATCCAAGAAGGAAGCTTCTTGGATGAGAAGCAAAATGTTTAAAAAAAAAAAAACCCAAGAAGTTTCCTTTTTGGGGTGGGAGAAAAAGCATCTTTGGGACAAAACCGTGACCTGGATGATTGAGAATCTCCCTAGCAGAGGCTGTCTGGGCAGCCCATCTAGTAGTGAACTCCAAGCCCTTTACTCCTTGTAGCCAGGTGGCTCCAGACAACTTCCTTCTGTCCAAACATTAGCTCTGTTCAGCTGCTGGGAAGCAGACAAGGGCAGGTGTGTGCAGGGTGTTATGGCGATCAACACATCGCCTGCTTAGTCATCTCAGGAAAGCTAAACAGATGGGAAGTATAGACTATACAAGGGAAAGCAGGGCACCGAAAATCAACACACCAAATAAACAAGAGAGGAGGTTACATATCTGTCCTACTCAATGTCTTGCCTACCCTCCCCGCCGTCTGAGGCAGAACCTATGCTGAACATCGGAGTTGGAGAGGGGAAAAGAGGCAACTGACGGGAGGGAAAGAAGGACACAGGACAGGGGGAGAACAGGCTGTTCTAGGAAATCCTCTTGTAGGCTAAGCCTGCCAAGAGGACATCTGTGTGAGTATGTAGGGGTGCCTACGGTTCCAAGAACTCAGTTTCACTATTTCTCTGCCAGTAGAGAGAGAAAGAAAGAGAGAAAGAAAGAAAGAAAGAAAGAAAGAAAGAAAGAAAGAAAGAAAGAAAGAAAGAAAGAAAGAAAGAGGGAAGGAAGGAAAGAAGGAAGAAAAGAAGAAAGAAAGAAAGAAAGAAAGAAAGAAAGAAAGAAAGAAAGAAGAAAGAAAGAAAGAAAGAAAGAAAGAGGGAGGGAGGGAGGGAGGGAGGGAGGGAGGGAGGGAAGGAAGGAAGGAAGGAAGAAAGAAAAAAGAAAAAAGAAAGAAAGAAAAAAGAAAGAAAAAAAGAAATAAGGAAGGAACGAGGGAAGGAAGGAAAGAAGAAAGAAAGAAAGGAAGGAAGGAAGGAAGGAAGGAAGGAAGGAAGGAAGGAAGGAAGGAAGGAAGGAAGGAAGGAAGAAAGAAAGAAAGAAAGAAAGAAAGAAAGAAAGAAAGAAAGAAAGAAGGAGGGAAGGAGGGAGGGAAGGAGGGAAAGAAAGAAAGAAAGAAAGAAAGAAAGAAAGAAAGAAAGAAAGAAAGAAAGAAAGAAAGAAAGAAAGCTTCTGGTCCCCACAGAAGGTACAGATGACAGAACGATCAGGTAAGCAAACATCAGATGGACCATCCTCAGGGACAAGAGATGGTTCAGATGGTTCAAGGGATGCAGCTCTCATGGCTAGGCTCAGAGGGGCTCAGACCGGCCACGCAGGTGGTTGAGCTTTGTTCCTCATTTCCAAGTTGTTGGAAACTTGGAACTATATCAATCAGGGGTGTCAAAACTCGATTTCATTGAGAGCTGCATCAGGGTTGTGTTTGACCTTGGGGGTGTGTGGCCAGAGTGGGCGTGGCCAGCTTAACATCACTCATGTTGGGGCACCTGTAGTCGGGGCACCTGTGGTGACCCGAACACTCTGCCAGTGAAAACGGGCTCCCGAGCTCCGTTTTCAGCTGCATGGGGCTCCTGCAATCCTCTGCCAGCGAAAACGGAGCTTGGGAGGGCCCTCCGGAGCTCTGTTTTCGCTGGCAGAGACCCCGCAGGCCAGTCCTTTGCTCTTTCCAGGGTGGGTCCATGGGCCAGATCTAAGCACCCCACGGGCTGCATTTGGCCCGCAGGCCTTGAGTTTGACACCCCTGATATAAAAGTCTCCCTTGTCCAGTTGTGTCCGACTCTCTAGGGCTGGGGTCTTCCAACTTGACAGCTTGAAAACTTGTGGACTTCAACCCCCAGAATTCCTCCTTCCAGTCATGTTAGCTCTGAGAGTTGAAGTCCACCAGTCTTAAACTTGCCAAGTTTGAAGACTCTTGCTCTAGGGCACAATGCTCAGCTCCGCTTCTTAGCCGAGAGAGCCAGCGTTGTCCGTGGACATTTCTGTGGTGATATGGCCAGCATGACTTTACATCAAGGCTCATGATCACCAGCCCAGAAAAAAAACAGAAAGTCCAGTGGCCTCCTGAAAAATGCATCTTTGTGACAACCACAACCTGGATGGCTGAGAATCTCTTCAGACCTTTAGCTTTACAATTTGGGATGAACGCCCTTGGAATGGTGTGTGAGTAGGAATGGATTTTCAGTGGAAAAAATTCCAGACTACAGGAACCATTTGCATTACTCAGGTGACTCTGAGGACACAGATAAACCTCCAAGTGGCCTCAATGACTCTTTAAAAGGATGCAAATGACCCAGCTGTCTGCAAGGAATATAAATCCTTCCATCCCCCACTATTCAGTCAGAGCTGAAAAAGCTTCTCGGATGAGAAGTGAATTGTCTTCCAAAGAAAAACTAAGAAAGTCCAGTTGCCTCCTGAAAAAGCAACTTTGGGATTTTTTTCAGTTGTTATTCAAGGAAAAAACAAAGAAAGTCCACTTGCCCTTTTAGTAACAGCTTTGGGATTAACTCTGCTAGTGGCAAACTGGTTTCAAGCCGGTTGAGAAGCATACAAATGTTGATCAGGTGACTGCTGATGCAGCAACCATTGTAAATGCGAGGATTGTTTGCCAAGCTATCCCTTTACACCACCGTCATAACTTTGAACGGTCACAAAACAGCAAGTTAAGTAAGGACCCCCCCTGTAATTTTCTTACCTTTGGGGCAGGATTTGCAACATTGTCCTGGAAGCACAATAGCATCGGCACAAGGAAGTTTGGGGCAACTATGCTTAATGTTCTTACAGGTGACTTTGACGGCAGGTTTCTCTCTCCGGTTTCTCTGCTGTAGGGAGGAAAAAGGAAATAGAAAATCTTTATAATGGATCATCTTCTGGTTTTGTAGAGACAAATCCAAGCACTTTTGTGTTTTATTAAGGATGATGCAGAATCTTCCCATCCAGGCAAAATCCTCCTGTCATTTTGCATTGAATACTACAATTACTTATCATCAATATTTTGTCTGATTTAGGAATGTGGCATCAACTTTTTGGCAGCCAAATGGATCCAAATTATATAATACACACTGGTCTTCCAAATTCTATTCCTTCCAAGTGTGGAAAGAAGCAATTTTGAATTATTCTTGATATGCAAAGGAGAGGCCACAGATAATCCTGAAGCATAACCATTAATTCAGTGTCTGTTTGACGTTACCACAGCACTGAAAAAAGTGACTTATGACCACTTTTCATACTACCTGTATGTGAGTCTTGCTGTTAGCACCAATCCTTAAGGGATTGGTAAGATTCTATCTATGTCTATATCTATCTGTCTGTCTGTCTGTCTGTCTATCTATCTATCTATCTATCTATCTATCTATCTATCTATCTATCTATCTATCTACCAACCTACCTACCTGTATTTGTATATTTGTATGTTTGTATGTTTGTATATTTGTATATTTGTATATATTTATATATTTGTATATTTGTATATTTGTATATTTGTAAATTTGTATATTTGTATATTTGTATATTTGTATATTTATATATTTGTGAAATACCACTCATGCATCATCACAAAATCTCCAGAACCATAAAGCATACAAACTTGAAATTTGGCACATATGTTCCTCTTGGCTTCTAGGTGTGCACTAAAACAGGATTTTTCCAAATGACCATCAGAGCATTAGGATTATTACTAATTATTATTAACATGCTCTGATGCTAAGGAGTTCTACTCCCCCTCCCCACCTGAAAAGAAATCTGTTCTAAATGCAAAACACATGCAGAAGAGAGGACTTCCAGTTTCAGTTTCACAGCACCGAGCAGCTTTAGTACAGAACAGTTGAGCTAAGCCACGCCCAGGCTCCTTGCTGTCTCCCTCTTGCTCACACAGCAAATACTGTTTCAGTTTCCAAGCAGCCCTCAATTCTCTCATACACTGACAGGATGCTAGCCAGATGAATACCGATGGAGGCTGATAGGCAGAGGCAGAAATTTTTCACCCCTTGTTTTTCTCCCCCAAAACTAAGCCCAACCACAGAGCACAGGTATCGAGCTAGTAAAATACATGTTAAGGTTGGGCTTGGATGAGAATAAGCAGAAAAACAAGATTTTTTTTTCCAAGTTACAAGCTCAATTCTTTGGCCCACCAAATTCTCTGCTGTTTTGTGTTCTAGTATACTTGTGGATAAGGTTCTTCACTAGTTGAGGTAGGGAGCTAGGTAAAATAAAATTTAAATTGACTGCTTTAAGAGTGATGTTTTCTCGAAATGTTTCCTAGTTTTAAAGTGGAGAGCAGGCGTAGTATGGATTCTGAACACAAGAATGGAGGCATCAAACCAGTTGGTGGAACACACTGCAGGGAGTCCTTGACTTACGACCACAGTTGAGCCCAAAATTTATGTCGCTAAGTGAGAGATTTGTTAGGTGAGCTTTCTCCCATTTTACTACTATTCTTGCCACAGTTGTTAAGGGAAATCACTGCTGTTGTTAAGTTAGTAATGCTGTTATTAAGTGATTCTCGCTTCCTCGTTGCCTCTGCTTATCGGAACACAGGACCCTGGGATGCTGCAATCATCGTAAATATGAAGCAATGGTCATAAAGTGACAAATCCAGACATGGCTAGAAAAGATGTTAAAGTTACACATAGATTACAAGCCAGAAATATTTTTGTTAGGTATAGCACCAGAAAATGTATGATAAAGGGAGTGTATATTTAATATTACATGTCTTGGCAGTCGCACAGAATTGGAATGGAAAAACGAGGAAACCCTGACAGAAGAAGATGTAATTTAAAAAAATACTAGATTATGCAGAAATGGACAGATTGACGTTAAAGATAAAAGAAAAAGATGATACAGAGTATTTTCGACCATGGGAACCTGTTGTATTCTACTGGTTCAGCCTGGTTCAGCCAAACCAGTAGTAAAAAATGCTACCAGTTCAACTAGCACAGGTATTTCCAACTATCAGCTGGGTGACCATCAGCTGTGCTGTACAATTTAGATTAGCTAGAAAGCAGGAAATCATTGGATTTCTTGCTTTCTAGCTAATCTAAATCACACAGTACAGTTGATTTCCCTCCCCTTGCTTCAAAAGGCATCTTTTTCCAGCGCTTCAGAGGATGCTTTGAAACAGCACAGCAATCCAGGGCCGGAAGGTACTTGGAGGTCATCTAGTCCAACCTTCTGCTCCAGAAAGTGAGTTTCTGTCTTTTGACCCCCAGTCACATGATCACATAGCCATGCCCACTCAGTCATATGACCACATGGCCACAACTACTCAGTCACATGACCACATAGCCATGCCCACCAAGCCAGAACTACAGAACCAGTAGTAAAAAAAAAAAATGAATCCCACCACTGGACCTGTTCTACAAATGGTTGGGTAATAGAGGTAGAAATTAAGAGCTGGGAAAGTATTATTATGTAAGCAAATGAATTCAGACAATATGCTGTTCACAAAGCACTTATGTATGTAAACTGAAAATGCATAAATAAACTGTGTATATATAAACACCATACAGAAGCCTGATGATGGCAGATGAGATTCTGCTGAAACGTTGCTACAACTTTAAAAGCACCACTACTATGACGTGGGAAAATACCCGAACAAAGCTGAATGCCAGACATGTAAGTACCCGCAAAAACTTAATAATATATATATATATATATATATATATATGTATGTATGTATGTATGTTATGTATGTATGTTTCGGCAGAATCTCATCTGCCGTCCATTAGGCTTCTGTATAAGCAGATGAGATTCTGCCGAAACGTTGCTACAACTTTAAAAGCACAACTACAATGACATGGGAAAATACCCGAACAAAGCTGAATACCATACATGTAAGTACCCGCGAAAACTTAAGAAACATATATATATGTGTGTGTGTGTGTGTGTGTGTGTGTGTGTATCTTTGGTTATTTGGGTTTTCTCCCACATAAAGATCCACATACAAATACCCGCGAAAACGTCAGAAAACATATATATATATATATGAACAAGCACTGAATGTAAATCACATGATCATACTGCAACGGTCATAAGTGTGTGAAAAATGGTCATCAGTCACTTTTTTCAAGTGCTGTTGCTAACTTCTAACAGTCACTAAATGAGTTATGTAAGTCAGGGACTAGCTGTGTCAGGATCCCTCATTCAAAAAACCTGGGAAATCTGGCCAAATTCAGCCACACCTGCCTTATAACCTGGATCTCCAATTACACTTACTGGTTCGCAGGTGCATATCACGCAGTGCATAATGCCAAAGGGTTCCCCTAAATCAGGATGCCAGGTGTCCTCCAAGGTGTAGAACCGGCCACCGAAATAGCATCCTGCAAAGGAAAAGCGGTTTGAGTGCTCCAGAAAAAATGTACATGAACCGGCTGTCAAGCCTACTAAATCAATGTTTCTCAGACGTGGCCACTTTTAAGACACATGATTTTCAGTTCCCACAATTCCGGGAGTTGAAGTCTGTGTGTCTTAAAAGTGCCACATCTGAGAAACCACTGTACCAGTGGTGGATTAAAAATTTACTCCTGCACCTACCCCCCCCCCCCCACTAGGGCTAGCAAAAATGTTTAACCTAAGCCCAAACTGTTGGAAGTGTAAGAAAGAAAAAGGCACTTATTTTCATATGTAGTGGACCTGCCCAGAAGTGAAGAACTACTGGAACATAATTCAACAATGGCTAGAAGAAATTATAAAACAGAAAATTGAATCCAAACCAGAACTATTTTTATTAGGCATAACAACACAAAAATGTAACAAAAAAGATAGATATATTATGTTACATATCTTAACAGCTGCAAGGATGTCTTACACACAGTTTTGGACGCAGGAAAGAGTACCACCAGAGGATGTTGTTATGAAAAAAATATTAAGACTGTATAGAGATGGACAGGCTAACGTTGAAATTAAAAGATAAGGAAGATTCGACATATTACACAGTCTGGGATGCCTGGTATGAATGGTTTAAGAATAAAAAGAAATTAGAATGGCCATTAGGTAAAGAATGAGAAATCATATAAATATGTATATGTATTATGGAGAAAATCAAAGCTATGATGAAATATATTGATTTGAAACAAGAGTAAGGAAAGAATTATGCAATGGCAATGGAATAAGAAATCATATATATAGAAAAATGTAAGGAAATATAAGAGATGTCTTGATGTTGATATAACGATGTATAAAGTTGTATTTTATGTTTTTAATCTTTGAAAATGGAATAAAATTTATTTATTTATTTTACTACTGGTTCTGGCTTGGTGGGCATGGTGTGGTTTGGTGGGAAGGAAGGAAGGGAAAGGAAAAGAAAGGAAAGGAAAAAGGCGGGAAGGAAGGAAAAGGAAAGGAAGAAGAGAGGAAGGAAAGAAGGAAGGAGGGTGGATGGGTGGGAAGAAAGGAAGGTAAAAGAAGGGGTGAGGGAAGGAAGGGATGGAGGGATGGAGGGAAGAAAAGAAGGAAAGAAAGAAAGAGGGAAGAGAGGGAAGCAGTGGTAGGATTTAAAAAAGTTTACTACCAGTTCTGGGGCATGGCTTGGTGGGTGTGGCTTGATGGGCATGGCAGGGGAAGGATACTGTAAAATCTCCATTCCCTCTCCATCCCATTAACCTGCTTTCCAGCTCCATTCTCCTGGGCAGGGCAACCAAAGAAGACCCAGCCAATAAGCTGGGACTCAATGGGAGGCGGAGAATAGATGGGGCGGGGCCAGCAGAGATAGCATTTGCCAGTTCCCCAAACTACTCATAATTTCTGCTACTGGTTCTCCAGAACTGGTCGGAACCTGCTGAATACCACCTCTGCACTGACCTTAAAATCGAGCAAGTGAATCAACCCATTCTCTGGGTTGGCATCCTATATGGGATGCTAAATTCACCAAACTAGGTTTGCCTCCCCCCCCCCCCCGAAAAAAAATGTAAGCCACACACTTATGCACAAAATGAGTCTTTTGCACAAGACTCGGTTTTCGTCTAGCCCAGGAGTTTCCAAACTTGACAACTTTATGACTCGTGGACTTCAACTCCCAGAATCCCTCTGCCATGGCTGACTTGAGGAATTCTGTGAGTTGAAGTTCACAAGTCTTAAAGTTGGAGATCCCCTGATTTACATGACCGCAGAGAAGACTTCCTCTTCTTCACTTGGGACCCCTTCAGGTATTTTGGGGTAAATAAAATACGGGAGCTGGTATCTACCTTTTCGGGAAGACAATGGTTGGGGCAGAATGCTAAACAGTTTTCTTAGTCTGAACTATTATTTTTCCTCCTGGGCCAAGACTTCAACTCCCAGAATTCCTGGCTGGGGAATTCTAGGAGTTGAAGTTCACCTATCTTAATGTTGCTAAAGGTTGAGGAACTCTTTTTCTAAAGCAGAAGTCTCCAATCTTGATAACTTTTTAAGACTTGTGGACTTCAACTCCCAGAATTCCTCAGCCATGTCTTGATTGAGCAATTCTGGGAGTTAAAGTCCACAAGTCTTAAAGTTGTCAAGTTTGGAGACCTCTGCCTTACACCATCCCTACCCCATCCCATCCCAACCGTCCAAAACTGGAGAGGAAACAACTTGATTGGTAGGTAGGTAGGTAGGTAGATAGATAGATAGATAGATAGATAGATAGATAGATAGATAGATAGATAGATAGATAGATAGATAGATAGATAGATACGGAGGGAGGGAGGTGGGTGGATGGATGGATTGATGGTAGATATGGGTAGATAGATAGATAGATAGGTAGGTAGGTAGGTAGGTAGGTAGGTAGGTAGGTAGGTAGGTAGGTAGATAGATAGATAGACAGACAGACAGATGATAGATCGATCGATAGATAGATAGATAGATAGATAGATAGATAGATAGATAGATAGATATAATTCTTTATTGGCCAAGTGTGATTTGACACACAAGGAATTTGTCTTGGTGCAGATGTTCTCAGTGTACATAATAGAAAAGAGACATTCGTCAAGAGTCAAGAATCATCAGGTACAACACTTAAAGATAGTCACAGGGTACAAATAAACAATCAAATCATATTAGGAAAGTCAATAAAAATTGTTAGGATACAAGCAACAAGGTTACGGGATTAATAGTAATAGTAATGCAGACTTAGTAAATAGTTTGCTTGCTTCTTTATTCTTATCCCACCCACCCTCTCCCCACAGCCATTTAAGGCCAAGGTCTCAGCTGATCCAAATCACCATATCCTTCAGCCCCTATTCTTTTACTTCTCACCCCCCAGAAAGCATTCCTTTGAATCAGAATTTTCCCAAGAATTTCCCCTTCAACTTGGTTATTGCTGTCAAAGTTAAAAAAGAAAAAAAGAAAAAATTGAGCTGGAAGGGACCTTGGAGGTCTTCTAGTCCGGCCCCTTGCTCAAGCAAAAAAAAAAACCCTATTGCCCTTTCTGAAATATAGCTGTCCAATATCTTCTTAAAACTCTCCGGTGATGGAAGAGCATCGCTGGCTGGAGAATTCTGGGAGTTGAAGTGCACAAGTCTTAAAGTTGCCAAGTTTGGAGACCTCTGGTTTATATAAACGACTGCATTGGGCAAAGAATGCAATGTGAAACTGGCTCATTTTGTCCAGGATAAAGCATATGGGGCGAACTCCAAAGTGTGCACATTTAACAGGTTAAACCTCTGCAAGCCGGAGCGTTCACCTCTGGATACACGTAACATCATGAAAGATCATTCCCACGAACAAAGCAAAAAATAAGAAACTAAAGCTAAAACAACAACAACAATTGACACGTGTGAATACCCAAGACAAGCAAGTAGGAAATGAGGCGAGAATCTGCCTTCACCGACTTGATTTTAATGACCGAAGGAGATTCATTCCCGCCTGTCTCTTCCCTCCCGCTTTAATTCCAAAAAGCTGTCCCTGTCCCTTTCCCCCTGAACGGGCAGATCTAAGAAGAACTCGGAAAGTGCGGCTGCGCCTCCTCGGAGTTCTTCACACGTTCAGAAACACGCCGTCAGGTGGGAAAGGACGGGAGAGGCTCGCGCTGCCGAGCAGACTATACAGAACAGCAGAGTTGGAAGGGGCCTGGAAGGTCCTCTAGTCCATCCCTCTGCTCAAGCAGGAAACCCCTGTACATTGAAGACAAACGGTGGTGCAATCTCTTCTTTTAAAAGCCACTAGTGTTTGGAACAGCCACAACTTCTCGAGGCAAGTCGTCCCACTGATGAAATGTTTGAACTGTTAGGCATTTTTATCCTTTATTTCTAGGTTGGATCTCTCTTTAAGTGGCCATCTTCCCCAAGTTATTTCTTGTCCTGCCCACCTTGGTGCTTTGGACAATAGGGAGACCTCCGATTCGACATTAGTCCGGAATGGTAGAGGGTCTCCTGCTTGAGCAGAGAGATGGACTAGAAGACCTTCAAGACCTTCCAACTCCCAGCTCCCGCGGTTCCCCGAAGGCACTGCGCCCGCCCTTCCAACGCACGCTCGGCGCCTCCGCGACCACCGGCCCATAATTGGGGATTGGCGGGGCTCCAAGGACCTGGGGGGGGGGGGTCCGGAGAGGTGGGTGAGAGCCGAGTTTCCTCCCCAGCCTCAGCCCCACAAGCGCCGGGCCCTTTCCCCGACGTGGCTGCGGAACGGATGGAGCGCAGAGGTCGGGAAAGCGCTCAAGGGCGTCGAAGCCAGCTGGAGACGGATGGATCTAACCAGCCGCGCCCAGAGAGCGGCCCGGATCCGCTCTTGGAGAAAAAAAGACCGCGGGTGACACGGTAGCAGGCTCTTCCATACTCGAGGGGGCTGCCCCTTAGAAGAGGAGAGGGAGGGGTGTCAAGCTATCCTCCAAAAGCACCCGAAGGGCAGGACAAAGAAGCCATGGATGGGAACCCATCTAGGAGAGAAGCAAACTTGGAATGAAGAAGACACTTCCTAAACAGTGAGAACAACGAACCAGTGGAACTGCTTGCCACCAGAAGTGGTGGCTGCTCCAACACTGCAGGTTTTGAAGAAGAGGTTGGATAGACACATTTGTCTGGAAGAAAAGAGGGTTTCTTGCTTGAAACGGGCTTGGACTAGAAAAAACAAAAACTCCAAGGTCCTTTCTATCTCAAGCTCTCAATCTATCTTGTATTCTGTTCCCTCCCCTATTTTTTCCCCTGTCATTTGCTTTTATAAACTAATAAAAACTCTAAGTTTTTATTAGCTTATAAAAGCAAATAATAGCTATGAATTAGGGAAAAAAAAATAGGGGAGGGAGAAGTGTAGAGAAGAAGCGGGGGGAGGGAGAGAGAAAGAATTGGGCAACCCCCTTTGTTGTGGAACGGCAGAGGGTCTCTCCTGCTTGGAGCCGGAGGTTGGATTCGATGACCTCCCAGGGTCCCTTCGAACTCTTTCGTAAAAAAAAAAATCCCCGCCCGCGAAAAAAGACAACAACTCCTTGGCTCCTCCGCTTTGGGAGACTTTCCTACCTTGCGCGCCCTTGGCAGGCAGCGGCTCCGTCGACTCGGGCTGGATGAGCAGGAGGGTCTTGGCGGGTCCCACGGGCGACCCCGGGCCCGGCCACGCGAGGGCGGCGGGCGGCGGCACCATCACCACCGCCGCCACCACCACCAGCAGCAGCACCAGCTGGGCGCCCAAGAGGCTCATCGCGACGAGGCGATCGAGGATCCCGGAGCGACTCGCCGCCGCCGCCGCCGCCCCCCACCCTGCTTTCTGGACCAGCCCTGAGCCCCGCCGGGTTTTATAGGCTCCGGCATCGGCCGAGCCGAACGGAGGGCTCGATGGCTTGAACAAACAAAGGCGAGGAGGACGGCAGATCACGGACCCAGCGGGGGGGGGGGGCGCGCTCAACACCGCCGCTGGGGGGGCGGGGGGCGGGGGCGGGCGGGTGTGCGCTGGAGGGATGGAGAAGGGAGGGGGGGTCGTCGGGACGGATCGGGGCCCCTCCCGCCGCCTCCGCGGACGAAGACCCCCTCCCCCCCCCAAAAAAAGTGCTCATTCCAAAAAGGGCTCAAAACTGACCCTGACTCTCCCCACCGGGCCTCTTAGATTTCCCCCCGTCCAAAAAAAAAAACTTTGCTAAAATGAAAACTTTTGATCCCAGCCAAAAAGTGGGGGGGGGGCTTCTCTCCCCCCTTTGGGAGACTCCCTGCCCCGCCCAGTTTGCAACCCCCCCCAAAGTGCTTCTTCCCAAAAAAAAGGGGGGGGGCTCAAAATTGACTCTGACTCTGACTCTCCCCACAGGGCCTCCTAGATTCCCCCCCCCCAAACTTTGCTAAAATGAAAACTTTCATCCTGACCAGAAAGTGGGGGGAGGGGGGGCTTATCTCCCCCTTTCCAGCCCCGCCCCCTAGGGAATAAATTGCCCATCCCTTAAGAAAGGGGGTCCTTAGGGATGGAGAAGCGTGCAGACTAAGCCCATGCAGAGAGGGTGGGCCCTGAGAGTCCCATGGCCAGCCTAGGGTGGAGAGGGGCAGAAGAACGCCTCCTCCCCAACCCTAAACGTCCTTCTCTGGCCTTCCTTCGACACCCTCCCCCTCCACTCCCCTCACCGGAATGGCTGGCTGGGCCACCCCACTTGCCTTCCCCCCCAATCCCCCCCAAATCATCCCCAATGAACCCCAACCCAGCTCGGAGGGGAGCCGTGGTGCCACTTGGAGGTGTAGATGTGACGAAGCTTTCCCTGTTATATTTTGGGAGACCTCCACCCTGCTGCACACCCACTTTGCATTCCCCCCCCCCCCCAAAAAAGCACTTATTCCAGGCCTGTCCAAAAAAAGTGCTCAAACTTGACCCTGACTCTTCCCACCTCCTAGATGCCCTCCCCCCCTTTGCTAAAATGAAAAAAGGGGGGGGCTTATCTCCCCCTTTCTGGCCTCCAACTGAATAAATTGCCCATTCCTCAAGAAGGGGGGGTTCCTTCAGAAGGCTCTCCCTCCCCTCCACCTCAAGTGTTGCCTACCTGCCGGTGAAAGGAATGTATGAAATCGGGGCTGCCAGCCTTGCCTTCTGAAATAACACACCACCATCCCCATGAAGAGAAATCCTCAGCAACCCTGGTTCTTCTTCAAACCAATCCACCTCCAAAGTGGAGTGCCCCAAATCCTAGCCACTGTCTTACTGCATTGACCTAACTCAGCTTCCCCCAAGAGAATTGGGTAGAGGAGGGTGGAAGCTGTAATCCATCTTATCCCGTGGATCCCTACCACTGCATCCATGCCCTTTCGCCCTTCTGAAATGGGCAGGTGCCCCCCTCACCCCCAAGTGTGTTGGCCTTTAGGATTGGGTGCAAAGCATCTGTCCTTGCCTTGCCTGGAAGCTTCCAGATAGAGATGCAATATAATAATAATAATAATAATAATAATAATAATAATAATAATAATAATAATAATAATAATAATAATGATAATGATAATGATATAATGATAATAATAGAAATAGTAGAATTCTTTATTGGACAAGTATGATTGGACACACAAGAAATTTGTCTATGGTGCATGCAAGTGCTCTCAGTGTACCTAAAAAGAAAAGATATCTTTGTCAAGAATTGCAGTGTGCAGCAGCAGCCCCAAAAGCTAATGCAATCCTAAATTGCATTAACAGAGGGATACAACTGAGATCAAGGGAGGTACTAATACCACTCTATAAAGTCTTAGTAAGACCACACCTAGAGTACTGCATCCAGTTTTGGTCACCACACTATAAAAGAGATGTTGAGACTCTAGAAAAAGTACAGAGAAGAGCAACCAGGATGATTAGGGGACTGGAGGCTAAAACATACAATGAATGGTTGCAGGAACTGGGCTTGGCTAGTCTAGGGAAGAGAAGAACCAGGGGAGACATGATAGCGGTCTTCCAATATTTGAGGGGCTGCCACAGAGGAGGAAGGGGTCCACCTCTTCTCCAAGTCCAGACAAGGATGGAAACTGAACAAGGAGAGATTCAACCTGGAAGTAAGGAGAAACTTTCTGACAGGGAGAACAATCAACCCATGGAACAGAAGTTGCTTTCAGAAGTTGTGGGAGCTTCATCACTTGAGATTTTCAAGAAGAGATTGGACTGCCATTTGTCGGAAATGGTGTAAGGTTTCTTGCTTGGGTGGGGGGTTGGACTAGATGACCTACAAGGTCCCTTCCAACTCTGATTATCTGTTATCTGTTAAGAGTAAAAAAATCCTAAGGTATAACAATAATAATCATAGGGTACAATAAGCAATCAAGTCATACTAGGAAACAGTCAATAAAAACCGTTAGGATGCAAGCAACAAGGTTACAGTCAAACAGTCGTAAGTGGGAAGAGATGGGAGAAAGGAAGGATGGGAGGATTAATAGTAACAGTAATGCAGACTTAGTAAATAAATGTGAGGATGAGGATGGTGACAGAAGGTTGGTGTTTTGTCTAAACATCAAATAGCTGCGTGGGATACGGTGGTGCAAACTTCTGAAAGCATTTAAAATTTATAGAGTTCTACCTGCAGTCCTTATCAGAGGTCTTTACTCTTTTGATATCAATTTGATCAACCTGAAGCAAAAGAGTTTAGAAACGTTTTTAAAAAGTAGGGTACAGGTAATCCTCAACTTATGACAGGCCATTTAAGGACCATTCAAAGTTACCGAAAAAGGTGACTTAGGGTCGTTTTTTTTTCAGACTTATGACCATTGCAACATTTCCGTGGCCAAGGCTTCCCACTTGAGATGCAATCTGAGGCTGATGTCAATGGAGATTCTCCATCCACTGATTCGTAGTTATGATGGTCGCAGTGCCCTGAGGTCAAGTCATCCTCTTTGGCGGCCATCTGACAAATGGGGCAGCAAAGATTCACTTCACAGCCGTGTTACCAACTTAACAACTGCAGTGATTCACTTAACGACAGGAAAAGTTGTAAAATGGGACAAACAACTGTATTGCTTAGCAAATTTGAGGGGGCTCAATGGTGGCCCTATACTTTTCCCAATTGTATTATCAGCTTTTGTTTTTGTTTTTCTAAAGGATGGGAGAAGAGAACTGGATTGGAGCCCTTCAAGAGAGGAGGAAATTTGGCAAAGAAATGTTGCTCTAAGAGTTGAAATAAAGCAAATTTATGTTTTAAGATATATTTTTTAAAAAATATTATATTTCCTATGTGTTCTCCTCTTTTCTTGACAACAGCAAAGACGTTCTGTGCCATTTACCATCTATCTGTGTTCACTTTTCTCATGTATAACTGAATTCTGTGGCTTCCTGGTAGTTTCTTGCCTCCCATGCAAATATTAACCAGTCCTGGCCGCGCTTAGTTTCTGAAGCTAGAAAGATCTACCGGATGTTGAGCTCTGATCGATCTTCCCTGATACATTCAGCAAACTAGGTTTGTTGGGGTTTTTTGCCAGCTTTTCAGCAGGCTTCCAGCTCTTCCCAAATGTGGAGATCTTGTTTCTAGAATCTAAAGTTTCTGGAATTGGCAACCTTCGGATGATACTTCCAGAGAGACACCATGGTGGCACTGGACACAACATGGGAGAAGTGAGCGGCGGAGGTGGTGATGCTGTGGGAAAGGTTAGACTCCCCGATAAAATTGGAGAAGGATCCTATCCCAGGAAGCAGGGAATGGACCAGAATGAACAACACTTTGGAGGAGTTTGGAGGAGAAGGAGGAGAAGGAAAGGAAGGAAGGAACAAGCGAAGGAAGGAAGGAAGGAAGAGGGACGGAGGAAGGGAGGAGGAGGAGGGAGGGAGGGAGGGAGGAAGGAGGGAGGGAGAGGAGAGAAGAAGAGGAGGAGGGGGAAGGGAGGGAGGGAAGGAAGGAAAAAGGAACGAAGGAAGGAAGGAAGAAAGGGAGGAAGGAAGGAAGAGGGACGGAGGGAGGGAGGAGGAGGGAGGGAGGAGGGAGGTAGAGGAGGAGGAAGGGAGAGAAGGAGAGAAGAGAAGGAGGAGGGGGAAGAAAGGGAGGGAGGGAAGGAAGGAAACAAAAAGGAAGGAAGGGGTGTAGGGACTTGGAAATTGGAATGAAACAAAGGGAAGAGGTGATGGCTAGGTTCACACAGCATGCTTAACCAGGTCAGACTTGGTGGGTGAATTCACCCAACATGCCATGCCGTAGTTAGCTTTAACAAAGCTTACTTCTTTATCTCTTTCAGTTTTCTCTTTCTAGTTTAGCTGAGAACCCAACACATAGTTAGTAGGTTGCCAATGGAACAATAGTCCTAAACTTTCTGGGGAGTTACCACTGTCCCTGCCTGCAAAGTGGGTGAAGTTTATTGAATGTTCAGGGCAGCTGCCCTCAGAACTACTTGAAATGATGTAGTAATTAGACTTATATACTGCTTTACAGTGCTTGACAGCTCTCTCTAAGTGTTTTACAGAATCAGCATTATTGCCCCTGGTCAACCTTGACCCGGTCAAGATTGAACTTTGGGCAGCGTGCTTTAAGTGAGTCATCTTAAAAAAAAAGAAAACATTGGTCTCTCTTCTCTTCACCATCTTCTGCTGGAGAAATCCATAACTGTTTTACATGTGGTTGATTTTAGCTGGCCTCCTTCTTTCTCTCCTGCAGGATATGATGGGAGAGATGGAGAGAAACACACACATACAGAGAAAGAGAAGGAGAGAGAGAGAGAGAGAAAGAGAAATACACACTGAGAAAAACAGAAAGTGGGAAAGAGAGAGAGAGAAAAATACAGAGAGAAAGAGAGAGAGAGAGAGAGAAAGACAGAGGGTGAAAGAAACAGAATGAGAAGCAGAGAGAGAGAGAGAGAGGCACAGAGAGAAAAATAAGGGTGGGAAAGAGAGAGAAAAAACAGAGAAAGAGAGAGAAAGAGAGAAAGACAGAGAGTGAAAGAAAGTGAGAAGCAGAGAGAGAGAGAGATACATACATAGAAAACAGAATGGGAAAGAGAGAGAGAGGAACACACACAGAGAGAAAGACAGAGGGTGAAAGAAACAGAATGAGAAGCACACAGAGAGAGAGAGAGAAAGAGAGAGGAAAAAACAGAGAAATTCAGAGCGAGAAAGAGAGAAGAGAAAAAGAAAGAAAGAAAGAAAGAAAGAAAGAAAGAAAGAAAGAAAGAAAGAAAGAAAGAAAGAAAAAGGAAGGAAGGATGGAAGGAAGGAAGGAAGAAAAGAAACAAAGAGAAAGAGAGAGGGGAAGGCTGGAGAATGTCAAGCATCCATCCATATTAACTGGAGGAGTGGAAATTTTCTAGTGCAGTCAAGCCTCAACTTGCAAGGTAGCAGAAGTGAGGTGAGAGCGAAGGGGGCTGGGAACTGGCTTGGTCAGCATGGAAGTGAACCAGCTGTGTTTTGTCTATAACACATGGATTTTATTATTTTCCTCATCTTCAGCATGAAAACGCTCCAGCATGACTGAGCAGTGTGTTGGAATGATGAAGGAACTTCCTGCAAAATAATGGGGTAAAACAGAGAGCGACCAAGAGAGAGAAGGGGATATATGCCAGGTGTTCTGTAGCAAGATTTGGGGAGGTGTTATTTATTTTATATCCATAGGTTTCTTGTTCCCATCTCAAAGTGAGTTTAAAAGACAATAAACCTTACAGTCTTTGTTTATAACCTTTGATAAAAAGTTCCAGATTCTTTTCTTTTTTCTTTTTTAAGTTTCTCTCTCTCTCTCTCTTTTTCTCTTTCTCTCACACTTGCATTTTAACTTTCTGAATAAAATAACAAAATATTGCAAAAATAAAAGGATCAGAAAAGAAAGATGGGGCTGGCTGGGAGGAATCTTCCTACACAGGCAGTCCTGAACTTAGGACCACAACTGAGCTCCAAATTCCTGTTGTTAAGTGAGACATTTGTTGCCTGATTTTAACAACCTTTGTGAAGTGAATCACTGTGATGGATAAATTTGTAACCTAGTTGTTAAATGAATCCGGCTTCCCATTGACTTTATTTTGTCAGAATAAATATGAACCAGTTACCAAGCAGCTGAATGTTGACCCTGTGATCGTGGGGATGCCACAAAAGTTGTATGTGTGAAAAGGTCACTTTTTTCAATGCCGTTGTAACATTTGAACGGTCACTAAATGAACCATCGTAAGTCGAGGACTGTGACTAAAAGGAGAAGGCGAGCTTTTCCTTTTTACTTCCTAGCTCTGTAAAAAATATGTCCTAAACTCCTGCCACTTAGTGAATTCTTCCCACTTGCACCAAAGAGTAGCACAAATTTGCTCCCAGCTGTATGTCCGAACATGATGTTCACCTCATACCCAGCCCAGAAGTGAGAGTGGTTAAAGTCATCTTTAGCAGCCCCTTAGCTGTTGAAATAAGTTTTTTCAGCAGGATCAAAAGGCAGCTTCAAGTTGGATCGAATCTAATGTTTCTCAACTTTTAAGATGTCTGGATTTCAACTCCCAGAATTTCCCATCCAACCATTGCTCAGATCTGGTGGGTTTTGGCGTCCCTTTCCTTAGGATACTGCCAGGGGCTGGAAAAGAGGCAACTGAGACAGGATAAGAACTAGTGATTTTTTTTTTTTTAAAGAACAGAATAGAGTTGGAAGGCCCCTTGGAGGTCATCTAGTCCAACCCCCTGCTCCAGCAGGAGACCCTATCCCATTTCGGACAAGTGGCTGTCTAGTCTCCTCTTAAAAGCCTTCAATGATGGCACACGCACAACTTCTGAAAGCAACCCTTAGTTCTGGATTGCTTCTCTCCTGTGAGCGTGTGAGAAATGGTCATAAGTCACTTTTTTTCCCCAGTGCAGTTGTAACTATAAACGGTCACTCAATGAATGGTTGTAAGTCTACCTGTAATTTGATTACTGGATCAAGTTGGGGACCGCTTAGGTGGGAGCTTAACCATATACCCAAAATGCAGATCATGAAAGGGACAGCTTGACAGGCAGCTACTAAGACCTCACAGCTCCTACAAGGGGGGGGGGATTGAAGAGCCCAACTTGCAATCACTTTACACCAGAGTGGGGGAGGGGAATTTTCATTTTCTCCTCACATTTTAAGCCTTTTTCTCCCTGCCTTCAAGCGTTTGCAAGATTTCCTTCTCCTTCATATGTAGAAGAGATTTTTCTGCCCGCTAAAGAGCCTTCAATTGACGGATTAGCTTGGCTCTCTCCTCAGTAGGATTTCCTGCACAGCCATTTCAATTGTTGTGGGATAGGATGTCAGACGACAACGCATTTGGAGCTAGAATTCTTGTTTATTCGCTATTTGGTCATTTGGCCTGACTCACCGACCCCAAATATTCCTAATGGCTTTTTGGCATTGTCTGCTATGTATATGTGTATATGTATATGTATATGTATATATGTATATGTGTATGTATATGTATAATGTGTATGCATATGTATATGTATAATGTGTATGCATATGTATAGCAAGTATGCATATGTGTGTGCGTATCTGTTTACATCTATCTATATCTACAGTATATATTAATCTTAATATGTAGATATGTCTCTGTCTGTCTGTCTGTGTCTGTGTCTCTCTATTTATATCTACCAATCTATCTACTATCTATCTGTCTATCATCTTAACTTAACAGAATGACATCATTGGAAGGGACCTTAGAGATCTTCTAGTCCAATCCGCTGCTCAAGCAGGAGACCCAATACTGGTCCTCTCTCTCTTTCTCTCTATCATCTCTGCCTGCCTGCCTGCCTATCTCTATCTGCCTGCCTGCCTGCTGCCTGCCTGCCTGCCTGCCTGCCTGCCTGCCTGCCTGCCTGCCTGCCTGCCTATCTATCTATCTATCTATCTATCTATCTATCTATCTATCTATCTATCTATCTATCTATCTATCTATCTATCTATCTATCTATATCATCATCTGTCTATCATCTCTCTCTATATGTATCAACTCTCTCTCTTTCTATCATCTCTGTCTATCTATCATCTACTATCTACCTAACTATTTACCTATCCTCTATTTAACTACTATATCTACCTACCTACCTACCTCTCTCTCTCTCTCTCTCTCTATCTATCTCTCTCTCTCTCTATCTATCTATCTTTCTATCGATCTCTATCATCTGTCTATCATCTCTGTCTCTTTCTATCATCTCTGTCTCTTTCTATCATCTCTTTATCATCTACTATCAACCTAACTATCTACCTATCCTCTATTTATCTACTATCTATATCTACCTACCTACCTACCTACCTTTTATCTATCTATATATCTATCTATCTATCTATCTATCTATCTATCTATCTATTTATCATCTCTATGTTTATATCTATATATAGGTGGTTCTCAACCTATAACAGTTCATTTAGTTATTGTTTGAAAAAAAGTTACCTAAGTTATGACCATTTTCCACATTTATGACCATTGCAGCATCCTTATGGTCACATGATCAAAATTCAGGCCCTTGGTAAGCTAGCTGATATTTATGACAGTTGCAGGGTCACCAGGGTGTGTGTGTGTGTCACGGGATCCCCTTTGGTGACCTTCCGACAAGCCAAGCCAATGGTGAAACCGGATTTACTTAACAACCGTGTTTCTCACTGAACAACTGCAGTGATTTACTTAACCACTGTGGCAAGGAAGGTCATAAAATTGGGCAAAATTCACTTCACAACCATCTCGGCCAGCAAAAAAAATGTTGGCTTCAATCCTGGTTGTAAATCAAGGACTACTGTGTATAAATGAATGAATGAATGAGTAAAATGGGAGATTCTGCATCACTCCAACGCACAATTCTGTGACCGAAGGCAAAATTGTCTTAGCTTGGAAGTCGCTTAAAATAAGGATTCCTTTGCCATTAAAACTTTAAAACATGCTCAGTCCGGTATCATTCATAGAAAATCATTCATTTGATGTAAGTAAACTGGTAGCAGTTTGGGTTGTTTCTCTGGTTTTAAAAATTTTATTAGTTCATCAAAATATCAGATGAAAAGAAAAATGGAAGTAAAGTAAGGGAAACATTGTAGAGGAAAAGGGGAAGAAGAAAGAAAAGCGTTGATTTGTAATACTTTTTAGCACAGTAGGATAAGGCACTAACAACCAGCCACTTTTTTTGGGGGGGGGTTTCATAATAATATATACTAGCCATTGCTATAACAACACACCACAAAACTCAAAATCAAAGTTTCATTTTTCCTCCCCACCTTCATTTTTCCTCCCCACCTCACCCCACATATTACTGTTTTAACAGATTCATTACCCGTTATATGGCATTATATGTAATTTAAGCCAACAATTGCACCGTTTAATAACCCCAACAACCCACTCCCAGCTTCAAAAGGGAATTTCCTCCTATCAGAGAAAAGTCAAAATAGAACATGTCTTTTTAGGATCCAGCCTTCTGCCAGGAATTTTTTACAAGGTTGCATTGGGTTTTCCAGAAATTAAACTTCTGACGTCAGATCACTGAAAAGTATATTTTCTGCCCATCCGAAACGTTGATCATCGCTAATGTAAACCAGGAATTGGCTAAACCTTGGCCAGTTTTTTCCACAAACAAACTATGGCAGACAACCCATTACCGTTTTTGAACCGTTATTCACCCAACAACTCCCCCACCCACCCAGCAAAGCAAATAATCAACAGGAAGTGCACAAGTAAATCATCTTTTAGCCCCGACTCTTCTCTTATGCACTGAGTGCAGTCCTTAGCCTGAGACAAATGGCTTCTTTGACACTCAAGTTGCAGGCCTGCTGGATTCGAGGTGGCTTTTTTTAGGAGACCAGGCAGGGTGGCAGTTTAACACTTGGGTTGTTGTTGTTAGTTGTGAAGTCGTGTCCGACCCATCATGACTCCATGGACAGCTTTCCTTCAGGCCTTCCTGTCTGCTACCATCTTCTGGGGTCCATTTAAGCTCACGCTGACTGCTTCAGTGACTCCATCCAGCCCAGTGGTGGGATTCAAATTTTTTTACTACTGTTTCTGTGGGCGTGGCTTGGTGGGCGTGGCATGGCTTGATGGGCATGGCATGGCTTGGTGGGTGTGGCATGGCTTGATGGGCGTGGCAAGGCTTGGTGGGCATGGCATGGCTTGGTGGGTGTGGCATAGCTTGGTGGGTGTGGCATGGCTTGGCGGGCGTGGCATGGCTTGGCAGGTGTGGCATGGCTTGGTGGGCGTGGCATGGCTTGGTGGGCATGGCATGGCTTGATGGGGTAGGTGTGGTGTGGTGGGCATGGTTTGGTGGGCGTGGCAGGATATACTGCAAAATCCCCAATCCCTCCCCACCCCATTAACCTGCTTTCCAGCTCCATTCTCCTGTGCGGGGCAATCAAAGAAGACCCAGCCAATCAGCTGAGACTCAGGAGGCAGAGAATAGAGGGGGGCGGGGCCAGTCAGAGGTGGGGTTTGCTGGTTCTCCAAACTACTCAAAATTTCTGCTACCGGTTCTCCAGAACTGGTCAGAACCTGCTGAAGACCACCTCTGATCCAGCCCCCTAATTCTCTGCCTTCTTCCCTTCTTCTTCTATTGCCCTCAATCATTTCCAGCTTTAAGCTCTTCTCCAGGGAGTCCTTCCTTCTCATTAGGTGGCCAAAGTCTTTGAATTTCATCTTCAGGATCTGGCCTTCTAAAGAGCGGTCAGGGTGGATCTCCTCTAGGACTGACCGGTTGGATCGCCTCGCAGTCCAAGGGACTTGCAGGAGTCTTCTCCAGCACCAGAGTTCAAAGGCCTCCATTCTTGGACTCTCATCAGCCTTCCTTATGGTTCAAATTTCACAGCCATCCATTGCAACTGGGAAAACCATAGCCTTGACTATATGCACTTTTGTTGGCAGGGTGATGTCTCTGCTTTTTAGTATGCTGCCTAAGTTTGCCATAGCTTTCCTCCCCTGGAGCAAGCGTCTTTTAATTTCTTGGCTGCAGTCCCCATCTGTGGTGATCTTGGAGCCCAGGAAAATAAAATCTCTCACTACCTCCATTTCTTCCCCATCTATTGACCAGGAATGGAGTCCCTTGTAAAAATCTCTCTCCCCCCTCCCCCCACCACTTCATCCTCCAGTTCCATGCCCTGATTCGGCCACACCAGAACCAGCTTCCAGGTTCAGAGGAGATCAAAGGACCAGCTGTTTCCTCACCATCTTTGCAGCTTCTCCAAGCCCTGTGTTGGTAGCCCAGGAAAGGGAGGAGGAAAGTATGTTTGGCATAAGGATTACTTGAATGCATTAGAAAGGGAAGATTTAATGACACCGGCTATATCCCGGGAAGGGTGTTTGAAAAGTCAGGGCTTGCTAGCATCACCTCCCCGGGAGGGAGACCTGCCACACAGGGAGATCAGGAGATGGATGGAAGCAAATATTTGGGGGCAGGTTTCGCAGAGCGGTGAGAAAGAATTCCATTTCTTCGCCCAGCTTGTCTCGGCTTACACACCCAGGCGAAGTGTGCAAACCGGTGCGCCGGTTAAAGATCTAACTGTTTGACGCCATCTTTTTATTGGGTTGATTTATTTTAGTTCTGTGCTTTTCTGGAGGAGCTCAGGGGGTTTACAAGAAGAGGAAATGCATATTCACACAGTTCTACAGAGGAATGATTGAATCTGTCATCTGCACCTCTATGACTGTCTGGTTTGGTTCTGCAACCCAACAAAACAGACACAGACTCCAGAGAGTAATTAGGACTGCAAACGAAAAACAAAAAACAATTATTACTAACCTGCCTTCCATTGAGAACCTGTATACTGCAGGAGTCAAAAAGAGGGCTGTGAAAATATTTACAGACCCCTCACATCCTGGACATAAATTGTTTCAACTCCTGCCCTCAAACAACGCTATAGGGCATTGCACACCAGAACAACTAGACAGAAGGACAGTTTTGCCCCCGAAAGCCATCATTCTGCTAAACGAATAATTCCCTCAACACTGTACAACTATTTACAAAGTCTGCACTACTATTACTGTTAATCTTCCCATCCTTCCTTTCACCCATCTCCTCCCACTTATGACTGTATGACCGTAACTTTGTTGCTTGTATCCTAACTGTTTCCTGGTATGATTTGATTGCTTATTGTACCCTATGACTATTATTAAGTGTTGTGGCTTATGATTTTTGTCTCTTGATGAATGTATCTTTTCTTTTATGTACACTGAGAGCATTTGCACCAAGACAAATTCCTTGTGTGTCCAATCACACTTGGCCAATAAAGAATTCTTTCTTTCTTTCTTTCTTTCTTTCTTTCTTTCTTTCTTTCTTTCTTTCTTTCTTTCTTTCTTTCTTTCTTTCTATCTATCTATCTATCTATCTATCTATCTATCTATCATCTATCTATATCTATCCACCTACCTATCTATCTATCTAACCACAAACAGCACATCCGATGCTCTTTAAAAGGAATGTATGCACTTAAAACAGAGCTGATTTATTTTTCCAAAGGACACCATCTGATCAGTGCTGGGATTCAAAATTTTTTTACTACTGGTTCTGTGGACGTGGCTTGGTGGGCGTGGCAGGGAAAGGATACTGTAAAATCTCCAGGTAGAGATGGTATTTGTTGGTTCTCCGAACTACTCAAAATTTCCGCTACAGGTTCTCTAGAACTGGTCAGAACCTGCTGAAGATCACCTCTGCATCTGATGCTACAAGAGCTGCTTGACAAATGTACAAAGTAAGACTATCTAAAGCTCAGTGGATTCTCTTTTCATATATCCCCTAATTGGTGGACTGACCATGAGAAGTCTCAATTGTGCTTTTTTTTCAAGAGGCAAGTAGACTTTCTTTGTTTCTTCTTTGAAGACCTTTCGCTTCTCATCCAAGAAGCTTCTTCAGCTCTGGTTGCCAGCCCTGGCGCCATTTTCCCTGGCCCCTGGCATCTTCAGGGCCGCCACAGCGGAAGCTGAGCAAGCTGTGGGAGCAGGAGGGGGAAGGGAGAGATAAGGAGGCCTTTGTAGCCAAAATAAAAAATTTTTCCTCTGAGAACCAAGGACGTGCCTACCAGGTGTGAGGAAGCGGGATGTTGAGTTGGGATGAACTTTGGATGGTGCCTTGGTTGGGACATGTGATGGTCTACATGGGCAGGAGGAGAAAAAATGTATTTTTAACTTGGGGGAAACGTGAGGGGCTTTAGAGTTGGGTTTCCCCACAGGTGTCAATATGACTTAGCTAATAAATCTTTGCCTTGAGGAAAACGCCTGATTCTGTTGCGGGTGTTACTTGGAACCCTGACAATGGTAGGGAATGGAATCCAGTCAGGGCTGAAGAAGCTTTTTGGATGAAAAGTGAAGCGTCTTCAAAAGGAAAACCCAGAAAGTTCAGTTGTCTCTTGAAAAAAAAAGCACCATTGGGATGACCGGGACCTGGAGGACTGAGAATCTCCATAGATATTTAGATCATGGGAAGGCTTACTACAAGTAGCCCTCAACTATTTGTTTAGTGATCGTTCAAAGCTAAAATGGCACTGATTATTTTAAAAAAGTGACTTTTACAATTTACAACTGTTGCAGCAGAACAACAGAGTTAGAAGGGACCTTAGAGGTCTTCTACTCCAACCTCCTGCTCAAGCAGGAGACCCTATACTAGGGGTCTTCAAACTTGACAGCTTTAAGACTTGTGGACTTCAACTCCAAGACATGTTAGCTCAGGAATTCTGGGAGTTGAAGTCCACAAGTCTTAAAGCTGTCAAGTTTGGAGACCTTTGCCCTATACCATTTCAGACAACTAGTTGTCCAATCTCTTCTTCAAAACCTCCAGGGGTGGAACTCCTACAACTCCTGGAGGCAAATTCCAAAAGCCAAGTTAAATGGGTTGTATGAATGCTTGCAGAGAGTACACCCATCCCTGCCTTCTCCAAACTGGCTCTTCCTTCACCAAGGAGGCCTCCCTGCTAGGTCTGTCTGTTTGTTGAAAGATTAGCCACTCAAACTTTTTCTTTGTTTCCCCACTTTGTCCAGCTTCAAAAGAACCTCATTCCTCCCCCCACCCCCAAGACCCCAATTCCACTCTGACCTCCTGCAGGCAATGCTAACAGGATGGCTTTAATGTCAGGATGATAACCCAGGGTTTTTGAAAAGGCAGGGAGGGAGGAAGAATTGGTTCTAAGAATTGGGGACAATAGCACATGGACGGATCCAGTGTCTGGGGAGTTTGAACTCTTTTAAGGTTTTATTTTATTTCATTTTTTACTTTGAACACGCTGCAATTGACTGAACAGCTACCTCAAGACAAGGTGTACAAACTCAAACCAGGCGGGGGAATTATGGATTCGATGAGCAGGCAGGATGGGGGGGTTAATCCAATAACCAAAGGTTTTTTTTGTGTGGAGGTAGGGGGGAAGAGTTATGCTAGTTTCTGGTAACAAAATACTGAAAGCAGCTTATTTATTTATTTTTTCTGAATTTGTCAAATTTAGATGCCTCTCTTCCCTACTCACGGAGGGCAGCTCCCCAAAGCTTATGCTTTTGGTCAAAATGTGTTAATTTGAAAGTAGAAGGAAAAAGCAGGCACCACATTCCTTCAGAGGCTTTGGAAAATGGGACTGTGCCCCATGTTGGAATCAAAGATAGCACCTGTTTCAGGAAGCATGGAAAATATGTCTATTTTGTTTTATGGGGCTTTTAAGGTTGCAGATATCTCTTGTTGAAAAAGACCTGGATGTTGGGAAAGATGGAAGGAAAAAGGGAAAAAGGGATGGCAGAGAATGAGATGGTTAGATAGGGTCACTGATGCAAAGGAATGTGAATTTGGAGATCTCCAGGAGACAGGGGATGATGAGAAATGGGGAGGCCATGGTGTTTATGGGCTTGTGAAGAGTTGGACACAATTGAGCGATTGAACAACAACAAAAATTAAGGCAGAGTTTTTATCTTTCTTCCTCGTTCAATCAGAAGTCAAGAATCGCTTCTGAAATGGGGCTGTGAGAGTTGGACAATAAGGAAGATTGAGCAGTGAAGAATTGATGCTCTCAAATTGTGGTGCTGGAGAAGATTTTGAGAGTCCCTTGGACTGCGAGGTGATCCAATCAGTCAATCCTGAAGGAAATCAACCCTGACTCCTTTTTTTTGGAAGAGCAGATCCTGAAGCTGAAGCTCAAATCCTTTGGCCACCAAATGAGAAGAGAGGACTCCTTGCAGAAGACCCTGATGTTGGGAAAGATGGAAGACAGAAGGAGAACGGGGACGGCAGAGGATGAGATGGTTAGATAAAAGCCATGGATGCAGTGAATAGGAATTTGGCCCAAATCCAGGAGACAATGAAGGACAGCAGGGCCTTTGGTGTGATAGGGTCCATGGGGTCATGAGCAATCAGACACAACTTAGCAACTGAACAATAAAGCAGTGCAAAAAGGAAGACCCCCCCCCCATTTTTAATGCCCTGGCACTCAGAAATAAACAGAAAACTCTGCCTGAAGGAGATAATTTTCCAGGGAAGCGTGAAAGGAAACGATTGAATCTTAAAATTGGAAAGGAATGTGGATGCCAGCTAGTTTTCTCGAGCATGAGATTCTGGGGCACGCAGTCTGGGGATGATGGTGCCACCACCTCAGAAAGGCTCCAAGCCACAGGGTCCTCTACTCCAGTGGCCCCCAACCTTTTTTGTGCCATGGCCCAGTACTGGCATCACAAAACGATTCACGGCCTGGTACCAGCATCAGCACGCATGACAAAGCAAGGCGGGCCGAGCGACCGGCCAGCCAGCTGTCCCCTGCTTCTCCCTGCCACCTTCAACTCCTCCTTTGTACCTTTTTTGTGCTTTTTTGTGCTTTCTTAATCTCCTCCGCCATAGGGACAGCTCTTTATTCGAAGCTCCCCCCCCCCTTCGATGATTCCTTCAGGACCCAAACGCCGCTTTCCAACTGGAAAAGCTCACCCGGAAGCACTTTTTCATCAAACAAGATGGCGGCGCCCAGCAAACCGGTGGCCCGGTAGAAAATGATCCACAGACCGGTACCGATCCAGGGCCTAGTGGTTGGGGATCCCTGCTCTACTCAACAATTTCTGAGACAGAATCTGCTTTGCACCAAATCTCCAAAGCAAGGAAGTTAGCCACCAACCCTTTTTCCAATCCAGCATATCGCCTGTCACTAGAGATCCAGGGACAAGAAGCAAAGGTTGAGTGATCACTGAAGAGAGATCCAATCTAGAAGTACGGAGAACTTTTCTGACAGGGGGAGCAATTCCAGTAATAAGAGTGGAATAGTTTGGCTCCTGGGGTTATGAGTGCTCCATCACTGGAAGTTTTTCAGAAGAGATTGGACAACCATGTGCCTGAGATAGTAGGAGGCTCCTGCCTTGAGCAGGGGGGTTGGACTAGAAGACCTCTGAGGTCCCTTTGAGCACTATGGTTTTATGATTCTACTCAGTGTAGATCTGGAAACCCACAACAAGCCTGCATACTCTCTTCTATGTAGTTGCCCTTTTGCAACAATATGAATTATAGTCTAATCTAGATTGAAGGGGGTTGTCCAACCCTCACCCTCCCTCCCTCCCTTCCTCCTCCTCCTCCTCTTCTTCTTCTTCTTCTTCTCATCCCTCCCACTCTGCTTCTCTTCCTCCTCCTCCTCCTCCTCCTCTTCTTCTTCTTCTTCTTCTTCTTCTTCTCATCCCTCCCACTCTCCTCCTCCTCCTCCTCCTCCTCCTCCTCCTCCTCCTCCTCCTCCTCCTCCTCCTCCTCCTCTTCTTCTTCTTCTTCTTCTTCTTCTTCTCCCTCCCTCTCTCCTCCTCCTCCTCCTCCTCCTCTTCTTCTTCTTCTTCTTCTCATCCCTCCCACTCTGCTTCTCTTCCTCCTCCTCCTCCTCCTCCTCTTCTTCTTCTTCTTCTTCTTCTTCTTCTCATCCCTCCCACTCTCCTCCTCCTCCTCCTCCTCCTCCTCCTCCTCCTCCTCCTCCTCCTCCTCCTCCTCCTCCTCTTCTTCTTCTTCTTCTTCTTCTTCTTCTCCCTCCCTCTCTCCTCCTCCTCCTCCTCCTCCTCTTCTTCTTCTTCTCATCCCTCCCACTCTGCTTCTCTTCCTCCTCCTCCTCCTCCTCCTTCTCCTCTCACTTCCATCTCACATAGTTGGCACCCGGCAGGATCCTTTAGTCCCCTGCAAACAGAGTGCAAAGTGGCGCTAACCCATCAACAGAGCAATCCCATTAGCAGCTATTTCCAGGCCCAGATCTTCAGCAGGAGCAAAGGGGGGGCCAATTCCACATTTGCTGCCTTTTTCCTCCCTCCACCCCCCAAGGAAAAACAATCAGCCAGAAAAGAGGACCAAAGCATGCAGATTTCTTTTGTTCTGCAGGGAAACTGCGTGTGCTAATGTCTGGGTAGAGCTGCCAATTTCTGTGTAAATTTGGTTTCCAGAGTGGCTTCCATGCCTGGGATGGGATGTGTGCCATTCTGGAGGTGATTACTGGATTAAATAGAAGATCCCATCCCCAGTCCATTATACATCATTCCCCACTCCCTGCCATCTTAGCTATTTCTCTACTCATGTGAAGGTTCTATTTATTGTCTGACTGTTTTAAACCATCAACTAAGAGCAACTAAGATGATTTATATCAAGAATGGTTGCAGGAATTGGGTATGTGTGGTTTAATGAAAAGGACTATAACAGATAAAACATAATCAGAGTTGGAAGGGACTTTGTAGGTCATCTAGTCCACCACACACACACACCCCGCCCAAGCAGGAGACCCTACACCATTTCTGACAGATCTCTTCTTGAAAGCCTCCAGTGATGAAGCTCCCACAACTTCTGAAGGCAACTTCTATTCCACGGGTTGATTGTTCTCACTGTCGGAAAGTTTCTCCTTATTTCCAGGTTGAATCTCTCCTTGTTCAGTTTCCATCCATTATTCCCTGTCTGGCCTTCAGGTGCTTTAGAAAATAGCTTGACTCCTTCCTCCTCTGTGGCAACCCCTCAACTATTGGAAGACCTTTATCATGTCTCCCCTGGTCCTTCTCTTCACTAGACTAGCCTTGCCCAGTTCCTGCAACCGTTCATTGTATGTTTTAGCCTCCAGTCCCCTAACCATCCTGGTTCTCTTCTCTGCACACTTTCTAGAGTCTCAACATCTTTTTTATAGTCTGGTGACCAAAACTGGATGCAGTACTCTAGGTGTGGTCTTACTAAGGCTTTATAGAGTGGTATTATGACATGATAGCAGTCTTCCAGTATTTGAGGAGCTGTCACAGAGAGGAAGGAGTCAACCTATTTTCCAAAGCCAAGAAACAATGGATGAAAACTAACAAAAGAAAGGACCAGACTAGAATAAAGGAGAAATTTCTTGACTGAACAGTCAGTGGAATGACTTTCCTCCAGAAATTATGGGATGCTCCATCACTAGAGGCTTTTAAGAAGAGACTGGACAGTCATTTCTCTGAAATGGCATAGAGTCTCAAAAGAAGCTTTAAGCAGCAAGGGGGTGGACTAGAAGACCTCCAAACCCCCTTCCAGCTCTATTCTGTTCAGATTCTAAACGTTGATCATATTGTTTTATCAAATTGTAAGTGGCATGACAGTGAGGTCATGGCACACAAATTTAATAAACCAATAAATAAGAGGTGATTTAGACCAGGGGTGTCCAACTTTGACAACTTTAAGGCTTCAATTCTCAGAATTCCCCAGCTAGCAAGGGGAATCATATTGTACCAGAATGGAATGGATTGCTCAATTATGACTTTTGTGTCCCATCTCCACTTTCCTTCTCCCAGCTAAAAGACTATCCAGGCAGTTACTTGAGGCTAAATAATGCAAGCATTTCTTTTTCTTTTTTCCTAGTAAGAAGTTGCACAGAAATATTTGGAAGCATTCAATATAGACACAGTGGAGGCACTGCCAATATTTATGGGGAAATGTTGGGGCTAGTACCACCCAGACGGAGAACGTGGCTCTGCCAAAGACACATTGCTATTTTTTAAAACCCCTTTTTTTTTCTGCAAAAGTTCCACTGTTTGGGTTGCAAAACCAGACGGGGAACTGAACAGAAAAAAACTCTCTTGCCTGTCCAAATTTTGTCTCTAAAGTTTTGCCTCTGAAGTGAATAGAAACTTAAAATTGGAATAACAGAGTTGGAAGGGACCTTGGAGGTCTTCTAGTCCAACCCCCTGCCTAGGCAGGAAATCCTATACAATTTCAGACAAATGGTTATCCAATCTCTTCTTAAAAACTTCCAGTGTTGGAGCATTGACAACTTCTGGAGGCAAGTGGTTCCACTGGCTAATTGTTCTATCTGTAAGGAAATTTCTCCTTAGTTGCTTCTCTCCTTGATTAGTTTCCACCTGTTGCTTCTTGGCCTTCCCTCAAGTGCTTTGGAGAATAGGTTGACCCCTTCCTCTTCTTTGTGGCAGCCCCTCAAATATTGGTATCCTGCTATCATGTCACCCCCTAGTCCTTCTTTCCATCTAACCAGACATACCCAATTTCTGCAATTGTTTTTCGTGTGCTTCAGCCTCCAGTCCCCTAATCCTCTTTGTTGCCCTTCTCTGCAATCTTTCTGGAGCCTCAACATCTTTTTTTATGTCGTGGCAACCAACACTGGGTGCAGTATTCCAAATGTGGCCTTACCAAGTCATTATAAAGCGGTATTAACACTTCACGTAACCTTGATTCTATCCCTCTGTTTATGCAGCCTAGTACTGTGATCTGCACATGCACATAAGTGTGCGTGCACACACACACAAACACACAGAAAGCTTGATCTGCACACACACACAAACACACACAAAGCTTGATCTGCACACACACACACACACACACACACACACACACACAAAAACTGGCCAGCATCAGATCTACACAGACCTCTGTGTCAGTATCTCTTAACCTTGGCAATTCTAAGATGAGTGTCAACTCATAAAAACATTTTGTAGACATGTGTGTCAACTCCCAGAATTCCACAGTCAGCACTTGGGGAAATAGAAATAGACCAGCTAGAACAGAGGTGTCCAATCTTGGCAACTTTAAGACTTCTGCACTTCAACTCCCAACGTGTGGGAGTCGCAGTCCACAAGCCTTAAAGTTGCCAAGGTTGGAGACCCCTGAGCTACAGTACTGGAAGAGGGGGAGAACTTGTAGCTTGCCCATTCCTACTAGCATTTCTGGGAGACTCAGCTAGTTTTCCCATGCTTCTTTTGAATATAGAAGTCGAGGGCTTCTTTGCTAGAAGGGAAAGATGAGTGAAAAACGTCTACCTTGGCTTTCTTCTCCCTGGTCAGCAGAGAACCAATTGCCCACTTCCAACTTGGAACAGCAACAGAAACCAGCAATATCCTGCAGCTGCAGCTCGCAGCAAAAGAATCTGGGGGGCTCCTAGGACCCCCCCCCCCAAAATAGTTGAGGTATTACCCATGCCAGGCCTGGCTAAACCATCATCCTGGGAGTGGATGTGGAAATCTGGAAATAACAGAGTAACGGAGTTGGAAGAGACCTGGGCGTCCAACCTCTTACTCAAGCAGAAGACCCTAAACATTTCAGACAAACAGTTATCCAATCCCTTATTAAAAAGGGATTGGATTCTGGAGTTGGAACATCCATAACTTCTGGAGGCAAGTTGTTAATTGTCCTAAGCTGTCAGGAAGTTTCTTCTTTGTTCTAGGTTGGTTTTCTCCTTGCTTATGAGAGGAGAAATCCACGCATCTTAACGTTGCCAAGGTTGATCAACACTGGCCTAAAATCCGGAGAATTGAAGGTGCTTCTTGAACGAGAAGCGAAATGCCTTCAAGGGAAAAAAAAACAACCCAAAAAAGTCCTGTTGTTTTTTGGAAGAAGCACCTTTTGGGACAACCATGACCTGGATGATTGAGAATCTCCATACACATTAAGGAAACTGGGCTCTTGACACAGTGAAGTATGAGTCAGAATAGAGCTGGAAGGGAGCTTGGAGGTCATCTGGTCCAGCCCCCTGCTCAAGCAGGAGATTCTATACCATTTCAGACAAGGGGCTGTCCAGTTTCTTCTTAAAAACTTCCAGTGATGAAGCATGTTGTGTATGCAATAAGATTAATAAAGTGTGAGCTTGGAATAAGTGCAGGGTTCTGGCCCTGCACTTCTGATTGGCTGTTAAGCGGCCGGACCGGATTGGCCCATTCCGGGGAATCCAATTGGGCCTTAACAGAGAGTTCTTATTGGTTATAAGAGCTAGCGTTCCTAGCTCGTTATTGGTTAAACGTTACAAGGTTTGCCTATATAAGGTTAAACGTTATATAGGTTTGCCTATATAAACGTTACAAGGTTTGCCTATATGCTGCTGTTGAATTAGGAAGTCACAATGTAAATAAAGAGCTGAAGTTCACCGTTAAGAGGCTTGTCTCCATTCTTTCTCGCCCATGCTCAAAATGTAACACTGGCAACGAAGGTGGGATTTGGAGATATCTGAACCAACGAAACTTCGAAGAACACCGAGCACGTGACAGACGATGCCAACAACGGAACCATGACCGGCGGCATCGTACCACCCGCTCCGTTCGATCCAGCACAGGAAGACTGGGAGTCTTACATGGATCGCTTTCAAATGTTCTTGGAGACGAACAACTTAAAGGACGCCGCACCAGGAAAGAAACGGGCGGTATTCCTAACGCATTGCGGTCCAACCGTATTTAAGATGGCTAAAGCACTAGCCAAACCCCGAGAAGCAAAGGCGATGGATTGGAACGACCTCGAACCTCTCCTGCAAGGTCACTACGCCCCGACTGTGCCTACGCTTGTGAGACGGCACGAGTTTTACCAGAGGAGCCAGCGAAAGGGAGAAAGTGTGGCCACTTCATAGCAGACCTCCGAAATTCGGGAGGCCTCTGCGGATTCGCCGATTTAGAAGAAGCACTAAGAGATCGCGTAGTCCTGGGATTAGATGCACCAGGCGTGCAAAGCAAGCTAATGGCGAAAGGCGACATCAGCCTTGCCGACGCCATCACCGAAGCTATGGCAGCAGAAGCAACCAGGAAGTCAGCTGCACAACTACGCCAAAACCGCGCTCCGGTACCTCCACCGACAAGCGACATTTTATCCAAGTCGGAAGGACAGCTCGCGACAACGCACCATGAGGACCTCTCTTCGTCATCAGACAGTGATGAAGAAGGGGTCCATTGACTGCGGTCCGACAGGGACCCTCACCCAAAGCCCTTACGCCCTTGCACTGGCTGTGGAGCCAACCATGCCAGATCCGAATGCAAATTCTGCGACGCACTCTGCCATGAGTGCGGGAAATGAGGCCACATCGGACGGGTCTGCCGCAGTTTGCAGGACCCAGCCAGGCCTCAAAAGGGGCTAACTATCACCAATCGACAGGAAACCGTCCTGTAAGGTGAGAGCCAGTAAACCACTCCTACAGAAATCGAGCTTTGCAGAGAGAAGAGGCTCACCATACTATCACTATCGGTCATGCCTCAGCCTTGGACACTAAGAAAATCCGAGTCACGGTAGCCATCGAGAACCAGCCTTGCCACATGGAGGTCGACTCAGGATCGTCCCTCTCGATGGTGTCTTGGAAGACACTCAAGCAACTCATCCCCACAATTCAACGCCAAGATCTCCGTTTCCAGCGCCTCATCCTCAAGGACTACCAGGGGAATCGAATCCCCGTCATTGGGTCCTGCCGAGTCCGAGTCTCCTTCAAGAAGCACACAGCGTACTTACCTTTAATGGTCATCGATAGAGATAGGCCTAGCCTACTGGGCCTCCAATGGTTCGCGCCACTCGGCATTGAAGTGGCCGGCGTAAACCAAGTTGGTGGCTGTGACTGGGAGGAAGACCTTATCTCTGAGTTCAGGGACGTCTTCGCAGACAGTTTAGGCGAGTACAAGGGGACCCCGATCTCATTTAGCCTAGATCCAAAAATAGCTCCCATTCGCCTAAAGCCCCGTCGAGTTTCGTTTGCCTTAAAATCGAAAATCGACGAACAACTCGACAAATTGATAGCTCAGGGGGTGTTAGAGCCCATCGATCACTCCCCGTGGGAAACCCCTATTGTAACACCCATTAGGCCAGATGGGTCAATCCGAATTTGTGGGGATACCGGGCCACTTTGAACCACGCCCTGCAGCAGAACGCGTATCCAGTTCCTGTGGTGCAGCACCTCCTCCATTCCCTGGGGGGCGGGAAAGTTTTCGCTAAATTAGATTTAGCTCAGGCACATCAGCAATTACCAGTAGATGAAAAAATGGCACAGGCCCAAACTATTGTGACGCACCGAGGTGCCTTTAAATGTACCCAGCTGCAATTTGGAGTGAGTGTAGCCCCGGGGATTTTTCAGAGCCTTATGGAAAGGTTATTGCAAGGAATTAAGGGCGTGGTCCCCTATTTTGACGATGTATTAATTGCAGCCCCAACAAAAAAAGTCTTACAGGACCGGTTAAAATTAGTCCTAAAAAAATTCCAAGAGGCCGGTCTTAAGGTTAAAAAAAACGAATGTAAATTGTGTACTGACAGTGTTGAGTTTTTAGGGTACCTGATTGATAGCCAGGGTATTCACCCTAACGAAAGTAAATTAAAAGTGATCAAAAATGCTCCCAGGCCATGAAACAAGGCCGATCTCCAGGCGTTCCTAGGCCTCATCAATTTTTATAATGTATTTTTAACGCACAAAGCAACTGTCGCTGAACTGTTACACCGATTGTTAGATAAAAAAGCAAATTGGTTATGGGGTTACCATGAAGAACAGGCGTTCCGAAATGTTAAAAAACTGCTCACTTCTGACTCTGTACTCATGCAGTATAACGAGACTTTGCCGTTAGTTATAACCTGTGATGCATCGCCTTTCGGGGTGGGCGCCATTTTGAGCCACGTACTGCCTAATGGGAACGAAGCCCCTGTTGCATATTTTTCAAAGACTCTTTCAAAAATGGAGCGGAACTATGGACAAATTGATAAAGAAGCCCTCGCAATTGTCTCAGCTGTGAAAAGATTTCACGAATACATGTATGGCAGGGTTTTTACTATTGTGACTGACCACAAACCTTTGTTAGGGATTATCGCCGGAGATAAGCCGACTCCCTACATATTATCCCCTAGGATGACCCAATGGTCAGAATTCTTAGCTGCTTATAACTATCGGCTGCAATATCGCCCAGGGAAAGCCATTCCCCACGCTGACGCATTGAGCCGAGCACCACTTCCAGAGACTCTCGACGATCTGGCACCAACAGTAACCACATTGCAAATCGAGGCACTCAACTCGCCGCCACTGACTGCCCGAGATATCGCGAGAGAAACCAAACGCGACCACACCCTAGCATGAGTCCTAGGCTGGGTAGAACGTGGATGGCCATTGGACCAGTTATCAGATGACTTCACACCATTCAAGTCTCGACAGACCGAGCTCTTCTCCCAGAAAGGCTGTGTCATCTGGGGCGATAGAGTCGTTATCCCAGAACGGCTCCGAAAAGCGCTACTGAGAACTTTGCACGATGGCCACCCCGGCATCGTGCGAATGAAAGCCCTTGCGCGAAGCTACACATGATGGCCGGGCATTGACAAGCAAATCAAACAGTGGGTTAAAGCTTGTCCCAAATGCCAAGAAGTCAGCAACGCCCCACCAAAAGCCATGCCTACTGAATGGGAGACACCACGTGGACCCTGGTCCCGAATTCACCTGGACTTCGCGGGGCCAACCAAAGGCCACACTTTCCTGCTTACCGTCGACACCTACTCGAATTGGCTCGAAATTCATCGCATGACGACGATGACCTCCGAGGTGGTTATCAAAATTTTAAACAGACTCTTTACAACCCACGGATTACCAGACGTCCTGTTATCCAATAATGGCCCACAATTTTCCGCACTAGCATTTGAGCAGTACCTCGCTGACCACAGCATCCGCCATGCACTCACCTCGCCTGCGCACCCTGCGACCAATGGCTGAGCAGAACACATGGTCCAATTTGTGAAGAAAGCCTTGCAAAAGGTAGACTACGACAACATTGATGACAAGGTCAATCAAATCCTCTTCTTGCAACACATCACCCCACATAGCGTCACCAACAAAACTCCCGCTGAACTGCTAATGGGACGAAAGCTCCGCTCCCACCTCGACCGGTTGCACCCGGCTTATGAACTGGAGAAACCACTAGGATCCAGCGGCCGCTGTCGCACCTTCCAGGTAGGAGACCTGGTTTATGCAAAAAACCTATCGGGCGACCCGTTGTGGGTGGAAGCGACAGTAGTACGTGTAACCGGCCCCAGATCCTACCTTGTGCAATGCCTTGACGATAAACTTTGGAAACGGCATATCGACCAATTACGATAGGGGCTTTCAGCAGCCAGTCCGCAAATCCCCTTTGACCAAACTGAGGGGGGGGGAGGTACGGAAGAAGATGAATTCCTAGGAAACCTGTTCAAAGGAAACGACGGTTTAATAGAAACTCAGGAAGCGGAGCCGGAGGGAGAAACGGTTGGACCTCAGGGAATTGCAGAAAATGTGGGCAATGATGTAGAAGTGAACTCTGAACCAGAAACAGCCCCACTGCCAAACAACGATCTACCTCAGCATGATTGCAACCAGCCGATACAACGAAAATCAAAGAGACTAAAAAGACAACCGTCCTACCTTAGGGACTATGTAACTGCGCCCTGAAATAAGAAGCCAGGGGGGAGGGGTGTTGTGTATGCAATAAGATTTATAAAGTGTGAGCTTGGAATAAGTGCAGGGTTCTGGCCCTGCACTTCTGATTGGCTGTTAAGTGGCCGGACCGGATTGGCCCGTTCCAGGGAATCCGATTGGCCCTTAACAGAGAGTTCTTATTGGTTATAAGAGCTAGCGTTCCTAGCTCGTTATTGGTTAAACGTTACAGGGTTTGCCTATATAAGGCAGGTTCAACTGCTGTTGAATTAGGAAGTCACAATGTAAATAAAGAGCTGAAGTTCACCGTTCAGAGGCTTGTCTCCATTCTTTCTCGCCCATGCTCAAAACGTAACAAAGCACCCACAACTTCTGGAGGGAAACTGTTCCACTGGTTAATTATCTTCACTGTCAAGAAGTTTCTCCTTAATTCTAGGTTCCTTCTCTCCTTGATCAGTTTCTACCCGTTGTTTCTTGTCTTGCCTTCTGGCGCTTGGGAAAAGAAATTGACCCCCTCCTCTTCGTGGCAGCCTCTCAAATACTGGAAGTAATAGAAAATACTAAATTGAAACTACTCAATAGAAACAAGCTTGAAGAGCAAACCTACTGGCAGTAGATTTGCTCTTCAAGCTTGTTTCAATTTAGTTTCTGAACGTCTCGTTACCAGGCTAGGTAACACCATCAGCAGGATTTTCTCATCCTATTCCTCTCCACCTTATAAATGTCTTGTGGGCCAGTGTGTTCAGTTGGTTGTGCGATTGGTTCTTTTGGAGCTCTGTTTAAATCCTGAGCTGCTGATTGGTTCTCTGGTTGATTGCTCGTTCGAATGGTCTGTCATCAGGGGTCTCCAACCGTGGCAACTTTAAGACTTGTGGACTTCAACTCCCAGAATTCCTCAGCCCACAAAGCTGACTGAGGAATTCTGGGAGTTGAAGTCCACAAGTCTTAAAGTTGCTAAGGTTGGAGACCCCTGGTCTATCTTACATATTTATATGCTGGACCTGGATCAAATGCTCCTTTGGTAGAATACCAGGTTTCAATCAATTCACATGTATGGTGGGTGCTGGCACAGACGATGATTTTTATTTCTTTCCAATCGAACTGGTGTTATTTATTATCAAGGTGGCTTGAGAGCAGGACCCAAAGGTGCTTCTTTCAAGAGGCAACTGGACTTTTTGGTTTTCCTTTGAAGACATTTCACTTCTCATCCAAGAAGCTTCTTCATCTCTGACTGGAAGAAGAAGCTTCTTGGATGAGAAGTGAAATGTTTTCTTCAAAAGAAAAAAAACAAGAAGGTCCAGTTCCCTTTTGAAAAAAAAAAAAAAAAAGGCACCTTTGGGACAACCAAGACCTGGCTAACTGAGAATCTCCACAGACATTTGAGATCAGGAATTTTTGGTCCTGCCGTTTTAATTCTAGTTAATGTTCATGGACTCTTGTTTTCAATGGCCTTCCTGCTTGTTCCACATAGTACATCTCCAACATCTTGAATTACTGAGTCTGTCATCTGCACCTCTATAACTGTCTGGTTTGGTTCTGTAACCCAACAGGACAGACACAGACTCCAGAGAATAATTAGGACTGCAGAAAAACCATTGCTACCAACCTGCCTTCCATCGAGGACCTGCATGCTGCACCCTGAGTCAAAAAGAGGGCTGTGAAAATATTTACAGACCCCGCACATCCTGGACATAAACTGTTTTAACTCCTACCCTCAAAACGACGCTATAGAGCCCTGCACACCAGAACAACTAGACCCAAGGACAGTTTTTCCCCAAATGCCATCACTCTGCTAAACAAATAATTCCCTCAACACTGTCCAACTATTTACAAAGTCTGCACTTCTCTTACTATTAATCTTCTCACTACCATGATTCTTGATTCTCAGAATAGATAGAATAGAATTCTTTTATTGGCCAAGGGTGATTGGACACACAAGGAATTTGTCTCGATGCAAATGCTCTCAGTGTACATAAAAGAAAAGATGCATTCGTATCACTCTTCTTTGATGTACACTGAGAGCATCTGCACCAAGACAAATTCCTTGTGTGTCCAATCACCCTTGGCCAATAAAGAATTCTATTCTATTCTATTCTATTCTATCTTGGTCCTGTTTTGCAGGAGTCTTCTCACCATCACTTTCATTTTGCTTTGCATTTTGGGCTACTGCCCTGAGCACAGATCAGGAGTGTTGCTGAAGCCAAAGAGGGGCCCATCAGCTCCTCATTAGCTGCTAATAGCTGCAGGCCACGCTGTTGTTAAAGGATAGTGTTAGGAACCAGTAGAAGACTTAACCTTCTGGCCTGCTGGTTAATCTTCCTTGGCTGCACTTGAGGTCTTTCCTTGAAGGAGTGAAGGTGACACACAGAAAAGGGTCTGCATAGAGGAGAATATTTGTAGCTCAGGATTGAAAGGAGGGGGGGGGGTCCTTGGGTTTCTGTGAGGTTGTTTGTTTTCTTGCAGATGTTTCAAGCAACATTATCAGTGCTAGGAGACAGTGGGGTTTGCTCCCAGGTTATATTCTACTAGCGCTGATGATGTTATCCAGTTTGAGTTTGACGATGGAAAGTGGGAGATTCTGGTATCCATCATGCTTGCAGTCAATCAATCAGAATAGAGCTGGAACGGACCTTGGAGGTCTTCTAGTCCAGCCCCTGCTCAAGCAGGAGACCCTACACCATTTCTGACAGGTGGCAGTCCAGTCCCTTGTGATGAAGCACCCCAAAACGACCGAAGGCAAGCGGTTCCACTTGGAAACTGTCCTCACGGATAGAAAGTTTCTTCATAGTCCTAGGCTGCTTCTCTCCTGGATTAGTTCCATCCATTGTTTCTTGTCTTGCGTTCTGGTGCTTTGGAGAATAGCTTGACTCCCTCTTCTTTGGGGGAAGCCCCTCAAATGTTGGAGCACTGCTATCATGTCTCCCATAATCCTTCTTTTCTCTGGACTAGACCAAACCCAATTCCTGAAACTGTTCTTCATACGTTTTAGCCTCCAGTCCCCTCATCTTCTGAGTTGTTCTTCTTTATACTTTTCCCCAAAAGAAGCGAAGTCATATGCCTCTTTCTTGAACATTGCCTCCCCTTCATCCATCAAGGCTAGGACATGGGCAACCTGTGGTGGTAAGGAGACCACCAACAAATAAGGACCCAAACCATAAATATCCTCTTGCCAATACCAAGGAATGAGGATCAAGACTAACGTAGCAACATATCAACACTCTTGTTGTATGTATGTTCTGTATCCAAGGTAAATGTAACCACAGGTAGATCTTTTGGGTCCCTTCCTATTCAAAAGGATCCAATAGCAAATAGAGAATATTGGTAGCTCAGGGTTGAAATGTGAGGTCCTTGGTGCTCTCTGAGCCTGGTTGTTTTCTTGCCGACGTTTCATCACCCAAACTAGGTAACATCATCAGTGTTAGTAGTGGATGGGATTTCCCCTCATTTTATTTTCTACCAGCGCTAATGATGTTACCTAGTTTGGGTGATGAAACATCTGCATGAAAACAGCCAAGTTCAGAGAGCACCAAGGACCTTTCAGAAAAAAAAACAAACTCTTCCCTATTTTATCTTTCCAGCTACAAGCTTAGCAACAGGAATTGACTTCCAGGTCTCTGAATGTGTGAAGACTGAACTCGGATACACGCAAGGAAAGTTCAACATCTGAGCTATTACAGCCTGCTGGTTCTTTGATAGATGCCTTTTCATCGCCATTTACTTTCTCTGTTTCTTGCAAGCAGGGAGGTGCGGAGCTGTTGTAAAAAATGCATCAAATAACTGCATTAAATAAATATTGGAGATCAGAGAAGAGTTGAAATAAAAGGAGTAATCCTGCTGGCTCTTAGATCTTAGCAAGTTCGCCAGAAGAAAAATGACATTAAGGTTCCAGTGTTGCTCATTCGTTATTTATTCTGGTTGGTTTTAGTTCAGCCATGTATTATGCTTTATTCCCGCAGGTATTTTTTGGGACGAGTGTGTGTGTAGTAGACATCAAGCTCCCATTTCTACCCCTCTTTCTTGTTCTTCGTCCATCTTTTTTCCTTACCACGGGAAGTCTACCAAGAGAAGTTGGAATCCAAACGATTTTTGTGTGTGTGCTGCCTGAGGAGAGGGAGAAAGGAAGAGCAAGCTTCCTTTTCAAAAAACAAAAGCATTAAATCATAATCCCCAAAGTGATTTTTTCAGGAGGCAATTGGACTTTCCGGTTTTTCTTTGAAGACGTTTGGATCTCATCCAAGAAACTCTGAAGAAGCTTCTTGGATGAGAAGCAAAATGTCTTCCAAGAAAAAAAAACAGAAAGTCTAGTTGCCTCTTGAACAAAAGCACCTTTGGGACAATCATGTATGCTATTTTATGTATACTGAGAGCATCCCATTCCCCAAATAGTAGGGAATGGGAAAGAGAAAGCAAGGGGTACAGATAGTCCTCAACTTAACACAGTTCATTTGAACGGTCGTTCAAAGTTACAATGGCACTGAAAAAAGTGACTTATGGCCATTTTTCACACTTACTAGTGATCAAAATTCAGGTGCTTGGCAGCTGACTCATATTTATGACGGTTGCAATGTCCCGGGGTCATGTGGTCCCGTTTTGAGACCTTCTGACAAGCAAAGTCATTGGGGAAGCCAGATTCGCTTAAGAACCGGGTTACTAACTTAACAACTGCAATGATTCACTTAACAACCATGGCAAGAAAAGTCATCAATCGGGGCAAAACTCACAATAAATGTCTCACTTAGCAACATAAATTTTGGGCTCAGCTGGGATTGCAAGTTGAGGACTACCTGTATCACATAATGGGCAGGGAAGGGGAAAAAAGCATTGTTTCCATTTTTTTTTTCCAGTGCAGAAAAATACAAAATAGAATTGGAGCCTCAACTTTAGACTATGCCAACTTATCTTAGGGCCCGTTTCTACAATCTTAATTAGCTAAACTCGAAGTCAAGATTTCCTCCCACCCCCCATCTCCAGAAAAAAGTTTCCAGGTAGAATCAAACCTGAATTATCTAAAGCTAAATCGATGAATTATTCTTTTTCTAATTAAAACAGCCCCTTTTGTCATCTCTTGTCTGTTTCATCTTTTTTTCCATCCATTCTTCCCTGGTGAAGCTAGAGAGGGATTTTTTCCATTTCTGTTCAGGTGTGAGGGAGGGGAGCTTCCAATGATGGCTAGATGGTTGTGAATCTCAGAAATGGGTTTGCCTGCAGTCTCAAGCAGACTACTTCTCTCTCTCTGTGTGTGTATGTGTATTTCTATATATCTTTGTCGCTTGTATCCTTAGGATTTATATGGACTGTTTCCTAGTATGATTTGATTGCTTATTGTACCCTATGACTATCACTAAGTGTTTTACTTGATGGTTCTTGATGAATGTATCTTTTCTTTTATGTACACTGAGAGCATTTGCACCAAGACAAATTCCTTGTGTGTCCAATCACACTTGGCCAATAAAAGAATTCTATTCTATTCTATATCTGATAAAAGAAAGAATAGCCGTGGAAGAGGAGTAAGTGACTGCTTATGCTTATTTGGTACTTATCACTAAATTAAGGTGAGATTGTTGCAATGAATGGAACACACTAAGCCCATTTTCTCCCCAATGTGGATTGACTCCATCCTATCGCCTGGGGCCTCCCCAACCAGCCAACCTTGATTTTGACACTTCCATTTAAATTGAGGGTATAAATCCAGTCCCAGATCATTAACAGCTGTCTTTGCTTTTCTCCCCAGGAGCTGGGATGCCAATTAGTAGCCAATCAAGGACTGGCAGCTTTTGGATGGAAGAGGCAGCTGGACCTTAATTGCAGTTTGAGAAGCTGGCATTTAACAGGTGATAAGATGTGATTTATTTTCCGATTTTTCAGAAAATGGCAGGGGGTGGGGTAGGAGGGAAGAATATCTATTTTTAGGTCGTTTAGTCTGTGAAAACCATGGTGGTGGGGGAGAAAGTAATAACAATGACAGAATGAGGGTGTGTGGTTTGTGATCAGGCATATACACTCCCTCGGTCCACCAATTTAATTATACAAAACAATAGAGCTGGAAGGGACCTTGGAGGTCTTCTAGTCCAGCCCCCTGTTCAGGAGACCCCTATAGCATTTCAGATAATATAAACAATATTAAATTTATTTCATGCTTTATTCCTTTATAAGTGGTAGGGGAGTAAGAGTTAATAATTCTTCTTTCTTTCTTTCTTTCTTTCTTTCTTTCTTTCTTTCTTTCTTTCTTTCTTTCTTTCTTTCTTTCTTTCTTTCTTTCTTTCTTTCTTTCTTTCTTGGTTTTAGCTTTCCAAGACCAAAACTACCGAGGAGACTGTGACTTTCCTGGACTCTTCAAATAATAATAATAATAATAATAATAATAATAATAATAATAATAATAATAATAATAATAATAATAATAATTGCCCATTTAATCAGTGGGTGCAGCAAAATTTCACAAACTGACTACCTAGAACGCCATAACCGAGTTGCTAAAATCATTCACTGGAAACTGTGCCAAAAGTTTGGATTTGAGTATAGTAACAACTACCGAGAACATCAGGTTGAGAAGGTTCTGGAGAATGAAAAAGTCAAGATCTTGTGGGACTTCAGAATTCAGATGGACAGGTACTCGGCCCACAATACATCTGACATGAGAATAGTTGAAAAGAAAAAGGTTTGGTTCATTGACATTGCAATACCTGGTGATGCACGAATTGAAAACAAGCAGCAAGAAAGAATCACAAAGTACCAGGACTTACAAATTAAAGTTGAGCGACTTTGGAAAAAGAAATCGTGTTTTGTCCCAATTGTAATTGGAGCCCTTGGAGCAACACCTAAAGGGCTACCTCGCTAGTTGGAAATTCTGAACTTATCAAACTTGACTACCCTGATTCTACAAAAAACCACCCTACTTGGAACAGCTTATATCCTCCGATGCTACCTGAACAGCTCCTAGGTCCTTGGTTAAGACTTGAGCTGTTGAGATACCAACCAGCCCCAAAGGCTGTGAATCTCACCAAAGATTAACCACAACAACAGTAATAACAACAATAATTACAGATTACAGATAATCAGAGTTGGAAGGGACCTTGTAGGTCATCTAGTCCAACCCCCCGCCCAAGCGGAAGACCCAACACCATTTCTGACAAATGGCAGTCCAATCTCTTCTTGAAAATCTCAAGTGATGGCGCTCCCACAACTTCCGAGGGCAACTTCTGTTCCATTAGTTGATTGTTCTCACTGTCAGAAAGTTTCTCCTTGTTTCCAGGTTAAATCTCTCCTTGTTCAGTTTCTATCCATCATTCCTTGTCTGGCCTAGAGGCGCTTTAGAAAATAGCTTTGCCCCCTCCTCCCTGTGGCAGCCCCTCAAATATTGGAAGACCGCTATCATGTCTCCCCTGGTCCTTCTTTTTACTAGACTAGCCTTGCCCAGTTCCTGCAACCGTTCATTGTGTGTTTTAACTCCTCTAATTATCCTGGTTGTTCTTCTTGTACTTTTTCTAGAGCCTCAACATCTTTTTTATAATGTGGTGACCAAAACTGGATGCAGTACTCCAGGTGTGGTCTTACTAAGGCTTTATAGGGTGGTATTAGTACTTCCCTTGATCTTATAATAATAGGACTCCAGCTGTTGAGCTATCAACCAGCCCCAAAGGCTGTGAATCTATCTATCTATCTATCTATCAATCATCATCATCATAGCTAAGCACTGGCTAGGGGATTCTGGGAATTGGAGTCCACCCGTTTTATAGTTGCTGAAACTGAGAAGCGTAGTTTTGGAAGATGGACTGTGCCAAATGTATAAAGCCTTAGTAAGGCCATACTTAGAATGCTGCACCCAGTTTTGGTAACCATATTATAATGTAGATTGTAGAGCCTATAGAAAGAGTGCAGAAAAGAGCAACAAAGATGGTTAGGGGAGTAGAGGTTAAAATATATGGAGAACAGAAGTTGGGTATGTCTGGTTTAATGAAAAGAAAGACGAGGGGAGACATGATAGCAGCCTTCCAATATCTCAGGGGTTCCCACAAAGAAGAGGGGGTCCAGCTATTCTCCAAAGCCCCTGAAGGCAGGACAAGCAGCAATGGGTGGAAATTAATCAAGGAGAAAAGAAACCTTGAACTAAGGAGAAATTTCTTGACAGTGAGAACAATCAACCAGTGGATTGCCTTCAGAAGTTATGAGTGCCCCATTGCTGGGGGCTTTTAAGAAGAGACTGGACAGCCATTTGTCTCAAATGGTATAAGGTCTCTTACTTGAGCAGGGGGTTGGACTAGAAGACCTTCAAGGTCCCTTCCAACTCTATTATTCTGTTAAATTGCTTCGATACATCTGTCAGGAAACTTCCCCAGATGTCTACTCACCAGCGGATCATAGGAATCAGTAAGACTGGAGAATGGCTAAATGTCTATGGAGATTCTCTGTCATGGTTGTTTTTTTTCAAGAGGCAACTGGACGTTCTGTTTTTTTGCTTAAAGACCTTTTTTGCTTCTCATCCAAGAAGTTTCTTCAGCTCTGAGAAGATGGTAGAATGTTCGCATGCATCAGAGGGGGTCTTCAGCAGGTTCTGACCAGTTCTGGAGAACCGGAAGCGGAAATTTTGAATAGTTTGGAGAACCGGCAAATCCCACCTCTGACCGGTCCCGCCCCCATCTCTTCTCTGCCTCCCATTGAGTCCCAGTTGATCGGCTGGGTCTTCTTTGGTTGCCCTGGACAGGAGAACGGAGCTGGAAAGGGTGGGGAGGGAATGGGGATTTTGCAGTAACCTTCCCCTGCCACGCCCACTAAGCCACACCCACAGAACCGGTAATAAAATTTTTTTGAATCCCACCATTGCTATGCGTCAACTTTTCATGAAATAGCTTTTCACAAATTGGAGCTTAACTTATTCAAAATTGCTTTCTAATTTGAAGGGAAAATATCCCCCATTTAAATTAGTTCCAGTGGTTCGGTCCCTAAAAAATGTTCCTTTGCTGCCCTCTGCTGTCCTCCTGTGATATTGCAGATCAAGTTAAACATTTTGCTCCCTTGCTATGTAAGAACAGGCTACAGGTAGTCCTCGACTTACAACCACAATTGGGATTTTAACTCCCTTTGCTAAGGAATACAGTTGCTAAGCAAGTCATGCCCGGTTTTACAATCTTTTCTCCCATGGTCGTCCAGTGAATCATGTCATTAACCGAATCTGGTTTTCCAAAAGGTGGCTTGGAAGGTTACAAACAATGATGACATGATCCCTGCAACAGTTGTACAGAGTCCTCAACATATGACCACAATTGAGCCCAAAATTTGTTGCTAAGCGAGAAAGTTGTCAAGTAAACTTTGCCCCATTTTAGGAGCTTTCTTACCCCAGTTCAGAAGGTCACAAAATCATCATAAATGTGAGCCAGTTGCACCCTAATTTTGATCACATGAACACAAGGATGTTGCAATGGCCGTAAGCCTGAAAAATGATCGTAAGACAGCTTTTCAGTGCCATGGTATCTTCGAATGTCACTAAACAAATGGCTGTAAGTCAAGGAATTACCTGTATGAAACTCCTCCATATCTACTGGACCCAGATTGAGGAAAACTGGCCATTAGCCCAAATAGATTTGCTAGTCTTTATCCGCCTAGACCAGGGGTGTCAAACTCAAGGCCTATAGGACAGATCCGGCCCTTGGGATGCTTAACTTTGGCCAACGAGGCTGGCCTGGAAATGCGAAAGGACTGGGCCACGGTGCCTCTGGTGGCTAAAAAAGGCCAGGTGAGGGGGGCTCGCGCCTAGTTTTCACCCTCCATGGCCTCCTGTAGCACTCTGCCGGCTGAAAACGGGCCGAAAAATGAAGCCTAAATGGGCCAAAATGGCCAAAATAATGGGCACAAAATGGTCAAAAATGGGCCCAAAATGGCAAAAAGAATGAGCCAAAACCCAGGCCCAAACCAGGCCAAAAATGGGCCAAAAATGACCTAAAAATGAGCCTGAAAAGGGGGCTGAAAAATTTACCCCATTGGCCTGAAAAACAGGGCAAAATGGTCGAAAAGGGGGCCAAAAAACAGGCCCTGAACAGGCTGAAATGGGCCAAAAAATGGGCCAAAATGGCCAAAAATGAGCTGAAAAATGGGCCCACAATTGATGAAAAATGGGCCAAAAATGGGCCAAAAAACAGGCCAAAAATGGGCCAAAAACAGGTAGAAAATGGGCCAAAAATGGGCCAGAACGGCCAAAAAATTAGGTGAAAAGTGTGCCCAAAATTGATGAAACCTGGGCTGAAAAATGGGCCCAAAACAGGCCAAAAATGAGACTAAATACAAGCAGAAAACAGTCAAAAACTGGGCTGATCACGGTTAAAAAAAAAGGCCTGAAAACAGGCCATATCAACTCCTCAACCCCCCCCATCCCACTGCCCTCACTCCCCCCATCTGCCATCCTGCAGATGAGAACTACAATGCTGATCCAGCCCTCAAAGAAATCCAATTTGACCCTCCTGTTCTAGACCCTGTGAGGTCTTCATTTCCAAAGAACTTCACAGGAATGAAGCCTTCAGCTCGCTTCCTGCAACTGAAACAAGCTCATTTCCCGCCAAATCCCTTGGCTTGCTCAGAAATCCCTGTTGTAGCTTTCACTATGACAGGGGAGGTCACTTCCCAGGATCCGGAGGGACTCTGTCAAGCGCTCAGCTGCATGCGTGAGCTACGGCAGCTTCAGGGTGCTGGGGCCAAGTTGGCTGACCTTCCTTATCCTTAACTGTCTCTTCTTGCTCCCTTGCAACCCAGTTCCTGCTCCAGTCCTCTCCTGGTCCTAGAGGGTCATCAAGGCTTCCAGCTATCCCCTGATTTTACCCCAGATCTCCCAGGGATCTATGACGCCTCAGAGCAGGACCGAGATCGGTGTTTGCTAGACAGGGTCAACAGCAGAGAAGGAGCTTGAGATATATCTATGGAGATTCTCAGTTTTCCAGGTCATGGTTGTCCCAAGGGTGCTTTTTCAGGAAACTTTCTGGTTTCTTTCTTTGAAGACATTTCGCTTCTCATCCAAGAAGCGGAGGACACAGATAAACCTCCAGGTGGCCTCAACGACCCTCTAAAACAGGGGTAAGGAAAGTTGGCTCTTTTATCACTTATGGACTTCAACTCCCAGAATTCCTGAGGGAGCCATAAAAGGTTCCCCATCCCTGGCCTACTGGTTTTTTCAGTTGTGAGGGAAATCAATTTTTGACTTGAATGGGACTGTTTAATATACAAATGTAGGACTTACAAAGAATATATATAAAAATATGTCCTACATTTGTATATTAAACAGTCCCATTCAAGTCAAAAATTGATTTACCTCACAACTGAAAAAACCAGTAGGCCAGGGATGGGGAACCTTTTATGGCTCCCTCAGGAATTCTGGGAGTTGAAGTCCGTAAGTGATAAAAGAGCCAAGTTTCCCTACCCCTGCTCTAAAAGCATGCAAATGCCCAGCTATCTGCAAGGAATATCAATCCTTCCATTCCCCAGACATCAGTCAGAGCTGAAGAAGCTTCCTGGATGAGAAGTGAAACATCTTCAAAGAAAGACTACAGGAACTAGGAAGCTGGGTGAAAAACAAAACAAAACAAAACAAGCAAGTCTAGTTGCCTCCTGAAAAAAAGCACTTTGGGGACACTAAAGTTTGCTTTATGACACTTTTCAATTTTTTTTTGTTCTAGACTGTCGTATCCGCAATTAAGACTCGTAGTCAGTGACTTTCAATTCAAGCTCTTTATTAACACTGGTGGAACCGAACCGCAAAAGACAAAAAGCTTGCGGCTTTTATATCTTTTGCTTCGGCGGCCGCGGCCAATGGCAGCGATTCAAGTCTCCCGCTCTTGGCTTTAACCAATCGCGGGAGACTTCAATCGGGCCAATCAGGCGCGGCTCGCCTGGCCAATCAGAAATCCCCGCGCCTTAGCCAATCAAGGCACGGGGATTTCGAGTAGTCCATTTGCATACATGACACCCCTCCCCTCTTGGTATGGTCTACTCACGTGGTGTAGTCACGCAGGTAGGCGGGGCTCCGTCGAGTCCTAGATGACCTGCGCAATTCATTTTCTTGTTGTATCTCGGTAGGGGCGGTCATCTTTTTGGCTGCTCCTGCCTCTGAGCGAACCGGCTGGATGATCGGGCCGGTTCCTTCGCCGCGGCTCCCGCCTGGGCCTACCGGGTCGGTTGAGTCGCGGATTCCGCCGCTCCCGCTTGGCTTCTCCGGGTCGGTAGAGCTGGCCAGACGGTTCTTCTCCGGCTGTGACTCGCGAAGGCTGCGTTCTGGTGAGTTTTTAATTTTTATTTGTTCTTGCGGTTGTTTAACCGGGTGTTCCCTCCCCCCTTGGTTCGTGTCTTGGGGGTTGAGGTTAGTCAATGTTCGTGACCGGAGCTGGTCGATATGTCGTTTCCAGGCTCGCCCGTCGGTGGTTTGGAGCCGGTACGACTTTGGACCAGTGATCTGAGTTATGACGGCTGGGATCCATAGGGGGTCCCCCGTCATGTTTTTGGCGTATACTAGGTCGCCTGGTTCAAATGTCCGATACCTGGAGCTGGAGTCTGGGGGCTGCTCTGGGTTGTAGGTTGGGTGTAGGCGGTCGAGTGGGGATCGCAGCTTCCTGCCCATCAGGAGCTCTGCAGGACTCTTGTTTGTGGTTGTGTTTGGCGTGATGTGCTGTATGAAGAGCAGCCTGTTGATCTTGTCATTGATCTCCCCGTGGTCCATTTTCCGGAGGGTCTTTTTTGTAAACTGGACCATCCGCTCTGCCCTACCGTTCGCCGCCGGATGCGCCGGTGCCGTTAACGCGTGGCGGATGCCTTTTTCTGCCAGGAACCGTTCAAAATCGATGGATGTAAACTGTGGCCCGTTGTCCGAGACAACGACGTCTGGGAGGCCGTGGGTGGCAAACAGCTTACACAGTTCTTTAATGACGGCCTCTGTGGTGGTGGATTTCATGTCGGCCACCTCTAACCAGTTTGAGTATGCGTCAACTGTGATTAAAAAGGTGTGGCCATTTGTGGGGCCGGCAAAGTCTAAATGTATTCTGGACCAGGGTCCCCGAGGTGTCTCCCAGTCCCGGATAGGTGCCGTGGGTGGGCTGGATCTGGTCTCCTGGCACCGGTGGCATTTGGCGACCCATGTTTCAATTTGTTTGTCCATGCCAGGCCACCAAGCGTAACTCCTGGCCAGGGCTTTGGTCCTGACGATGCCAGGATGACCCTCGTGCAACATCTCTAGGACCCTGTTCTGTAATTTAGTCGGAATTACCACCCTGTCTCCCCAAAGGATGCATCCTCTCAGTAGTGAAAGTTCCGTCTGGCGCTGGCGGAAAGGTTTAAAAGTCTTGTTATCGTCTTTTTCCGGCCAGCCTTTTTGTAGCCAATGTAAGATTGGCGCTAAGTGTTTGTCCTTAACCGTTTCCCTCGCTATGTCCGATGCGGTAATGGGTAAACACTCGATGGACAGGGTATTTGTTGTTGGTGCGGGGTCAGGGTCAGAGTCAGGTAAGGGGGAACGGCTTAAAGCGTCCGCGTGCGATATCTTCTTACCTGGCTTGTGTAGCAGTTCATAGTTGTAGGCTGCCAGGAATTCAGACCATCTTGTCATCCGGGGTGACAAGATGTTTGGTGTGGGACGGTTTCCCGCGAGAATGCCCAGCAACGGTTTATGGTCAGTCACTATTTTGAATGGGCGGCCATAAAGGTACTCGTGGAAACGCTTAACGGCGGCCACTATAGCCAAAGCTTCTTTGTCCAGCTGGCTATAGTTCCGCTCTGGTTTAGTCAGAGTTCTCGAGAAAAATGCGATAGGTGCTTCTCTCTGGTCTGGGAGGGTATGGCTGAGGACAGCGCCGACGCCGAAGGGTGATGCGTCGCAAGTGACAGCTACAGGCAGGGTTTCGCAGAATTGCATTAGGACGGCATCAGAGGTGAGGAGGTCTTTGGTCTTTTGAAAAGCTGTTTGTTCCCGTCTCCCCCAAGTCCAGGCTGCCTTCTTGTCCAGGAGTCTATGTAAAGGTTCCGCCGCCGTAGCCTTTTGAGGTAGGAAGACATTATAGAAGTTTAGTAAACCTAAGAACGCTTGCAGCTCTAATTTGGACTTTGGGGTGGGGGCTTCTTTGATGGCCTTTACTTTTTTTGTTGTGGGATGGATGCCCTGCTGGTCTAGGAGGTAGCCCAGAAACTCTACTTGCTTTGTACAAAGTTGGCATTTTTCGCGTTTGACTTTAAGTCCTGTTTCTTTAAATTTCGTTAAGACTTGTCTTAAACGGTTTTCTAGTTCAGCTTCATTTGGCGCCGCCACTAATACGTCATCGAAGTAGGGCACCACCCCCTTGATGCCTTGCAGCAAGCGTTCCATCAGGCTCTGGAAGATGCCTGGTGCCACGCTGACCCCAAATTGAAGTCTGTTACATTTAAAAGCCCCCCGGTGGGTCACTATTGTTTGGGCCTCTGCCGTTTCCTCGTCCACAGGTAGTTGTTGATAGGCTTGTGCGAGGTCGAGCTTAGCAAAAACTTTGCCCCCTCCCAGTGAGTGCAGTAAATGTTGCACTACCGGGACTGGGTAGGCGCTTTGTTGCAACGCGCCATTTAGGGTGGCCTTATAGTCCCCGCAGATTCTCACGGACCCGTCTGGTTTTATTGGGGTCACTATAGGGGTTTCCCATCTGGCGTGATCTGTCGGTTGTAACACCCCTTGTCTGACGAGCTTGTCTAGCTGCTCGTCAATTTTGGGCTTTAATGCAAAGGGTACCCTTCTAGGCTTAAGCCGCTTCGGGGGAACCCTTGGGTCTAAATCAAATGAAATAAGGGGCCCCTGGTACTTGCCCAATTCTCCATTGAAGACCTCCTGGAATTCTTCGGTTAGCCGCTGTTCCCAAGCTTCAATGGATACGTGGTTGACACCTGTCAGCGCGATGTTAAGCGGAGCAAACCATTGTAACCCCAGCAGGCTAGGGCGGTCGCGGTCGACTATTGTGAGTGGAAGTTGTTCTGTGTGTCCTCTGTAGGTTATGTTAAAGTTCTTGGTGCCCACTACCGGAACGCGATTACCTTGATAGTCTTTTATGATGATTTTTTGGGCAGGTACGTTTCTTCTTTGTAGTGTAGGCACTAGTTGCTTGATTTCGCGCCAAGCAATCATAGAAAGGTAGGAACCGGAGTCCACTTCCATCTTACATGGTCGACCCTCTATGTGAACTTCTACGTGAACTTTTCTAGCTCCGTCGGAAATGGCGTGGCCAATGGTCACCGTCTGGTGGGTTTCCTCTTTACGCCGGCTGTCACTGCTTCTTTGCGATCGTTGTCTCTGGTCCCATCGACCCGTTGGCTGGCGCTCTCTGGCTCTGGGCGGGGAGCTTTCTCTCTTCCTGTCAAGTTGTTCCCGTTTGGGCGGGCTGCGGGGTTTTTTCTGGCGGCAAACTCGGGCGATGTGGCCTCGTCGGTCACAATGCCTGCAGATAGCGTCGAAGAATCGGCATTCTGACCTGGGGTGGTCGCCGCCGCAACCGGCGCAGTTGGTCCTCGACTTGCGACCTCTTTGACTTCGCTGTTCGCCTCGTCCCATTTGTACACGGTGTATGTCCTCCTCGTCATCTGACGCGCTGGAGGCTGATTGGTATTCGCCGTAGTGTGCGGTCGCTTCGCTTCTGGTGTCGGCCGACCTCGCGGGGTTGTTGTTCCCGCCCTTCGCGTCAGATCTTCGCATGGTGTCTGCTGACGTGCGGGTGGCTTCTGCTGCTGCGGCCGCAGTGAGGGCATCGGCTAGGCTGATGTCGCCTTTGGCCATGAGTCGGCTCTGGAGTGTCGGATCCCATAGCCCGAGCACGAAGCGGTCTCTGATGAGACTATTAAGTCCTTCAAACTCACAGAGTCCTCCCAGGCGCCGTAATTCAGCGACAAAGTCGCTTAATTTCTCGTTCGGTTTCTGGTTTCTGCGGTAAAACTCGTTTCGCCGTATCAGGATGGGGACCTCGGGGGCGTAATGGCATCTCAGTATGGGCTCGAGGACGTCCCAGTCTATGGCGGTTGCGTCTGCTGGTTTGGCCAATGCCTTGGCCATCTGGAAGACCTCTGGTCCGCAGTGTGTGAGAAAGACGGCGCGTTTTAGCGGGCCCGGGGCGTCCTTCATGCCGGCGCATTCCAGATACATCCGGAATCGATCCGAGTACGATTCCCAGTCCTCGGCGGCGGGGTTGAAGGGAGCGGGCGGTGCTATTTTCGCCATCTTCGCTGTCGCTGGTTCTTAAACGGATACGGGGTTCGGTTCAATGGCGAGATCCCATCCTCGTCGCCAGTGTCGTATCCGCAATTAAGACTCGTAGTCAGTGACTTTCAATTCAAGCTCTTTATTAACACTGGTGGAACCGAACCGCAAAAGACAAAAAGCTTGCGGCTTTTATATCTTTTGCTTCGGCGGCCGCGGCCAATGGCAGCGATTCAAGTCTCCCGCTCTTGGCTTTAACCAATCGCGGGAGACTTCAATCGGGCCAATCAGGCGCGGCTCGCCTGGCCAATCAGAAATCCCCGCGCCTTAGCCAATCAAGGCACGGGGATTTCGAGTAGTCCATTTGCATACATGACATAGACATTCTGGATTTGGTAGATCCCAATGAGAGGCAGCAAAGTCAAGATCCAGCTTTGGGGACATCCATCAGAATAGAATAGAATAGAATAGAATAGAATAGAATAGAATGGAATGGAATGGAATGGAATGGAATGGAAAGAACAGAACAGAACAAAATAGAATAGAATAGAAATTAGAATAGAATAGAATAGAATAGAATAGAATAGAATAGAATGGAATGGAATGGAATGGAATGGAATGGAATGGAATGGAATGGAAAGAACAGAACAGAACAAAATAGAATAGAATAGAAATTAGAATAGAATAGAATAGAATAGAATAGAATAGAATAGAATGGAATGGAATGGAATGGAATGGAATGGAATGGAATGGAATAGAATGGAATGAAATGGAATAGAATGGAATGAAATGGAAAGAACAGAACAGAACAAAATAGAATAGAAATTAGAATAGAATAGAATAGAATAGAATAGAATAGAATGGAATGGAATGGAAAGAACAGAACAGAACAAAATAGAATAGAATAGAAATTAGAATAGAATAGAATAGAATAGAATAGAATAGAATAGAATGGAATGGAATGGAATGGAATAGAATGGAATGAAATGGAAAGAACAGAACAGAACAAAATAGAATAGAATAGAAATTAGAATAGAATAGAATAGAATAGAATAGAATGGAATGGAATGGAATGGAATGGAATGGAAAGAACAGAACAGAACAGAACAGAATATAATAGAATAGAATAGAAATTAGAATAGAATAGAATAGAATAGAATAAAATAGAATAGAATAGAATAGAATGGAATGGAATGGAATGGAATGGAAAGAACAGAACAGAATAGAATAGAATAGAATAGAATAGAATAGAATAGAATAGAATAGAATAGAATAGAAATTAGAATAGAATAGAATAGAATAGAATAGAATTAGAATGGAAAGGAAAGGACAGGAAAGGAAAGGAAAGGAAAGGAAAGGAAAGGAAAGGAAAGGAAAGGAAAGGAAAGGAAAGGAAAGAATAGAACAGAATAGAATAGAATAGAATAGAATAGAATAGAATAGAATAGAAATTAGAATTAGAATTAGAATTAGAATTAGAATTAGAATTAGAATTAGAATTGGGAATGGAATGGAATAAAAAATAGAATAGAATAGAATAGAATAGAATAGAATAGAATAGAATAGAATAGAATTCTTCATTGGCCAAGTGTGATTGAACACACAAAGAATTTGTCTTGGTGCAGATGCTCTCAGTGTACATAAAAGAAAAGATACATTCGTCAAGAGTCAAGGATCATCAGGTACAACACTTAATAATAGTCATAGGATACAATAAGCAATCAAAGCATACTAGGAAACAGTCAATATAAATCGTAATGATACAAGCAACAAAGTTACAGTTATACAGTCACAAGTGGGAGGGGATGGGTGATAAGGAATGATGAGAAGATTAATAGTAATAGTAAATAGTTGGACAGTGTTGAGGGAATTATTTGTTTAGCAGAGTGATGGAGTTTGGGGAAAAACTGTCCTTGTGTCTAGTTGTTCTGTTGTGCAGTGCTTTATAGCGTCATTTTGAGGGAAGGAGTTGAACCAGTTTATGTCCGGGATGTGAGGGGTCTGTAAATATTTTCAGAGCTCTCTTTTTGACTTGTCCAATATACAGGTCCTCGATGGAAAGCAGTTTGATAGCAATTTGTTTTTTTCTGCAGTCCTAACTACTCTCTGAAGTCTGTGTCTGTCTTGTTGGGTTGCAGAACCAGTGACACCTATGTCCCATATAGGACTATGGGGTCAATGCTGGGCACCCCAAATGGGTGGCTGGGACTGCGCGGGGTGCCTCCAAGCCTGAGGCTGGAACGTGTTTGCAAGATCCCTGTGGATGGTGGCTTTGTAGCCTGTGACGGCCTCCTCCTTCAGCTCTGAGCCAAGACGGAAATATCTGGAAGTGAGAAAGTTTTCCTGACGGCCGGCCGTGTTCCCTTCTCTAAGTGCCTTGGCCCAGAGGTCACCACCACCAGTAGCAGCAACACAACAGGAAGCGACGCAACCCTGACTTTGGAAAGCTGAAATTGCGCAGCAGAGGGCCTGGCAAGAGAAGCCAGCAACCTCTGGGCTCTCCCTGGAGCACGGCAGCCTTCCCTGGGTGGCGTGGTCAAGCCGTTTTCAATGGACGCCAGGAAGGAGCTGGAGAGCAGCTGTTGTCCCCCAGCAGAGCGAGGAAGTGACCAGATGGACAGGGGGCATGGAACTGAACCGTGAGTTGCCAACCTGGCAGGAGAGGGGCAGGGTAGGGCACCCCAAAACCAGGGATCCTTGGTGCTTTCAAAGCCTGGGTGTTTGGTTGCAAGAATTTTAACTGGCACTGATGACGTTTCCTATTTTGGGTAATGAAAGATGCGCAAGGAAGCCACCAATATTCTCAGGGAGTGTCAAGGACCCTTCAATTTTCAACCCTGGGCTACAAATATTCTCCTTGATTGACACCCTAATGTATTTAGGGAGGGAGGGAAGGATAGGAGTCCAAATAGCAGGGCTGGAATGGACTCTGTCCTGAAAATAGAGCTTGCAAGGACAAGGGCACTCTGCATATGAGCTGAGGCTAGATGGCAACAACCGGTGGTGGGATTCAGTTTTTTTTTTTTTTAACCAGCGGTTCTGTGGGTGTGGCTTGGTGGGCATGCCAGGAGAAAGGTTACTGCAAAATCCCCATTCCCTCCCCAACCCACTAACCTGCTTTCCAGCTCATTCTCCTGTGCAGGGCAACCAAAGAAGACCCAGCCGATCAGCTGGGACTCAATGGGAGATGGAGAATAGATGGGGGCAGGGCCAGTCAGAGGTGGGATTTACTGGTTCTCCAAACTACTCAGAATTTCCGCTACCGGTTCTCCAGAACTGGTCAGAACCTGCTGAATGCCATCTCTGGCAACAACCCAGGATGAGGTCTGGGGAGGGAGAATTAACCTCCTCTCCTCCCAAGACTGGATGTTAACCCTTTATAGGAAGTTTCCAAATGGGGAGGTGTTCTATCTGGAACCCAGATAATTAGGTTTGGGGTTAGAATTGGGAATCTGCAATTCAGCTTGGCCAAAGTTGGGATCCTGTTAATAATCAGCTGGGGATGATGGAAGTTGAAGTCCAACTGCTTTGCAGGGGTTTCTGGGGAGGGTCGTTAAAAAAAAAAGATGTCAAGATGAGGCCTCAACGATATACAAGTCCACCATTTATATGACCACAGTTGAGACCAACATTTCTGTTGCTAAGCGAGACTGAATTTCCCTCCCCGCCCATTTTACGACTTCCTTGACACAGATGTTAAGTGAGTCCTTGCTGTTGTTAAATTAATAACACGGTCCGTTAAGTGAATCTGGCTTCCTCGTTGACTTGGCTTGTTCAGATAGTCGCAAAAGGGGATCCGATGATCCTGGGACATTGCAACCATGATAAATGTGAGCCAATTGACAAGCGTCTGAACTTTGATCACATGACCATGGCAAGGCTGCAATGGTCATAAGGTGAAAACGGGCCATAAGTCCCCTTTTTTTCATTGACATTGCAAATTTGAACTCTAAGCGAATGGTTGTAAGTCAAGGGCTACCTGTATTAGAAGCTCTTCCTGTTTCTTGCCTGCAGAGAAACCAGGCTGAGCTTTGATTGTATTGTTGTGGTCGCCATCTTGACTTTTTTGACCACTCTCTGATGATCAAGGGCACTTTTGTGGCCTAACCCCCCTCCCTCCCCAAACTACAGTATCTATTATCCCAGGCTGAGTGGAGAGCCACAAGGATTACATAACTGGAAACCAAACTCTTGTTGGAAGTTAAAACCCACCCCTCTCCTAGGAAAATGAAACATTTTAGGATATATTAAAAAGGCAGAATATTTCCCCTAAAAGAGAAGTAGAAACTCAGAAGCAGAAACTCACCTAAAAAGCAGAAGCCACACTCCCACCTTTGTTAATGGGCAGACCATTACAGCCTGGGCCAGAGTATTCTACATAACAAAGTCCTCTACCCATCTCACCACCTGGTCCGGGAAGATTGCATCAGCCAGCACTCAGGTGAAGCCAAGTGGTCAGACAAAGCTTACAGTTAGCTAAGACACCCCCACCCCCGCCCCATGGGAGTCTTGACAGCCGATAGGATACATTTCTTGCACAGGAGCAGAGGGTATAAAACTAAGGGTCTCTCAGCATTTGGACCCTTCTTTTCCTTCACCCAACATCTTGAAGCATGTGATCGTCCTGTTCACTTTGGAGCTCCAAGCCATGTGGTCCTGTCCATCATTAAACCATCTTTCCAAACAACCTCCATGTTTCTAGTGTCTTTTTCCCCACTTGGAACTGAACCCAGAAGGATTTTTTTTTTCCAGCACTCTCTTTTGGGTTTGAAACTAGATGCATCTGACTCAGCAACCAGCAAAATTAACACCGGATGTTTGAAGTGCGAGAACGGAATTCCAGCTAAATTAAATAGTATTGCATTGAAAATATAGGATTGTGGCCTTACGTTCACACTTGATGGGGTAAGAGGGGGGAATTCCCTCTCACTCCTGATCTTTTGCTTGTGAATATACCATTTAACATGATGTCCAACCCATAACAACCTGGGCTGATCTCAAAAACTGCAATAGAAATGATTGGGTGGGGTGGACGGGGCACCACCAGGAGATCCCAGGGCTATCGGCCAGACAGGAAAAGTGAAAGCCTAACCTCAGGCTAAAGTAATGGCAAATCTCTTCTGTGACATGGCAGGAAAAGCTACATGAATCTGCTCCTTCCCCTCCCAATCCTCAGGAGTTGAGTTTGACCCTAAGAAGAGTTTACTACAGCACTTCTTTTACTAAGAGGAAATGTGGGAATTATTCTTGGTCTCTGTATATCCTATCGTTGCCTTCTTGGATTCCCAACCTTAGTCCAGTTTCCTCAACCATGGACAACTTTAAGACTTGTGGATTTCAACTCCCAGAATTCCCCAGCCAGCTTACTGGCTAGGGAATTCTGGGAGTTGAAGTCCACACATCTTAAAGTAGCCAAGGTTGAAAAAACACTGTCTTAGTCTAACCAGGCCTCAGGTGATCCTGCTAGGCCGCTCCTTAGACCCTTCTAGGCTCTGATCCTTATATCTCTATGACCTGGAAGATGAGTAGCTTAAGGCTTGAAAAGGAAATTCCATGGAGAGTTGATGGCTTTCAACCTCCTGCTTGGAAGGTGGTAAAAATGGAGTGGACATTCAGGACTGAGTGATGATTAGCTTTTTATTCTGCTTTTTGTTCAGGAGCTCAAGGACCATCCCTCTTGGCACTCACCAAGCTCTGGCCCGCCCAAGTGAATTTCCTTCATCGAATTTTTATAAGTAAAAAAAAAGTGGGAAGTTTGGAAGCATCACTTTAATTTCCGAGGCATCCCGCGTTCCTGGAAGATCAGCATAGTGGGGAAGTGACCCTGAATTGGGTTGGGAAGCATACTTTCTGGCTCGGAAAACAAAATTGAATAAAACACATCAAAAAAAAACCCCCGATGGAAATAAGACAAAGATGGGTGGCGTTGTAGTGAAGAGCATCTGTTGATGGGAAAGCACCATCACGGTTCGTGTTCTAATAATCTATATAAGCTTGTGACTGTTTGCACTTGTAGATTTTAGCTATTTGTGGGATCGGCAAGCATTTCCATTTTGTGAGAGTGCCCACCATCGAACTCTAGTAGTAGATCATAAGTGAGTCCTTCTCTGGTCTGTCTCATTTGTCCCCTCCAGGCTGCTGGTCTTCATTGTATTCCTGTTCCAGATGAGACCCTCCGAGATGTGGCCCACGGAGCTCGTATGTGACAGGCGACTGATCCAGAAATACGTGGCTGAAGCTGTGGACATGGAGGAAACGTTGGTGAGAAAGCGACCTGTTAGTCTGTCCAAAACGTGCGCTGAGTTTGAAGGGACCCAGTTCCTCCTCTTAGCCTGCTTCAGATGCTTTGGGGGACAGAATAACAGAGTTGGAAGGGACCTTAGAGGTCTTCTAGTCCAACCCCTTACTCAGGCAGTAGCCCTTGACAACACTGTCCAATTATTTACTAAGTTTGCATTATTATTACTATTAACCTTCTTATCCTTCCTTTCAACCATCTCCTCCCACTTATGACTGTATGAATGTAACTTTGTTGCTTGTATCCTTACAAATTTTTTATTATTTTATTGACTGTTTACTAGTATGATTTGATAGGCCCTAGCTTATTATTATGTTTCCTGGTATGATTTATATGTTTTATATGTTTCCTAGTATGATTTATAGTACCCTATGTCTACTTCTATGTGTTATACCTATGATTCTTGATGTATTATCTTTGAGAGCATATGCACCAAAACAAATTACTTGGATGTCCAATCACACTTGGCCAATAAAGAATTCTATTCTATTCTATACCTTTTGGTTGTCCAATCTCTTCTTTAAAACTTCAGTGATGGACCACTCACAACTTCTGGAGACAAGCAGTTCCACTGATTAATTGTTGTCACTGCAAAAAATTCCTCTTTGTTTCCAGCTGTTATTTCTTGTCCTGCCTTCACGTTCCTTGGAGAATAGGTTGACCCCCCATTCTTCTCTGTGACAGCCCCTCAAACATTGGAGCACTGCTATCACATCACTCCTAGTTCTTCATTAGACTACACATTCTTACTTCCAATAACCGTTCATCGTACAACTTAGTAAGGGGCGTGCATAAGTGCACAATTGTGCCTACCGTCCCTGACCTATTGTCCCCATTTATTTGTACCTATTTCCTGTATTCTTACTCATGTTTATACTTATACCTATCATCTTGTAAGCGATTGACAAATCAAATAAATCAATAAAAGGTCCCCATAATAATATTTGCATTTCTAATCAGAATATTCCCGTTTCTGTTTCTTGGAAGGGGTGTAAATGAAAGGCAGAAGTGAAATTTAGCCAGCCTCGAGTTGATTTTCTTCTGCTTTTGTCCTGTCTCTGCAGAGCCAATGTGAAGAACTTCCTTTGCTTCTGGAACCCGTGCATTTACCCCTGGTGGGGTTGAACCTCAGGGTGTGGAAAACAAAGACGGTATGTATGTAGGCTCTATGGAAGTCACGGTTCTTTGGGCTTCACTGTCTGGGCCGCAAAGGTACTTTTCCAAAAAGCTATTGACTTTCTTCGTTTTTTTTTCCCTTGAAAACATTTCACTTTTCATCCCAAAAGCTTCTTCAGTTCTGACTGAATGGTGGAAATGGAAGGATTTATATCCTTTCCAGTCACCTGGTTGTTAGCACTCTTTCTGAGAATTGTTCAGGCCACTTGGGGGTTTATCTACATCCTCAAAATCACCTGAATCAAATGGTTGTGGAACCTTTTTGGGACTGCTGAAAGGGCCATGTTGTAGACAGGAGATAGGTGGCATCATATCCTAACAACAGAATAATAGAACCGGAAGGGGCCTTGGAGGTCTTCTAGTCCAACCCCTGCTCAAGCAGGATATATCATTTCAGACAAATGGTTGTCCAATCTCTTCTTAAAAACCTCCAGTGTTGGAGCACTTACAACCTCTGAAGGCAAGTCATTCCACTGATTAGTTACGAGAGGGCTGCTCAGTGTTAACATAGATGGCCTCTTTGATCCCTCTTTTCAAACCATAGGTTCTGTCCATCTGAGCCAAATGGACCGTTGTTTCCATCCTAAACCACTGGCTGAAGAATTCTGGGATTTGAAGTCCACACATATCTTAAAGTTGCCAAGTTGGGAAACAGAGTTAGATGGATACAGCTGTAATGGGAAGAAGAAATAATCTTGAGGAACAGTAGGAAAAGGTCTAATGAAGGTAACCTTCAGGTAAAAGAAATTTGAGTCCAGGACAGAATCGTATTCTGACTAAGCATCTCAGATGAGAGAGTGAAGATGCTTCAGACTCGCAAGCTTTATAACTTATAAGAAAGGTAACATTAGCATGCATCCTTTGGTTTCCTAGTCTGGTCTGCCTTGGAGAACTAACAACAGGTGTGGTAGTGAAGCATGACATATATAAGCTATAGCTTATATGGATTAGTGATGATATTTTGGGGGGCGGTGCTGAAATTCTGCTGTAATACAAAACAAGGAGGTGAATGCACTGCAGCTAAAATGATGACAGTTTTACCCCTTAGATTTTAAGAAAATCCTGTTTTGGTCCTACTGTCCCCAGTAAATACAACAATGCCTCTCAGTTTGACAACTTTCTTTTTGTAATTTAATATATATATATATATATATATACAAAAATCCATTCCATTTCAATCATGCGTTGATTAGGTACATAGTTCAAAATTACTTATGCATTATTAATATTCTTCTTATTCATCTTAACAACATAGCAATGATCACACTCCCATATACGTAATACAAATACAATCTGGTATATCTATTACATTAATTCCTCTAATTACTTTATTGATATGTCTAATCCCTTTTAGTTTATTCTATTTTCTATCCATTGGTAAAACAAGTCGCATACCATATAATATTCAGATTCAGAAGAATCAGTTTGACAACAGTTTGACAACCAGCAAAGCTGGCTGGGGAATTCTGGAAGTTGAAGTCCATACCTCTTAAATTTGCTAAGGTTGAGAGCACTGAAATAAATGGCAAAATTACTGACTTTATTTCAGAATGAAGTAAAAACACAGGAAATCCACCAAGTGTTGATCAAACTGATGGATGGCATAGCCGCTGCCCAGCGATCGACAAATGCGACCTGCCTCCTGGTACGTCTTCAGCAGCTTTATGAGAAAGCCAACTTCTTCCTTCTGC
>CM066331.1:5989121-6171621 GCA_033807585.1 Hydrophis major
AGTAGAAAGTTGCAAGGGAAATAAAGATCCGATGAAAAACTGATTAAGGTGTTTGTACAGATACTTATTAGGATATAAATTAGAAGAAGAGCATGTCAAGGAGACAATGGTGGCCTGGCAAAAAACTTTGGTTATAACATAGAACCGGCAAAATGGCAGAAACTCTGGACTAACAATAGGAAATTAACTATGGCGACGGCCTACAAGGAAAAATTTATGGAAGCTGTCTCATACAGGTAGCTAAAAAGTACAAAAACTAATCACCAAAATGATAGAAGTGCAAGGATTTACTAAGTACACTTTACAACTTGTGGTGGACATGTAACCCACGCAAGACAATATTGGAAATTGATACAGGCATGGGAGATCAAATGGGGTAGAACACATTCAATTTAAGCCAGAATTATATCCTGTTGGGAATATTGACAGAAGGCCACAGAAAAGGTAGCAACATATTGACCGCAGCAAGAATGGTTTACATCGAACAAATCAGCTAGGATTGGAAGCAAAATGTAAATTCTGTACCAATAATAAAAATGTTAATGGGTTTATATCAGGGGTAGGATTCAATTTTTTTTTAACAACTGGTTCTGTGGGCGTGGCTTAGGTGGTGGGCATGGCTTGGTGGTCATGTGACTGGGTGGACACAGTTGGTGGTCATGTTATTGGCTGGGTGTGGCCAACTCAACATCACTCACATTGAGGCAAGCATCTCCTTGCCTGGCCTCTCATGACTGTAGGGAATGCTGCAATAGTCGTAAGTGTGAAAAATGGTCATGTCACCTTTTTCAATGCCATTGTAACGTTGAATGGTCACTCCACACAAGCAAAGTGCCAGCAAAGGAGGGGAAAATAACTCCAGAGAAGTTTCTGAGACAGGAAGTCCAGTCCTGCCAAGAATATAATAAGGGTTAATGGAGAGGCAGTTTCTGTAAGCAACACCAGAATGTTTCTTTCCTGCCTTCCTTACAGGATTAGCCCAGTAATTTCTTCTTATAACTGGTTCTCCGAACTGCTTAGAATGTTAACAACCGGTTCTAGCGAATAGGTTCAAACTGGTAGAATCCCACCCCTGGTTTATATATTTTTTATATATATAAACCCACAAGCACGAAGCCGAAAGCACCAGCCTGAAGATGGCGAGTGGGACCTCGTCAAAACGTTGCCAAGATGCGCTCAATCTTACACTGGAAAAGACCCGAACATGCCAAGACCTACATATATGTGTGCGTGCATGTGTGTGTGTGTGTGTATACATATATACATACATACATACACACACACAAAATTTGTTTTCTTATGTTTTTTCACGTATTTATATGTATGGTATTTAGGTTTCTTTGAGTATTTTTCCACGTTAAGACGTGGGAAAATACCCGAAGAAACCTAAATACCCTATATATATATAAATTTGATATATATATCAAAACTGCTGAGGCTGATGAAAGCTTACTAAGTACATTAAATGTAATTTTAAGTTCTGGAGATCACAAGATGTCTATTTCTTCTTTTACAAGTATACCTGGAACTTGTATTAGAAAAATGGCATCTGTCTTCAATAAACCATGTCTGGAAGTAATTTGGTTAGTGGCTAATGAGCCAACACTGAACAGGAGGAATGTGTGATCTCCTGAGCTGTTTAATGATAGAATGGGTGGAGATGAAAGAGAAGAAAGTCACACAGAAATGAAAGGGTGGAGGTTCTGGAGAAGAGAGATGTGAGAAATTTTTGTAAAGTGTGAAGGATTGATATATACAGTATCCGTAGTTGTGGTGGATGTTTGTTGGCACGAAAAGATAATGGAGGCAGTGAATGCTCTTGAAATAAACATAGGATATGACAAGAATCTGAGCAAATCTTGGATGTTTTTCTCACATCTTTTCAGTTCCCTGAAGCTGGGCTGTTTTAGAATATACCGTGTTTTCTTTTCATCAGCTGCCATTGCATTTACAGGGTACAAGGTGTTAAACGAAAGGGACTCCCTGTAGCATTTTCCAAACATGGCTACTTTTAAGATTGGTGAGCTCTAGCATGCTGGCTGAGGAATTCTAGGAGTTGAAGTTCACGTACCTTAAAGTTGCCATGTTCGAAAAACTACGAGAGCAATGGCCCAACTAAGTTTCTTCAAGAATTTGCTGTAAATGCTAAATGGTTCGGACTGATTCAGCCAAACCGGTAGTAAAAAAAAAAAAGTCTCCGAGGATCATATCTGAGGAGAAAGAAAAGCTCAGAATTGGCCCACCCAAAGCCTGCGCTTTTCTTTTATCCTCTCAGCTGATTGACGATGCAGGCCACAGCTGGCGTGTGGAAAGCTGCGCTTGCGTGCGTTAGGTGTGCGCGTGCACGCGATCACTGAACTGGTAGTAGAACAGGTAGGATCCTAGTGCTGCTCCAAAGCTGTCAACAGCACCTTCTGACCACGTGAAGGGTTGCTCAGTAGGCAGTCTGACTGCTTTCTTTTCTTGCCCTAGGGACAAAGCGTAACTACCCAGCCAGAAAACGTCCCCAAACTGATTTCGACAAGGAACCTTAAAACTGTCTTCTGGACCTACGTGCAGCTTTTGCAAGGACAACTGAACTTCTTGTTCTATGACCTCCAGAAAGACTCCTGTGCTGAGGGCCGTCAACCTGGGGTTACCTTTCCTCCTTAGCACCCTGGTCATGTCAAACGGGCACCGAGGAACCCCCTGCAGGTGGCCGGCAAGAGACATCGACAAGGGCAGCTATTGGAGGAAGAAAGCCATCCGCATGCCGGAGTGGAAGAACAGGGCTGGCCAAGCCTTCAGAAATGGAGGGGGGTGGGTGGGCTGGTGCTAAAAGGTGAGGGAGAAAAAGATGACAGTGTGCGTCTTGTGTTAACGCTGGAGGTCCCAGCCTTCTGCATTTAGTACCAGCTTGCTTCAGCTGCCTGCAAAAAAAAAACAAAAAAAAAACCACAAACCAAACTCGAAGCTTACAGAGGTGGTCAAGTCTGGCTCTATCCAAGCTTCAGCGTATCTTTCTCGTCTGACCCGGTTTCCCTGGAATAAGCAACTCCAAAGAACTCTATGGAAACTCTGTGGAAAAGAGGAGGGCATTTTAGCCCGAGTTGCTTGATCTATTCTGGGTCGCGGAGTCGGAATCAGTGGAGTGACCCCCTTTCTCTTGACAACTTCTCTTGTGCATACCAACTTCTTCATGAGGCAGGGGGTTATCTTATCAGTCATAAAGGATGAAGATATCCTGGGCTTTGGCAACCGAGGGTCTACAAGGGTTCCTTAATTGTTATTTTTTTTGGGGGGGGGCAGCCATGACCTAGGTTTTAACCATTTCTTAATGGGTATGTATATACTGGGGTTTTCTCCAAGGACCGGAATTGAAACCTGGAGTGGGGCTCCCCAACCGGGCTGCATGAGAGGCTGGCCGGTATATGCATGCCACAACCGGCACAGGTGGTGGGCTGGTTTTCCCCGCCGCTACCCCGCTGGGCCACCAAAGTTGGGGGCCACTGACCTAGAGCATCGCCTGGCAAGCTACTTTTATCCCAGATAAATTCTAGATCTACTTTCCCGTCTGTGGACCCCATTTTAATAAACTGTCCATGAAAACCACATCTAAGCAATACCATTTTGAGGGATTGACCAAATGTGAGGATCAGCAAAATGTTTGCTTGGATGTCCTCGCTTTATATCAAGAAGCTGCAGGGGGATGGTGGGGAAGGAAAGGAGCAGCTGAGTGTTTTCTGATTAAGTTAGGGCTCTCTAAAATGGGCAACTTTTAAGACTGGTGGACTTCAACTCACAGAATTCCCCAGCCAGCCATGTCTTAAAATTGCCAAGTTTGGAGACCCCCTAGGGATCATGGCTTATTTGGACAATTTGAGGGCAAAGTATCCAAAACTTCTTCAATTGTCTTCCTCTCCTGCAAAGCTGTGCTTGGAGCTTTAAGTAAACCAGAATAGAAAGTAAATACAATTCAGCTACAGGTTGTTCTAGCTTATAATTCTGACATCCCAACCAGGTATCAATCAGGAAATATATGAGGAAGGAAGGAAACCTGATTATTGCCATTACATTGTTATGTAATTCATTACATGAATATTATTCAGTTTTTTTAAAAAATATCTATGATTATATATATATATATTTAACCAGCACAAGAAGACCTGGTTGGATAACCCATACCATTCTAGCCCCCACAATCCCTTTCTGCTGCACCACAGAACTGTGGCTGATGGGCATAGTGGTCCCCAGCATCTGGAAGGCAGCCAAGTTGCTTTCTGAATCCATCTGTATGATCGACAGAAAATTGGGAGAGGTGATGGAAGCTTTACGCTCCAGATTGATTGGCCATGTTAATCAAAGAGACATAGAAGTTCCTTCCTGCACAGAGTCCAGACAACCATAAAAATCCATAAAAATATTTATTTGAGGTTTTTAAAAAAACGAGTAACGATTACCTCTTGGAGTTTGACCCAGGAGCGAACTTCTTTTGCTGTGTTTTTGACCAAAATACCAGGGAAAAATGAACCCAGTTTACCAGAAATGGCAGTGTTACCTTTGTAGAAAAATGCACTGTAAAAAAATCCCTCATCAAAAGCATATAAGTATGGTGTCAGGAAATACTACTCTTCTTGCAAGGAATGCTGCCATGTAGCCTGGCAGCGACTTCCAAAGTGAATGTCATGGAGAAAAATTATTCAAGTCGTGGCTGCTAAGAGGTAGACAAAATCAAAAGAGTGCTATAGTGGCCCACCAGAGCTGGCATCGGATTCGGACAGTGAGGAGGTTTGGGAGGAAAAAATGGGCCAGTCGTGGAGTCTGGGGAAGGCTCTGACAAGTGCTCTGCGTTGGAAGCAGAGATGGGGCCAGGGCCGTCTGACAGTTATCAGCTGCCTTCGGAGTCAGACATCAGTGAGGCAGAAGAACAGTTGGAGCCTGTTCCCAGTGTGCACATGTGCACAGCTGCCAGAAGAAGGGAACAGCTAAGGAACAAGGGTCAACTTGGGATTAAAGGCACGGGTGGACAGTGAATGGCCCCTCCCATAGGGAATAAAAGAGAGATGAAAGGGGAGTGGTGTTTTATAAGAGACCATTAGTTCATTTGGATGAAGATCTCTTCCTGCATTCTTGCTAATTATTGTCTGATACAGTGTAGCATCTGAAATATATTGGCCTGGCAACTCCCCAGCCTGATAAAGGTCTGCAAGTGAAATATCTTGAAATACTGTTGGCTAGGACTTTGCTTGAGCAGAATTAACTGTAAACTAAATAAAAGGGACTTATCGAGATGAGTTGGCTTCATACCGTACGGAAAGTCTAGGTCAGAACAGGTGCTTCTAATTCGTTGCCGAGCTTTGCTCCAAGCGCTTCTGAAAGAGAATAGAGGAAGCAACAGATCCGTATTATTTTCTGAAATGTCCCAAGCTGCTAATGGAGCCTCCAATTGTTTGGGGACAGAAGCTGGTCAGAAGGCTAATTTCTTCATTAGGAGGTAGACCCTTGAGTCCACTTCAAAGCCGTGCAAGTTGTTGGCATCTCCCTGGAGTCTCATGAGCAGGCCACCATAGGAGACATAGGCAGAGCTGGAGGAGGAGAGAGAGAAGGATGAGAGGTGGCGCAGCAGCCTTCTCACAGTTGCAGAGAGAGAGAAAAATGTCTTCAATAGGTCACCCTGCCACATGCTAGATCAGTGCTTCTCAACCCAGGCTGCTTGAAGAGGTGTGGACTTCCACTCCCAGAATTGCCAAGCTGGCTGGGGAATTCTGGGAATTGAAGTCCACACATCTTCAAGCAACCGAGATTGAGAAGAACGACAAAAAGGAGGCAAATAACACTGCACTCATGATACATCACAAAAGGCTGTCCTTCTGCCTTGCAACCTCTTAGATTGTCGTTCTTCAATCTTGCGTCCTCAAGAAGTCACCTCTCTTAACATTTAGCCGGTTGCTAATCATGCTACTCAGGAAGTAAGAGAGAGGAAGACACAACAATGTGGAAAGTATCAGGCTAGGGCAGGGGTGTCAAAACTCGATTTCATTGAGGGCCACATCAGGGCTGTGGTTGACCTTGGGTGGGTGGTTGGGGGCAGGTAGCATGGCCGACTGGGTGAGTATGGACACCTGGGCAGGCATGGCCAGCTTGATGCTATTCCCCAAATTGCTGGCTTGTTTCCTGTTCACATTGGGTAAACTGGATGATGCAGGTAAGACCAGCCTGGCCCCATGAGCTGAATCTGACCACATCACAGGCCAGATGTGGCCCAGGGGCCTCTGAGTTTGACACCTCCTGGTCTAGGGGAACAATCTTAAAACAAGCCAGCCTTTCCCATTATCTGCAATCCGTCCCTTTATTTAACTGAAGATGCGAAAGTAGAATCATCGTCACGGAAAGCAGATGTTCTTACCAAACTGGATGAGCCACAGGTTGCTCTAAGTCAAGGGGTGGGGGGTTGTCTCCAAACTTGGAAATGTTAAAGACTTGCACACTTCAACCCCCAGGAATTCCCCAGCAAGCATATAGCTAGCTGAGGAATTCTGAGAGTTGACGTCTGCAATTCTTAAAAGTTGCCAAGTTTGGAGACCCCCAACCCACTCCACCCCGGTCTGAGCCATAATGCAAGTGGTTTGCTGCTTAAAACCATGACTGATGGCAGTGGTGGCTAATCTTTTTGGGCTCCTGTGCAAAAATTGTGCGCGCGCTTGGATGCTCACGCTTGCAAGCCATCACCCAGAAGGCAACGCGGCCCCCTCCCCCCACATCCCCTACGTACATACGCGCAATTCCCACCCACCCACCCCCTTACCTGCACTGTGCCTCACAGCTGATTTTCGGCTGGTTTGAGGCCTTTTTTGGCCTCCCAGAGGCTTCAGGAAGGCTTCTGCAGGCTTTTCAGGCCGAAAACTAGGCCTGTTTCGTTACTTCTGGTATTTCCAGAAAAACAGGAAGTGATGAAACGGGCCTAGTTTTTGGCCTGAAAAGCCTGCAGAAGCCTTCCTGAAGCCTCTGGGAGGCCGAAAAAGGCCTCAAACCAGCCAAACATCAGCTGTGAGGCACGCGCACGCACAGTTTGCCTGCAGCTCGTGTGCCATAGGTTCACCATCACAGGATTATGGCTTTTGCACAACAAGCAAAAGGACCATCCAAAAACCATACACGGGACTCATAGCAATAGCACTTGAGACTCATATAGCACTTCGTGGTGCTTTACAACCCTAAGTGGTTTATAGAGTCAGCATATTGTCCCCAACAATCTGGATTATCTCATTTTATCGACTTCGGAAAGATGGAAGGCTGGGTCAACCTTGAGCCTGGGGAGAATTGAACTGTTAGCAGTCGGCAGAAGTAGCCTGCAGTATTGCATTCTAATCACTGCGCCACTACGGCCCTTAAGCTCAGAAACTCTAATGCAATGCACCTTGAGAATGGAATTGAACAACTCGCTGCAGGCCAACTCACCACGGTCAACCTACAGCGGCCAACTCGCTGTGAGACAATTCAATTAACTTATTTAAAAATAATTTAAAAACATTTTTAATTTTTGCCACTCCCATTTTATTTTGTTCCTCCTTTTGCATCCTTTCATTAATGATTCTATTCAACTATTTCTGTGACTTTAGTGTCACTCTCACCCTGTGGCTAGTCATCCTGTGGCGAGGTGTCCCACAGCGAGTTGGCCGTGGTGAATTGACTGTAGCGAGTTGGCTGTGGCAAGGTGTCATGGAATAAAGTAGAATTCTTTATTGACCAAGTGTGATTGGGCACACAAGGAATTTGTCTTGGTGCAAATGCTCTCAGTGTACATAAAAGAAAAGAGACATTCGTCAAGAGTCAAGAATCATCAGGTACAACACTTAATGAGTCATAGGGTACAATAAGCAATCAAATCATTTCTACTTAAGCTATAATTCCTTTCCTCTGTATTGGTGCAGGGGTTAACTGCATGCATTTCTTTTAAAGAGCATTGATTGTGCTGTTTGTGGCTTGTTTCAGATAAATAGATCGATAGGTAGATAGATAAATAGAATTCTTTATTGGCCAAATGTGATTGGGCACACAAGGAATTTGTCTTGGTGAAAATGGTCTCAGTGCACACAAAAGATATATTCATCAAGAATCATAAGGTACAACGCTTAATAATAGTCACATAGGGTGCAATAGGCAATCAAATAAGCAATAAGACCCTTAAATAGACCATTAAATATTCAGCCTGAACTCAACCAATCAAGTTATGGCTTTGTATGATGTCACAATCACTCTTCCACCTATTTCAGAAGATGACACTTACAGGCGTGTGGCTGCTTCCGTTGATGTCTCATCACCCTCAATCCTGTACACCTTCCCATACATCACATATTCAAACTGGTCTGCCCTGTGGATAAGAAGAGCCGGCCAAAAGAAGGGAACATAACATTAAAATACCAGAAACACCAAAAAACTGAAGGAGTGCATTCAGCATTGAGCCAAACCTCAAGCCTCCATCCATGATCTACAGACATCAAAATATTCCTTTGTGAAGGAGCAAAAATGTCTTTGTCCTGAATTTTTTACATTATCATTCTATAGGCTCTGCAAACTTAAGGCTGGATTGCAGGCAGTCCTCAAGTTACGACAATTGAGGCCAACATTTATGTTGCTAAGTGAGACGTTTGTGGAGGTTTGCCCCATTTTGCCACCTTTCTTGACGCAGTCGTTAAGCGAATCGCTGCATTAGTTGTTAGTAACATGCTTGTTTAGTGAATCTGGATTCCCCGCTTGAATTTCATTGATCAGATGGTCACAAAAGGGACACTGCAACCGTCATAAATATGAACCAGTTGCCAACCACCTGAATATTGATCATGTGACCGTGGGGATACTTCAATGGTCTAAGTGTGAAAAATGGTCGTAAGTCACTATTTTTCAGTGCCGTTGTAACTTTGAGTGGTCACTAAATGAACTGTTGTAAGTTGAGGACTACCTGAGTTTCAGGTTCTACTGTGATTCAGCCATAAAAGTCATTGAGTCACAGAACTTTTCTCAGCCTGACTTACCTCACAGGATTGGCATGAAGTTCTGAAGTGGGGGAGGGAAAGAGGGACATTTGTAGGCTAGTCTAGAATAGGGGTGTCAAACTCAAGGCCCCCTGGGGCCAGCTTGGAAATATCAAGGGCCTGGACCGCGGTGCCTCTGGCAAATAAAATGGGCCGTGTATGGGCTTCCCGCATCTCGTTTTCCTACTCCATGGCCTCCTGCAGCACTCTGCTGGCTGAAACCTGCCAAAAATTGGGCCCAAAACAGGCTGAAAACCGGGCCCTAAATGGACCAAGAGGCCAAAAAGCAGGCCTCACGGCTTGTTTTCGGCTGACGGAGTGCTATAGGAAGCCATGGAGGGCGAAAACCAGGCACAAGGCGGCTGCGGGCAGAACCCCCTGCGCCCCATTTTGGCCAGCAGGGGTCATCATGCCCACCCCCCACCGCCGGCCTGCAGAAGAGAAATACAATGCTGATCCTGAGCCCTTGAAGAAGTCCAGTTTGACACCCCTGCCCTAGAATCAAGGTAATATTTGTTAGGGGGGTCTCCAAACTTGGCAATATTAAGACTTGTGGACTTTAACCCCCAGAATTCTTCAGCCACCTGGAGATGAGTCCCTTATTATTACTCCACCAGATCTAAAAACTCAAAACTTGGATGAAGAGACCGCCCCGCCCAGAAAATTGATCTGTGACAACCACTACATTTTCTTTAAGCTGGTCTCCACCCTAGCTCTGCAGAAAAGTATTTTGGTCACCTGGAGGGTCTATCATCTGTAGGATTATATTCGCCGTCATCCAATGTCCCATCTTCGTACAGAGTGCTTGCTATCACAAGGCGGAATTTGTCTCCTGAAATGCAAGAAACTGTAGACATTAGAAGTGAAATATGAAATGCAAAAGGAAAAAAAAAAAAAAAAGCAAAAAGTCTGCAAATCAGACCCTCCAGACTTAATCCTCAGAGGAGGAATGTGCAAATCTGATATGTCGAAGTCCCTAATAACATTTGGGGAAGATTCAAGCCTAGGACTTGAAAAGAATTGTGCATGAATGACCGGAATAGGGCTTTCTTGAGGTTAAATTTCTCAAGAAATATTGGAAGACAAACCCGGAATGCATTACTTTGCACAACACTTATTTACTAACTTATGGACATGCTAGATTTGATCAGGGTTTTCCAAGTCTGACTTGGCATGCTTTATAATATTGAGTCAAGTCTCTTTGATTAGTTATTATGATTATTAATTTTTTTTATGCCACTTACTAGGGATTCTGGGCAGCTTTCGTTCATGATTCAATGCATTATGCAAACCTAGAATATTCTAGATGCTGTTCTTGATCTTCTAGTAATAAGCAAAAAAAAAATTATGAGGTGTCCTTGGTGCTTTCTAAGCTTGGTTGTTTGCCCTCAAGACAAATCGTTTATCTTTTACATACCATTTAAGGGGGAAAAAAAACAAGAAAACCAAAAGACACAAACACATCCTCTTCAGCAACCAACTCCCAAATAAGTGGGGATTAACACTAAGCAATCAAGCAAAAATAATACCTAATTAAGGAACTACCAAGGAGAAAACCATACCTCACAAACAGGATACTGTCTATTAACAAAGAATAAAGCACTCCACTTTGAATAGTATATCAGTTGTACATCATTACCCAATACTGATGTTACCCAGTTGGATAATGAAATGTCTGCAAGCAATCAAGCTCAGAGAGCACAAAAGAGTTCACAGTTCAACCCTGAGCTACATATATTTGTGAAAATCTTATGTTGTACCATCCAAAAGGTATGTACTCACCAAGATCAACTGGATAGATCTGTACATTCACATCGAGGATCAGATCCATTTTGAAGGACTCGCTCTCACAGTGCAGCCGGGAAACTAAAGATAAGCCAGGATGTTAGTTGTTGAAAGGTAACATCTTCAAGAAAGAGGTTTACTGCTCAAATATCACTCCAAAAGTATGTGAGGCTTAGGGAAAAGTCTCTATTTCATCCAAGTTTTCTATAACATGCTGAAAATTCTTCAACACTCTTGAAAGTAACATTCTTGGATTTCCATTTATTTGGCTAACAGATACCACAAGTTGACCACCTATGCACAGCCAGATTTGAAGGCTGCAGTAAATCACAACTTTACTGAGGGAAGAGCACTGGTACCATGTTCTTGGAATGGAGATCATCACAATACTTTTCTTCTACCATAAGAATCAAACAGGAGATCAGGAACCCTAACAGTCTAGAGTAAATAGGAAAGCTGATCCAGATTCTATCCCTGCCTGCAATTTTTCTCACAGCTTGACAAAAAAGAAATGGGAGGGGGTAGAAGACTTGGGGGGGTTGGGAGGGGCTGAGGAATCAAGGGAGCAAGCTGGGCCCTGCTAAAGTTCCTTCACTTCAAGGTCCTGTTATGGGATCTCTTCAAACTGCACAGACTGTTTTACAAAACATAAAGCATTGGATTGGCGAATAATGGACAGGAGGAGATCTAAAAGGGAAAAGGGAACCTTTAGAATTGGCTTTCCTTCATCTGTACCTATATGGATCAGTAAAATTATATACTCTTGGTAAAATTATGTCCTACATATGCTAACGGGGCAGTTGACATTAAAGTTGGTATTATCTATTTCAATAAATAGAATAGAATAACAGAGATGGAAGGGACCTTGGCGGTCTTCTAGTCCAACCCCCTGCTCAGGCGGAAAAAATAGTTCCTTCAAGGAACCCAGTGTGACTACATGGATTAAAATATTAACTCATTTTATTTATATGGCTCCTTGGCTGTTCTACCAAGCAACATGCAATACTCCAACACTGTGATTGGGTTATCAGAATAGAACCAAGTTTATACTTCATAAGATAACCATATATAGTGGGAATCAAATATTCTAAAAACACCATTAAAAATAATTATACTCATCCGTAGGGGCAATCATAGCAACCCTATCCCACAGCTTGATGCCATATTTCACCTTGGTAAAACTATATAATCAATAATAATTCTTTTTTTTTTATGCTTACAACAAACCTGTGAGGCAGGCCACATCCAGAAACAGAAAATATTCTACCCTCTATGCTGCATTACCCAAACGAAGCCAGTTATCATTCTCCCCCCCTCCCCCGTCCAGTTTGCTGCTTTCCAGAATACGTTTGCCCAAAGTCATGTTTTTCCAAACTTAAGTTGCGACCAAGTGGTTTTTGCAACAACACACTTCCCAATTGAAAGAACCGCAGCCTCGAACTGGAATAATCGCTAAGCAGCTCGCCTCCAATCGAAATCCCAAGAGACGGATGTCTCTCCTTCGGGGACAGAAAGCAGATAATCAGAGTTGGAAAGAACCTTATAAGGCCATCTAGTCCAACCCCCTGCCTAAGCAGGAAACCCTACAGCATTTCTGACAGATGGGAGTCCAAACTCTTCTTGAAGGTCTCAAGTGATGGACCTGGGGCTGCTCGGCACCGCCAAGCCTGTTCTACCTCACAGGGCTGTTGTTGGGGAGGGGGGAAAACCACCGAGGCCTCCTCGGAAGCACAACGGAGGGATAGTTGCGGGAAAGGGGAAGCGGGGGGTGGGGGGAAGGCGAATGGAGACTGCAACTGAGCCCCACCCCGGTCGAATTTCTTGCCCTCGGGGTCGATGTCCTTTACGTCAAAGATGTCTTCGAAGAGGATGCCCGCCATGGCGACAAGTAATAGCAAGCCGAGCGCGAGCGTTTGAAACAAGGAGCGGGAGAGCCGGGGGCCACACCGACCCTCTGCTAGGAGCCAGAGCCGCTGACAACAACGCCACGCTAAGCGTCCGCACCTCCAAGAGCCTGCATGAAATTCGCGCTCTTCCGCTTCCGGCGGCAGGCGCCCGACGATGACGTCAGAGACTTGAAAGCTGGCCCGGCCATATTGTTCTCGGGAGAAAGGTCCGGGAGGAAAGGGCAGGGAAAAAAAAAAAAACAGAGAGAGAGAGAGAGAGAGAGAGAGCGGCGCCTCCTGAGGAATGAAGACGTCTTTTGAGTTTGCGCACGCGCACAACGTTGCCGCGCGGCGCTCGAAGAAGGCATTGCCCCGCCCTCTTTTAAGCCTTGGATGAAAAAGCTGGGATATTTGTATTGCTGTTGAAAAGGTTTATTATCGCTGCAAAGCAGTCCTCCACTTAAGACCACAATTGAGCCCTGCATTTTCTGTTGCCAACTGAGAGTTGTTAACTGAATTTTGCCCCATTTTATAACCTTTCTTGCCACACTTGTTAAGTGAATCGGCGCAGTTGTTCAGTGAGTCATATGGTCATTAAGTGAACCTGGCTTCCCCATTGATTTTGCTCGTCAGGTCACAAAAGGGGATCAGATGACCCCCTGGACATTGCAACCGTCAGAAATATGAGCCAGCATCCGAAGTTCGATTCCGTGACCGTGGGGATGCTGCAACGGTTCAGTGCAGTTGTAACTTTGAACGGTCACTAAATGAATTGTAAGGCGAGGGCTACTTGTACTCGGGGGAGAGTCCAACCAGTTGCATTTTAAATGCAGATTAAATGAATGAGCTTTGCCTCTCGTAGTGACACCTTTTTCTGGGCAGCCTTGACTGGAAATGATGGGAGTTAAACAGATTAACAGAGTTGGAAGGGACCTTGTAGGTCATCCAGTCCAGCCCCCCGCCCAACCAGGAGACCCTACACCATTTCTGACAAATGGCAGTCCAATCTCTTCTTGAAAGTCTCCCACAACTTCTGAAGGCAACTTCTGTTCCATTGGTTGATTGCTCTCACTGTCAGAAAATTTCTCCTTTTTTCCAGGTTGAATCTCCTTGTTCAGTTTCCATCCATTATTCCTTGTCTGGCCTTCGGGTGCCTTGGAAAATAGCTTGGCCCCCCTCCTCTCTGTGGCAGCCCCTCAAATACTGGAAGACCTCTATCATGTCTCTCCTGGTCCTTCTCTTCACTAGACAAGACAAGCCCAGTTCCTGTAACCGTTCTTCATATGCCTTAGTCTCCAGTCCCCAGTCATCCTGGTTGTTCTTCTCTGCACTATTTCTAAGAGTCTCAACATCTTTTTTATAGTGTGGTGACTAAAACTGAATGCATTACTCTAGATGTGGTCTCACTAAGGCTTTATAGAGTGGTACTAGTACCTCACTTGATCTTGAGTTGTAGTGCCACACTGGCACAAGACTCTCTCTAAGGAAGTTCATGCACAACCAGGCAGGTTGGGCAATGGACCTCTTCCACAAAGCTTGTGGAAGAATGGGCAGGAAGAGGAACTAAGTGAAGGTTATCTATAGATATAATGCCTGGGGTCAGACTGGGTGGGCTATGCTGGAAGCTAAGCTTTGAAAAATATTTAAATAAAGAATAGAAATAATAGAATTCCTTATTGGCCAAGTGTGACTGGACACACAAGGAATTTGTCTTGGTGCAAATGCTTTCAGTCTACATAAAAGATACATTCATGAAGAGTCAAGAATCATTAGGTTACAACACTTAATGATAGTCATAGGGTACAATAAGCAATCAAATCATGCTAGGAAACAGTCAATAAATACCATAAGGATACAAGCAACAGGGTGATAGTTTGTGAAGTGAACCCGGCTCCTCTCTGACTTTGCTTGTCAGAAGGTCGCAAAAGGAGATCGTCTGACCCTGGGACAGTGCAACTGTCATAAATATGAGTCAGTTGCCAAGAGTCTGGATTCTGATCATGTGATCAAGGGGAAGCTGCAATGGTCATAAGTGCAAAACATGGCCGTAAGTCAATTTTTAGTGCCATTGAAACTTCAAATGGTCACTAAATGAATTGTTATAAGTTGAGGACTACACGTATTAGGTTCTTGCAAGAATACTGTTTTCCCCTGCAAGGCTGTTTTTGCAGGACAGTCTAAATGTACTATGACTATATATGTGTATGTGAGTATGTGTGTGTGTGTGTGTGTATGTTTTCTTAAGTTTTCGTGGGTACTTACATGTATGGCATTCAGCTTTGTTCAGGTATTTTCCCACGTCATTGTAATTGTGCTTTTAAAGTTGTAGCAATGTTTCGGCAGAATCTCATCTGCCATCATCAAGCTTCTGTATTGTGTCCGTCTGTGAGTCAGGGGGCCTGTGAGTCAGGGGGCCAACAAATGTGGGGGCCTGACTCACAGACGGACACAATACAGAAGCCTGATGATGGCAGATGAGATTCTGCCGAAACGTTGCTACAACTTTAAAAGCACAACTACAATGACGTGGGAAAATACCCGAACAAAGCTGAATGCCATATATATATATATATATATATATATATATATATATATATGTGTGTGTGTGTGTGTGTGTGTTTACTTTACTTTGTTATTGCACCTCCTACGACAAAATCAAACACCATCTTCAGTGCACATCATGACCATGAAAATAAACACAAACACACATCCTTCACCCTTCACACATTGAACCAAACGCACCAACACTGCACTATACAGTAGAATTCAAAAGAGCCTGTGTGTATGTGTGCGTGTGTTTGTCTCTCTCTCTCTCTCTCTGTATATGTATATATAAGTATGTACGCATGTATGTATATGTGTATATGTATTATATATATGGATCTTTGGTTATTCGGGTTTTCTCCCGCGTAAGATTGGAAGTATCTAGGCAACGTTTCAATGAAGTCTCATTCATCCTCTTCAGGCTTGGTCTTCAGCTCTGTGCTTCTCAGAGTGATGTGAGCTTGCAGCTGCTTCTTCCTTTTAACTGCTAGTGGGGGTGTGACTTGATTGGCTGGGGGCTTGGCTGTGTTCTGATTGGGTGGGGGTATGTTCTCATTGGTTGGGGCTTTGGCTGTGTTCTGATTGGTTGGGGGGTTGGCTGTGTTCTGATTGGCTGGAGGCGTGTTCTGTTCAGGTGGGGGCTTGGTTGTTATATATATATACATATACATATACATATACATATATATATATACACACACACACAAATACATTTAAAATGTATTTATGTGTGTTTGTGTATGTGTGTAAACCTACTGTATATACATCCATATACACAAGTACACTCATACAAAAACGTATTTTATACAGCAAACAACACACTGTATGGAATAGATTTTGAAATTAAGCTAACTTTTCGGAATCCAACTGCTTGCGCGTCCCTTGGGTTGTTTCCGCTCTTTCCTTTTCGGGAAGCAACAGAAACGGAAGCCGTCAATCCTGGCAAAGATCGTCCTACCCCCCTCCTCCAACTTAGTACCTTCCATTCGCCCCCGGCTCCCGGGACTTGCGGGCCGGCCGAAAGGGGTCTCCAGAGGGGTGGAGGCAGAGGCGCAGCTCAGACAGGGCTCTACCGCGGTCCAGACGCTCCCAGACCCGCTCTCGGTCATCCCAAAGCCGCCGGAAGGGAGGTCCCGGCAAGCCAGGTGTGCACCGCGTAACGAGCCGGAGGAGTCGAGAGGTGGCTGGGCGTGGATGTTTGGATCCACCGACCTATAAGCGCCCGGCCGAGTGAGGACCGTCTGCAGCTCCTCCCGGGACCCCTCGCTCCGCATCTGTTACCCGGGGAGCGCATGAATGGATTCCCAACGGAAGAAGAAACGGACTGGCTTCACCATCGGGCTGCTTTTCCTATCCGGAGGGATCGAGTATGGTAGGTTTAACCAGGGCGGGTCGGGGAGTGGATCGCCGGGGAGAAGGGTCGGTGATGGGTGGGGAGGAGGCGAGGATACCATGGGGTGGAGATGTTCCTAGGGTTTTAGCCTGGCTGTTGGCGACCCGCAGAGCATCTTTTAAAATTCAGAATAGAGCTGGAAGGGGCCTTAGAGGTCGTCTGGTCCGACCCCCTGCTCAAGCAGGAGAACCTTATATTGTTTCAGACAAGTGGCTGTGTCGTTTTTTTTCTTAAACTAATCAAGGAGACAAGCAACCTGGAATTAAGGAGAAGCTTCTTAAAAATGAGAACCAGGGGAACAACTTGCCTTCAGAAGTAATGGGTGCTGGGATTGTTTAAAACTGGGTTTTTTTTAAAGAAGAGAGGGGACAGCCCCTTGTCCAAAATAGTATAGGGGGTTGGACTAGAAGACCTTTAAGGACCCTTGCATATCTATTCTGATTGGTTAAAACCCTCCAGTGGTGGAGCACCCACAATTTCTGGAGGCTAGCTGTTCCACTGGTTAATTTTTCTCACTGTTAGGAAGTTTCTCCTTAATTCCAGGTTTCTTCTTTCCTTGATTAGTTTCCATCCATTGTTTCTTGTCCTCTCGTCTTCTTTGTGCCAGGATCCTGTGCATTGCTCTGGGCAAACTGGAATTGAAATATAAAATAGGAATCAGGGTCAGAGTTCAGGCATCTTTACCCCTTTTTATGGGTGGGGGGGGGGCTTTGTTTCTCCAGATTTTAGAAGGGGCGCTGGAAGGAAGGATACTCAGCTTCACCAAACACTTGGAGAAATAATGCGTAAGCTTGGCAACTTTAAGATGTGTGGATTTCAATTCTGGGAGTTGAAGTCCACACTAATTTGAAATTGAATGTGAATATAGGCACTCCTTGATTTATGATCTGCTGTTGAGCCCAAAATTTAGGTTGCTAAGCGAGACATTTGTTAAATGAATTTAGGCCCATTTTACGACCTTCCTTGCCATAATTGTTAAGGGAATCCCTGGAATTGTTAAGTTAGTAACACGGTTGTTAAGTCTGGCTTCCCCGTTGACTTTGCTTGTCAGAAGGCCACAAAAGGGGATCACGTGACCTTGGGAAACTGCAACCGTCATTAATATGAATCAGTTGCCAAGCATCTTAATTTTTATCATGTGACCCTGAGGATGCTGCAGTGGTTGTGAAGCGTGAAAAATGTAACTTTGAATGGTCACTAAATGAACTGTTGTAAGTCGAGGGTTACCTGTACTTTATTTGGCCAAGTGTGATTAGGCACACAAGGGATTGGTCTCCAGGGCAGAAGCTCTCAGTGTACCCTGGCTTGCAGAATCAGCATTCTTAAAATTGTAAATTTGTGCAACCTGTCATCCATGTTCTAGATTGTTAAAAGATCTGGAGCTGAAAGTGAACGAACAAGCTTTTTCTAAGTGCTTTTCCTAGCTGAAATTCTGAACATTTTATACATTCATTTTGATCCTGCCTTTATTATTATGTTTATAATTAACTAAGGCATAATATACCTAATGCTCCTTCCTCCTCCTATTTTCTTCCCAACAAAAACCATGAGGTGAGTCGGGCTGAGAGAGAAAGCCTATAGTCACCCAGCCAGCTTTCATGCCTCAGGCAGGACGAGAACTCACGGATTCCTGGTTTCTAGCCTAATGCCTTAGCCATTAGACCAAACTGGCTCTCTTTTCCCAAGGAATTAATTATTATGCTGAGTTTTCATATTCATGTGGTGTCCTGGGTGTTCTGATGATGGTATCTAGTCGGGTAATTAAAAGTTTGCGAGCAAAGGAGCAAGCTCAGAGAACAAATACCAAGGATTTCAATCCTGAGCCTCTGATGTCATGGTCTACATTGCCTAACATCCTTAGTCCGCACCTACATTTGTTTCAAATCCTCTTTCACAATTCTACTTTGAAAATAGTGCTTATTCTCTTCTCTACCTAATACTGTGTTTCCCCAAAAATAAGACTCTGTCTTATATTTTTTTTGCCACCAAAAAGGGCACCAGGCCTTATTTTGGGGGGATGTCATCCACTGACTAACCTCAGTTGCACGCATCGCCCCTGGCCTCCTTTTTGCTGTCAGGGGCCTTCAAGAACTTCTTCTGCAGCTGGCTAGGCTTTCCTGAAGGCCTCTGCAGCCGATAATAGAGCTCTGGATGGATCTGGGAGTTTTGTTATCAGCTACAGAGGCCTTCAAGGAAAACCTTGCCAGCTTTGCTGGCTGCAGAAGAATTGGGCTGGTAAGGCAGGTGTCGTGTGTGCGAGACCTGGCTACAACTGTTCAAAGGTAAGTAGTAGGGGAGCTCCACCAACAAATCCCCACCCTAGCTTAATTTTTACCCATCCACTCTGGAGCAATCATGAGGAAGTATGAATAGATTGGGTGTATCTAAGGCTTTCTTAATTTGAGGCCTTCCGTCTTGGATTGCAGTTCTCATCATACCTCATACATCTACTCGGGACTGCTGGAACTGGTTTGCAAAGTCTGCACTACTATTACTGTTAATCTTCTCATCACTCCTTATCACCCATTCCCTCCCACTTGTGACTGTATTGTGCCTGTAACTCTGTTGCTTGTAATCTTACGATTTATATGGACCGTTTCCTAGTATGATTTGATTGCTTATTGTACCCTATGACTATCATTAAGTGCTGTACCTTATGATTCTTGACGAATGTATCTTTTATTTTATGTATACTGAGAGCATAAGCATCAAGATAAATTCCTTGTGTGTTCAACCACACTTGGCCAATAAAGAATTCTATTCTATTCTATTCTATTCTATTCTATTCTATTCTATTCTATTCTATTCTATTCTATTCTATTCTATTCTATTCTATTCTATTCTATTTCATCTTCACTTTTTGGCTGAGCCACTTCCTGGTTCTCGGCACTTCTGGTTGGATTTGCCCAGTAGGCTCAATTGTCATGTGGATTTCTTAGTTTTGGTTTAGTGCAAGGGTCTTCAAACATGGAAAGTTTAAAGTTTCTTCAAACTTTAAGACTCATGGACTTCAACTCCCAGAATTCCTGAGCTAACATGACTGGAGGAGGAATTCTGGGAGTTGAAGTCCACAAGTCTTAAAGCTGTCAGGTTTGAAAACCCTGGGTTTAGTGTAAGGCAAAGGTCTCCAAACTTGGCAACTTTAATACTTGTGGACTTCAACTCCCAGAATTCTCCAGCCAGCAATGTCCATAAGTCTTAAAGTTGCCAAGTTTGGGGACCCCTGGTGTAAGGTATGCACCTGAACAGAAGGGAAGAAGAGGATAAACAACAGCAAAGTTAATTGATTTGTTATGATGAGCGCACCATTGGAAGACCCAAAGGACTAGGTTAAGGCCATGTTATCCTGGAGATAATCTGTCTGGTTGCTAAAACAGAATATCAGACAGAATAACAGAATGGGAAGGGACCTTGGAGGTCTTCTATTCCAAACCCCTGCTCAAGAGGTGACCCTATACTATTCCAGACAAGTGGCTGCCCAGTCTTTTCTTGAAAGCCTCCAGTGATGGAGCATCCACAACATCTAGAGGCAAGCAGTTCCACTGGTCAATTGTCCTCACGGTTAGGAAGTTTCTTCTTAGTTCTTGGTTGCTTCTCTCCTTGATTAGTTTCCATCCATTGTTTATCTTACCTTCTGGTGCTTTGAAAATAAGTGGACCCCTTCCTCTTCTTTGTGGCAGCCCTCAAATATTGGATCACTGCTATCATGTTGCTCCTAGTCTTTCCTTTCACTAGTGACTAGGCCTATCCAATTCCTGCAACTCTTTTCATATCTTTTAGCCTCCAGCCCACATTCATCTTGCTCTTTGCTGCACTCTTTCCAGTCTCAACATCTTTTTTATAATATGATGACCCAAATTGGATGCAGTATTCTAAGTGTGGTCTTACGAAGGCTTTATAAAGCAGTACGAATAGTTCGTGTGGTCTTGATTCTGTCCCTTTGTCAACGCAAGCTAGAACTGCATTGGTTTCTTTGGCTGTTGCTACTGCTGGCTCAGATTTAAGTGGTTCTCCTCTAGGACTCCAAGATCCCTCTAATTGGCATTAAGGCAGGCTTCACTTGGTCTATACCTACCTGCACTGTTGGTTTTTCTTACCCAAGTGTAAAACCTTCCTTTTATCTACATTGAATTTCATTTTGTTAGATAGGGCCCAGTGTTCAAGTCTGTTGAGATCCATCTGGATCTTGAGCCTGTCTTCTGGAGTGTTGCCTATTCCTGACAGCTTAGTGTCATCTGCAGTTTTGATGAGTTCCCTTTCTACTCCCTCATCTAGATCATTTATGAAGATATTGAAGAGTCCTGGGCCTAAAACAGAATCTTGTGCCCACTGCTTACGTCCCTCCATGTAGATATAGTACCATTAAGGACTACTGGTTGAGTACAGTTTGTCAGCCAGTTACAAATCCATCTGGTGGTGATGCTGTCTATCCCATCTTTTTTTTTAGCTTACCAAAAAGTAGTTTACCAAAAAGTTTACTTTGTCAAATGCCTTACTGAAATATACTGTATTTCACTGCTCATTTAGTCACTTTGTCAAAGAATGAAATAAGATTTTTTTGGCAAATCAATCCTGGTGTGAACTCAGAGCATCCTGTCTCATAAACTGTAATGGGATGTGGAAATGATCTTGAGGAATGAAGGAAAGAAATGCTGCCTAGGAAACAATAAGATAAGAGAGGTAGGTGCCCTCAGTGACTCAATAGTTGGAGGAAGAAACTTAGGAACCGTCCCTAATTGTTCTGGTGCTTAAAAATGCTTACGGGAGATTTATACCTTCAAACAAATTTGCGATATTAGGTTAACGTGGCTTTATAATAAAATAGAATTAGCTCATCTAGTCATATTTCCTGACTGATTCACCTGGCGGACATAAACAAGAGTTATGGGACAGTGAACCATGTGTACCCAACCAGTTGTAGTTTATTAATTAAACCATGGTTTCAGTGATGTGGATGAATACACCTTTGTTTGTTCGGTTTCTATAGCGCCTTATCTCAGTCAGTGACTCTTAATTTAAACAAAGTTTGTTAAATTTAAAGTAAGCTTGTTGCCTAGCGTTCTGAGGCTTGCTCTTCCAACAGTCAGTACAGGTGTTAAGTATTAGATTTGACCATGAAGAGTTGGTTGTACATCTAACTAGGATTGTTTTTGTAAGCATTGAATTAGGGAGACCTCCTTTGTAAATTTGGTAGATTTTGCTCTCAGAAAAGGTAGGATTTAATAAATTAAAGTGTCTTTCACTTATCAGCGTTGTGTTCCTGCGCAGCCTGGATTAATTGATTTGGGAGTGCTTTGGGGGTGACATTTCTCTGCAGACCACCAAAATTTTCTCGCAGATCACCAGTGGTCCTCAGCCCACTGGTTGGTGACCATTGTTACAGGAAACACTCTTGGAATGGCGTGGGAGTAGCAATGGATTTCCAGAGGAAAAAAGTTGCAAATTACACGAAGCGCTTCAACGACCGTCTCAGACAGGGCTGTTAAAGTAGCATCGTCACAGCGTTGTCACCTGACATCTCGTGACTTTTCCCCATTCACTAAACTGGTCATGGCTGCCCTGTGGGCCACAAGTTTGACATCCCTGCTCTAAAAGGATGCAGGTTGGGAAAGTCCCTCCTCTTCTGTGCAAGATCCAGCATGATGTAATAAGATATGTGGAGACCCAGATTCTAGTTCTCCCTTAGTTGTAAAAGATTATTGGGTGACAGTGGGCCAATCATACAGGGACTGTGTTTCTCAGAAAATAAGCCCCAGTCTTGTTTTCTTTTAGACTTGAAAATAAGCACTTAGGCTGATCTTTTGAGGCAATCTTACTTTTTTTGAGGTGCAGCAGGCCAGACACGGTGAGCTGGACGTGCCGTGGATGCACCATCGCCTCCATTCCAAACCTCCAGCGTTTGGAATGGAGGCTTTTTGGGCGAATGGGAGGAAAGAGGGAAATTTTCCTACCTGCCATCCTTCCCCTCCGTCTGTTGCTGAGCTTGAGGAATGGATGACAGGCAGAAACTCCCCCTCCTCATTTTCCTCCCGTTCACCAAAAAGGCTCCCGCGAGAGCCTCCCAAAAAGAGGGAAAAAGCAAAGCAGCTGGCCGCGGCCCACCGTGCTGGCCCCACCCATCCCCCCCAGGCTTATTTTCGGGATAGGAATAATATTAGCCCCCCCCCCCCAAAAAAAAAATTAGGTAGGACTTATTGGGGTGGGTCCAGGGTGGGCTGCTGGGGGTTCGCAGGAAGTCCCTAATTAAGATTCTGTGCAGTTTGGAGACCCCCCAAATCCCACTCCTGGCTGGCCCCGCCTACCTGTCCCCTCCCCTCCCAGGAATCCCCACATGGCCTGTTTTGGATGCAGGTAAGTGCAGGGTGCCTGCAGAGGCTTGGGTAGGGTGAAAATCAGGCCTTCTGGAAGTTCGGGAAGGCAGGAAATGGGTCCCTTTCAGGCTTCCGGAGAGCCTCCAGAGCCCGGGGAGGGCAAAAACGCTCCTCCTCCATCATGGTGCAGGAGGCCGACTAGGCCACGCCCACCCAGCAACCGGGCAGAGAATTTTTTTGAAGCCTACCCCTGGGTAGGTCATGTTTTGGGAGAAACACGGTAGTCCTCGTCTTACGACCACAGTTGAGCCCAAAGTTTCCATCACAAAACAAGACAATTGTCAAGTGAGTCCTGCCCCATTTTTTTAAACCACCTATCTTGCCACAATAGTTGTTAACTCACTGCAGCTGTTAATAGCTTCCCCATTGACTTGGTTCATCAGGAGATCGTGGAAAATCTGTCACATGATGACACCACAACCATCATAAATACACACATCTGAATTTGGATCCCGTGATCCTGGGGAAGCGGCCATGGTCATAAGTGTGAAAAACCACCATAAGTCACAGTTTTTAGCGACGCTGTGACTTTAAATCTTAAACAGTAAGTAAACGAGTGGTTGTAAGTGGAGGACTACCTACATCTCAGTCCAACCTAATGTGCAGGGTGGTCTTTGTGGGGAGAACACATCTTGTACTGCACTTAAATATAAGCACATACCAAATAAAAATATAAGCACATACTAAATCAAAATACTTCCCCAGGAGATGTATAAATCCTCAGTTTTGTTTCTAGGGTTTCCTTCCCCTTAGCTGTGGTTTCCATACAACCACATTACTGGCAATTGAAATGAGGGTGTGTGTGTGTGTTTTTTTTTTAAAAGGGAAAACAAGCAAGATAAGACCCGCTTAAGACATTGGCGTTAAGCTGTAATGTGGGTTTGTTGTTTTTGGTTTGGGCTTGGCCTTTTTGTATAATCCCAGCCCACAGAGCTTCAAAGGATTTGCCTGGCTTGGTTCAGAGCCTATGGAGAACCGTGGCTAACCACAGCAGCTGTGTGGCTCAGATCAAAAGTTTTGCAATCCGAAACCTGCATTTAGCAAAGTGGAACTTGCCATCCACACTAGAAAAGAAAACCGGAGTTTTCAAAACGAGAAAGGAAATGGCTAGGGCATAAGACTAGACACCTACAGTATGCTTGGTAGGGATCTGCTGTTAGCCTTCATTCAAAATGAGAGAGGTCATCCCATGGTCACATGATCAAAATCCAGACTCTTGGTAACTGGCATGTACTTACGACAGTTGCTATATCCTGGGGGCTCATGTGATCCAGTGGTGGGATTCAATTTTTTTTACTACTGGTTCTGTGGGCGTGGCTTGGCAGGCTTGGCAGGGGAAGGATGCTGTTAAATCCCCATTCCCTCCCCACTCCTGGGGGAAGGATACTGCAAAATCTCCATTCCCTCCCCACTACACTAACCTGCTTTCCAGCTCTGTTCTCCTGTGCAGGGCAACCAAAGAAAACCCAGCCTATCAGCTGGGACTCGGGAGGCAGAGAATAGATGGGGTTGGTGGGGCCAGTCAGGAGGGGTATTTGCTGATTCTCCCGAACTACTCAAGATTTCTGCTACCGGTTCTCCAGAACTGGTCAGAACCTGCTGAATGGTGATCCCCTTTTGGGACCTGACCATCAAGGACAATGGGGAAGCCAGATTCATTTACCAACGGTGTTACTAATTTAATAACTGCAGTGATCCACTTAACCACTGTGGAAAGAAAGGTCGTAAAATGGGGCAAAACTCGCTGAACAACTGTTTCGCTTTGCCACGGAAATTTTGGGCTTGAACTGTGGCCAAAAGTCCAAGCTCTTCTGTAATTTTGGCTATAAAAGGGCATCTTCTGATGCACGCCTCTTTAGACACATTTCTTAACTTTTGTCTCTCTTTTCTTCCTCCCTTTTCCCTGTCCAGCGGTGATCCTGCCAACCATTTGGGCCTATCTGCAAAAGCTCAATGCTGAACCGTACTACTTGGGCCTGGCTCTCTCTGCCTTTAGCTTTGCTGGATTAATCACAGGTCCCTTCTTTGGATACTGGTCCGACCGCACCCATCGAACCAAGGGGAGCATCATGTTTGCCAACTTGTTTCAGATAGCAGGTGAGTAGACCCTGCTGGGGGAGGTTGACACAGGTCACCCTCTCAAGATAATTTGCCACCTTCTGTTCCTTCAGACCTCCAAGGTCCCTTTGTAAGGGCCTGCCTCTCCTCTCCGCTCAAGAAAGTAGAACTCTTGAAACAATTAGCGTTTCAAAAGGAGCCTTTTATTGAAGGAAGGAGAAAGCAAGACACGGGAAGCAGGATCTGAGGATTCCCTGTGCAATTCAGTTAAGTTAAGGCAGTTAGAAATGCCTCCTCTCAGTCCGGTGTTGAATAAGCCCATCCTGGGTGAGGTTGTTTTGAGAATTGCCGGCTTAGAAGGTGATAAGAAACTATTCTCAGGCGTCTCTTGCTGGAGACTCCGGAGCTGAGACAAAACAGATGGCCCTTTACATTCCCACGAAGGGAAATCAAAGTACAGGCATCAGGAAAAAGGCTATAAACTAAAGAATGCACTCAGGCCTCCTCATCACCAAAATGGCAGTGTCCCCATAGGGATCTATGTGGGAACCTGACATCCTTCCAACTATTGTTATTCTGTTACAAGCCTGCATTCTGTTAAGTGCAAGTAGATAAATAGGTACCACTTCGGTGGGCAGATAATAGTATTCCATGCTGCCCACATTGGCTCTGAAAATATCTTCGGGCAATGCTGACTTCCTCAGCTAAATAATAGAGATGGCCCCCCCTCCTGAAGTCGGACACAACTGGACACGGGAAACTTTTACCTTTTCATATTATGACGTCATCCACCTAAGCTTTGGCGTAAAGTGTTTTTTTTTTTAAATCTTATTTTTTGTTGATATTGAAGATCCTGAGGTTCATTGGAAACTCTTCGAAGAAATCAAAAGTTGAGACAGCAGAGTGTACAATTGGCCGAAGAAGAAGAACCTAAAATTATGGCAGATCCAAGACAGAAAATGGACAACAATTGATGAATGGAAAAAAAGCCGATTCGATCAAGCCAAAATACCTGAGGAGAAGACAGAAGCAATGAGATTATATAAAACCTTGGAACGTAGAGTTAAACATTACCTGCAAAGAAGACAAAAGGGATGGTTGGAACGAAAAGTAGCTGACAACTAGAACGAGAACCAGTGCCAACGTACCAATTCAAGATAAATGAACAACAAGGCAAACGTTGGGTCGAATGTTTTAGTGAGGTGTCAAACTAACCTAGCCCATTAACAACTTACAATTTTACCAACCTAACACAACCAGAGAACTTGAGGTCAATATGGAACCAATTACAATTAACTGAAATTTAGGACACAACACGGTTGATTAAAAAAAAATGGCCAAGCAGCTGGTTTAGAGCAGTTCCCTGCAGAACTGCTAAAACATAGCAGAGACATTTTGGTGCAAGAGCTCACTATTTTATTCAGCTGTTGGCACCAGGAATATGTAACGGGAGAGTGGAGGCAGGGGGCAATCATTAAAGTATCAAAGACAGGGAACCCTAGTGGTTCTAACAACTGGAACAGCATGACTTTATTAGTCCCTGAAAAACTTCTATGCCTTGGGCTGCTCGGCAGACTGCAGCATTAAATAGATGCATTCCTGGGTGAAGAACAAGCAGGATTCGGGAAGGGATGCTCTTGAAACCACCTGATTCTGACCTTGAAATATCATCGAGTAGAGTTTAGAATTCCAGAAACCAATGGTAGTCCTTTTTGTTGACTTCAAAAAGGCATTTGACTGGATACTATTGGTACCAACTTCATTTTTTTTTTTTTTTGCTTCAGTAGAAATAAAACCGCAGTGACAAGAGAAAGCCAAGGTACTGTAGTATAATAGTAATAGGTGCCAGGTGCAATTCCAAAACATCCAGAGCACCGCTTGAACACGATTGGCAAAATTTCCACCGGTGAATTGCAAAAGGCAGCTTTGCTTGGAACAGCTTTCGTCCTGTGGCCAGTACCTTTAATAATAGTAGCAATAGCACTTAGACTCCCAACAATCTGGCTCTTCACTTCACTGACTTCGGAAGGCTGAGTCAACCTTGAGCCTGGTGAGCATTGAACTGCTGGCAGTCAGCAGAATTAGCCTGCAATACTGCCTCCTAACCAGTGCGCCACGATGGCTCTTTATTATCACCAAACACCCCCCCATCTGCCTATCCAAGTCTTTGGGAAGGGCTTGATTGGTGGACAAAAATGCCAAATCCAGTCTGAACATGTGGCTGACTGTGCAGTAAACTATAAAAATAATAGAATTGTTGAATCGATGGAAACAATTCCCCGTCCACATACTGTATATTTCACAGTTCAGCTATAGACGCTTACCTCTGTGGCCAGGCATGTAATCCCAGAATCATAGAACTGTGGAGTTGCAAGGTTCATCTAATCCATCCTCTGCAATGTGCAGGAATGCCAGCAAAACCGTCCCTGAGAGGTGACTGTGCATCTCTTTTTGGAAGCTCCCAGAAATGGAGAACCCACAGTTTTCATAGATAGATTGTTCCGCTGATCCATTTTTCCATCTTATACTCAGTAAATTTATTCCCATAGAGAGTCAGTCACTCCTTCCAGGTTTCGGACATCTAAACCTGTCCTAAATGTACCCATAATCCACTTGTTCCCCTGATCATTGTTTAGGGAGCTGTTCTGCTGCACAAAACCACAACTAGCATCATGCTGTCCATGAATGATTTAGCACTGGGTGCCATCAACCTTGGTGGCATCATGGGCAGCCTCATTCCAGGTGGGTTCTAGTCCTGTGATGTATGGCTGTCTGAGCTCCACCAAGCCTTCTTGCTTCTGCTCTTTCTACTCTGTTGTCTTTGTTTTTAGGAAACTTCATGTACTTTGTTGGTGGCTCCAAATGGATGCTTCTCAGCAGCCGACTAGTAGCAGGTAAGGACAGGAGACAACTCAACCCAACTCAACTAATGGAGCTTTGAGGTGCAAATAAGAGAACTTTCTTCATTTTTTCCTTAATTTGGGAGCTTAAGTTTCTCCAACTCAATCGGCCCTTGTGCTTCTTTTCTTTCCTCCTCTTTCCACACAGCTTACTAAATCTTTTAGATAAAAGGCCTGGCAAAAAAAAAACATTAATGTGCTAAATTGTTTCGCAACTTAGCTTGTTGGGCCAAGCTAGCTTATTTGGTTAGTCTTTATTTCCATGTATATTGTGTAAATTCAAATGAAAATAAAATAAAAACAAAATGCCTGAGTGACAAGAGGATTACACAAACATAGGACTTCAATTATCTTTTGGATTAGTAGATTTTAGCTGGTTTTGAATTCTTATAAATGTATTACACTGGGTTTTGTTGCCCTGGTTCTAAATTTAACAAAGAGAACTGCATCAGAAGAAAATATCTTGCCCAGCCAACCAGATACTAGCTGGACAAATCTTGAAGGTGTCAAGACTTCTTCTTCTGGCATATCCATCATCGGACGTTGGCGATCGTGTTGGCAATCCTATTTTTATCAAGAGCAGCACGAAAAAGTGCTACTGAGTTTTGTCCAAACTGGTCCCTTACATTTTGAAGCCATGATGTTTTTCTTCTGCCTGGACTTCATTTGCATTCAATCTTTCCCTGGAGGATTAAGTGAAGTATGTCATATTTTTCCGGGTGTCACACCACATCTCCAAAATATTCTAACTTTTGCTTTTTAATGGTTTTGGTGATTTCCCTTGGCTTTCCCAGGCAGCTTGTCACCTCCTCATTTCTGATTTTGTCAACCCAACTTATACGTAACAGCTGTCTGTAAATCCACATTTCAAATGCTTCTAGTCTCTTCAAGTGACTAACTCTCCACTCTGTAGAGCAGGATAGAAAAGATGTAGCTTATGACAAGCCTGATTTTCAATCTTAGGTGTCAGACAGAGAGGGCTAAATTGGATAACATGCTTTGGGTGGGTGGATGAGTGAAGATGTGCTTAAATTTACCATCCTTTCCTTTTCCAATGGACTTTTTCTGGATCTCCACTATAGGTGTGGGAACTGGAGCAGGGGCCTCCATCTTTGGCTACCTCACCCGCTCTACCACTTCGCAGGAGAGGTCCAAGGTCTTTGCGGCCGTCATGGCATGCCGCCAGGTTGGGCTGCTTATTGGTAAGGACTCCGCTTTTGACAGATCCTTCCCACATTCTGTGTCAGCACTGGAAGTTTGCATTGCATTACAGGTAGACTTGTAACATTTCATTTAGTGACCCTTCAAAGTTACAACGGCACTGGAGAAAGTGACTTACGACCAGTGTTCACACTTGTGTCCATTGAAGCATTCCCATGGTCATGTGATCAAAATTCAGACACTTGGCAACTGACTCATATTTATGACGGTTGCAGGGTGCTGGGGTCATGTGATTGCCTTTTGTGACCTTTGGACAAGACATTTAACAGCCGTGGTGGCGCAGTGGTTAGAATGCAGTATTGCAGGCTACTTCTGCTGACTGCTGGCTGCCTACAATTTGGCAGTTCGAATCCCATCAGTCTCAAGGTTGACTCAACCTTCAGTCCTTCCAAGGTGGGTAAAATGAGAACCCAAAATTGTTGGGGGTAATATGCTGACTCTGTAAACCACTTAGAGAGGGGCTGTAAAACACTTGAAGCGGTATATAAGTCTAATGCTATTGTTAAGAAGTGTTACTAATGTAACCACTGAAATGATCCATTGAATAACTGTGGCAAGAAAGATCATAAAATGGGGGTAAAACTCACTTAACAAATGTTTCACTTAAAAGGGACCAGCAGCAATTTTGGTGTTGATAGTTGTTATAAGTCCAGGACAGCCTGTATTTTGTCACTGGCCTTCTTTACATTCTCTGGGAGGATTTCTGGAAGGAGAAAATAAAAATATAGAAGATCGGTTATGTAGGCCCTTTACCAGTACTGGATTTTATTTAGCCAAGGCAGTTTGTGGATGAAATTAAAATTGGTATGAAAAAGGCCAGTTTTAGAAGATAAACTTCTCTAACGTTGGAACTTCAGAGCAGCTTTTAAACAAGCAGATGTGCTGAGCAGCTGCTGTTTCAATGAAAACAAACATTTTTTTTTTTTAATTTTGAAGAGAGCAGTGAAAATAGCAACTGGAACTATTTATTTATATACTCTAAATTGCTTGGAAGTTCTAGAACAAGTTGAGGAACCTCTAGCTATCTAGATGTTGAATAAACTCCTAATGGTTTAAACCCCAAGATCATGTGAAGTGTTAATACCACTTTATAATGCCTTGGTAAGACCACAACTGCATCCAGTTTTGATCACCATGATGCAAAAAAGATGTTGAGACTCTAGAAAGAGTGCAGAGAAGAGCAACAAAGATGAGTAGGGAACTGGAGGCTAAAACATATGAAGAACTGTTGCAGGAATTGGGTATGTCTAGTTTAATGAAAAGAAGGACTAGGGGTGACATGATAGCGGTCTTCCAATATCTCAGGGGCTGCCCCAAAGAAGAGGGAGTCAAGCTATTCTCCAAAGCAACTGAGGGCAGGACAAGAAGCAATGGATGGAAACTAATCAAGGAGAGAAGCAACTTAGAATTAAGGAGAAATTTCCTAACAGTTAGAACAATTAACCAGCGGAAAAAACTTGCCTCCAGAAGTTGTAAATGCTCCAACACTGGAAGTCTTTAAGAAGAGATTGGACAACCATTTGCCTGAAATGATATAGGGTTTCCTGCCTAAGCGGGGGGTTGGACTAGAAGGACCTCCAAGGACCCTTCCAACTCTGGAGTTGAGGGTCCTAAATGTCCTTTCCATAGTTATAGTACTAGGACTAGTTAACTTTCATACCTGTGGCTGGGATGCCACCACTAAGAAGAGTCTTTTTCTTGTAGCTGACATCTTATGGGGAAAGGAAGGGTTTGAATAAATTTGTTTTATTTATTAAATTACGAAACAATGACTCTGGGTGGCTTGGAGGTTAAAGGAAGGTCACTGCAGAAGATGCTGATGTCTTGGCAGGTAACCTGTATGCCCTCTTCATATACCTGTTCTGTCATATTTGCTTCCAGGACCAGCCTGTAACCTTTTCCTGCGCCTCTGCAATTTCCATCTGGGGCCTTTTGTGGTGAATAAGTTTACATCCCCTGGGGTAAGTCATGAAGAATTTGTTCTTTTTAGAAGCACTATTTATTTATTAAATGTATATGTGTTGCCCCATCTCACTCCACAAAGTGACTCTGGGTTGGCTTACAATTAATATCACAAATAGCAAAAGCACTTAGACTTACATATTGCTTCACAGTACTTTACAGCCCTCTCTAAGAGGTTTAAAGAGTCAGCCTCTTGCCCCCCAACAATCTGGGTCCTCATTTTACCCACCTCGGAAGGATGGAAGGATGGAGTCAACCTTGAGCCTGGTGAGATTTGAATTGCCAGATTGCAGGCATCTGGCAGTCAGCAGAAGTAGCCAGCAGTACTGCATTTTAACCACTGCACCACCACGGCTCCTGTTAATGTTAAAATATTAACAAGATTAGGTACAAAACTAGTTCAACCTTTTTGAAGTCATAAAATCAGGCAGTAATCACTTAACAGCTGCTTGTCGTAACAACAGAAATTCTGGTGGTGTCCATTGTAATTATAAGTCGAGGAATACCTGTACTGACGAGAGAATTATACAATAAATTGTATAATCTCATTGGTTTATTTATTGATTTATATTCCCCCTTTATTATGTTTACAAATAAATCAAAGTGGAGAATTTACCCAACATATCCTCCTCCTCCTATTTTTCCCACAAGAACAGCCCTGTGAGGTGGGTTGGGCTGAGAGAGAGTGACTGGCCCAAAGTTATCCAGCATGGCTTTCATGCCTGAAGTGAGATTAAAACTCATTGTCTCCTAGTGATTGGCTCAAAGTCACCCAGCTGGTTTTCATGCCTAAGGTGGAATTAGAACTCACCATCTCTTTGGTGGGCTCAAAATCTTAACCATTAAATCAGTGGCCCCCAACCTTTCGGGCATCAAGGACAGGTTCTGTAGAGAAAGGTTTTTCCACGGTGCAGGGTGGGTTTCCCATCCTGCTCGATTCCCAGAAGGGGCTTTGCTTCTTTTACGCACCCCGGTTGCTTGCATACCGCGGCCCGGTGTCAGTTCACAGCCTGGGGGTTTGGGGACTCCTGCACTAAATCAAACTGCAGTAGTTCACATTCTTCCAAGTACATTTCTTCTCTCGCTTTACTGTAAGAACAATTGCAGTAACGTTGAAATGAGTTCAAACCCAAAGTTTAAATAACCCCCATTAAAAACCTGCTCAAAAGCATGCTCGTTGAGAGCCCTTTTTAAGAGCAGCTACCATAATTCAGTGCAAGCCTGCTCAGAAGCAAGTCCCCCCCCCCCCTTGGGTTCCTGGAGACCCCCGTCTAGCTTTAGGTCAATCAGATATTTACTTAATGCCATTTGTTGTATAAATGCTGCTGGTGAATAATCTTTCAGTGCGGTCTTAACATTTCAGCATCGGATACCCTTTGTCCTTTGATGAAATGGAATAAAAAGATTTCTGGTTATTCCAGGGCTTTTATCTCCGGTGCTCAGTTCTGTGTTTTGCAAAAAGCACTTTTTATTCTTCTGTTCTCCTCTCTGACTCCTATCGACAGCTCTTCATGTGCCTGGTATGGATTCTGCTTCAAATTATTGTGATGGTGATGTACTACGACATACAGCCACCGACTCACACGGCCAGGAGTGTATCAACGGCACAGTGGGACGCCTTGGAAGACGAGCGGAAGCCACTGATAGGCCACGAGGGCCGCCAAGGAGCGGCCACGGAAGGGAGCTGCTATGGCAGCACCCCGGTGGGACCTCCACAGCCTTCCCTTGGCGATGACTGCCGGTATGTGCCCAATGGACACTTGGCGGATGAAGAATCAGCTGGAGAAGACAAGAGCCCCTTCCATCAATTTAGCTCCGTGAAAGGTGAGGTGATCTTCCTAGTTTCTTCCATCGTTCCTCATATGGTTTAGCCTCCGGTCCTGTAATCCTTTTGTGTGATCTGCAGATTAAGAATAAAGGTACTTTTGACATCGCCAAGGGAAGGCTGTTTTTGTTCTGAGGCGTTTCAAAAGTAATCTACCTATTCTAGAAAAGTTTCTGAAAATTCTCTTTATGATTGGGCTAATTAGTCTAATTTTGATGGTAAGGCACCCATCATCATCATCATCTTTTAATGACCCCGTATTTCCTTGAGGGTTGGAATCTGGGCAACTGAAAGGAGATGTATGTTAACTGGCCAGATGCCCTTCCTGTCACCAATGTGGAACTACATTCAGCAGCTATATTTTCAGAGAGAGAAATATCTACTTCTACCGAGGATCAAACTCACAGCCTCCAGATTGTGAGGCAAGAGCTCTGTCTCTAGGCCACTGCACCATTCTATAGGATAAGGCACCCGTATTACTCCTTTAAACAATCAGAGAGGGGCATCCATTTTGGTCCTGTGCATTTCCTGTGTCATTAGTGATATCTCTAGCCTTAGTAGCTCCTTGCAAATACCTCTGTGGCATAATCACCCAACTCCTATTATCCTCTATAAAAGCACATGCCAAAGAATTAAGGAAACCTGAAATTTGCTTTGTCGCTGTCTTAAAAGTACAGAATAATTCTAACACTTAGCATCGCACGAAAAAAGTACTTTCAGATCTCCAAATGGGGCAGGACTAGATTTTATGACAGAGACTGATTCACAGAAATAGTCTGATCTGGTTCCTGAATGTTTTGCCCAATGTCAGGGCAGTGATCAGATGTCCAGGCAATGGATTCTTTTGGATCCAGAGACACTGAACACTTCAGGAAATAAAGGATTTTTAAGTTTTATGATTAGCTCAAGCAAACAGGGTTAAAAGCATAACACGAACAGCATACATCGCCAAGCAAGATGGCACCCAAATGTCTTATAGGCTGCCAGGAGTCCTTTAAAAAGGACAGCAGAGATACCCCCAAGTGACCAGTTTCTACAGTAACTAGTGCTATGTTCCATTCAGAAGTTCCCAACAAATAACAACAATCCCCTGGTTTGATCGAAACCTGGCACCATGACTTTTTGGCCCTGCTATAGTCAGACTGCAAGACTTGACCTTGGTGTTAGATATATTACTTTTGAAATGGGAGTGACTCAGATGCTGGCCTTGGTGAAGTTCGGCCACATAAGGACAAGCCAGCCTCTTCAGAATAACAGAGAGGGAAGGGACCTTGGTGGTCTTCTAGTCCAACCCCTGCTCAAGCTGGAGACCCTATACCAGGAGTGCCAAGCTCGAAAGGCTGATGAGATTTTTCACAGTGGGGAAAATGTGAAGCAATGTGAAGATTTCCCTCCATTTTCTTCTCTTTTTCTCAGTAAGCAAGAGAGGAAAACAAGCAGGCTGGCTCAGAATGACCTCTAAACGTCTAGACTTGTCTTAATATGAAGGAGAAATACATCAGCAAATCCTTGCAGTAACAGTGGTCTTCCACATAGCCACTGTGTTGAATTCTGCAATTCTTTATTTTCCTGTGAATGTATAGAACATAGAATAACACAGGAAGGGACCTTGGAGGTCATCTACTCCAACTCCCTGCACAAGTGGGAGAGTCTATACCCTTTCAGACCAGTGTCTGCCCCAGTCTCTTCTTGAAACCTTCCAATGATGGGGCACCCACAATTTCTGAAGGCGAGGCATTCCACCAGTTAATTGTTCCCGCCACTAGGAAATTTCTCTTAATTCTATATTGAACCAGATAAGTTGGATTCAGTAAAATACAGCAATAGAAACCAGACAGCTGACCAAGATGAAAACATGGTATGCTTACAGTATGCAAAGCAATGTAACTACTGAAAGTCAGTGCAAATGTAGGAGAATGTTTTGGCTACCATAGACTAACATGGCTTTCCTCCTACAATGATTTTAATTACTGAATCAACTTATTTGGCATCCACATTATATATTAACCAGATAAACAGAATTTGCATATTGCAGTAAACTTGAGAACTCTCTAACAAAGTTCATAACCAGGGTCTTTTGTTAGCCTGATTCAGAGGGTTGTGGGAATCCAACCTTGAACATTGCCAAGTAGAGCTCTCAAAGAAAGACCCAGAAGGGATGGTTTTATGATTAACCCTTCATTTCTTTTTCCATCCCCAGAGTAAAAAGGGCCTCTTGCCTCCTCAGCCTCAACGAGGCTCTTCCAGACTTGATGGTGGTTGTGTTTTCATTTCAGAATATTTGCGGGAGGAAGTGGTGGTTCTCCTCACCGCCCAGTTCATTACTCTCTTCAATCAAACGGCATTGGAGGTAGGTAGGCCTAGTTGTGCATCAACCCTGGGCTCCTTTGAGAGCTCTGAAAGCAGAACGTGGAAGGCTTAATGTTAAGATATTTAAATTTAGTAGCTGGAATTGGCGGGGTTGTGCAGTGAGCCAGAACACACAGTTATAGCAGCAGCACTTAGATTTATATACCGCTTACAGCCCCCTCTAAGTGGTTTACAGAGTCAGCATGTTGCCCTCAACCACTTGGGTCCTCATTTTACTGAACTCAGAAAGGTGGAAGGCTGACCCAACCTTGAGCCGGTCAGCATTGAACTCCTGACAGTGAGCAGAGTTAGCCTGCAATACTGCATTCTAACCACTGAGCCACCATGACTCTGGATGTAGATTGTTGGCTTCTGTATGAGGTAATCTGTGCTGCAATTGGTTGCTGTGGGTGTGGAAGAGGAGTTTTTTCTTTTTTCCCTCCTTTTTTTCCCCTCTGTGTGTGCTCTGTAATTTACCTCACGATGTTCCTGTTTTGCCTGGCTATCTAGTTTGCTGTGCATATAGTTGTAAAATATCTTTATTTATATAAAAGTACAAGTTTGCGTCAACCTCACTGGCTCCATTTGGGCATCGGCTGCACAAATCCCTGACACTTAACTTGGGCTTTTCTGCACGTCCTTCATTCTGCTTCTACTGTTGCATTTTTGAAGCAAGAATATGCAAGTCCCTCTTGTTTAGAACACTAGTCCCTTTTGGGACTGTCTTCCAGGATGAAAGGGAGCAAGCTATGGGGAACTGGGTGGGATAGATTGTCTGGCTTCACTCAACACACTACGCACCCTTCAGTTAGGTTGACTAAAGCGTGATTTTTTTTGTGTTCACGGGGGAAAAAAATATTTAAACATTCCTGCATTAAGCAGGGGGTTGGAACTAGATCGGTGTGTTTCAAACTTGGCATCTTTTAAGACGGGGAATTCTGGAAGTCCACATCTATTCTGAAGTTGCCAAGTTTGAAAAATGCTGGACTGGCTGATCTTGGCAACTTTCAGACGTGTGGACTTCACCACACATCTGAAAGTTGCCAAGATCTAGAATCTCCTGATCTAGAATCTCCTTTCCAATCTTTACCATTTATTCCTTCTTCTTTTTTCCCCCCTCAGAACAGCAGCCCTGTAAAAAATGGCTTAGATTGAACCCCAAATCAGTGCGATCTAGCTTAATGCGCTGGCCTGGTTCAACTTCAACCCAACCTTAAGACACTGGTTATTTTTTCACAGCATATTAAGCAACCACAAACTATCCAGTCCCATTTTAGCCTAGCTGGTTGTGGGAACCCAAAGAAACTCTCCCACCCACAACTTTCATTGATCAACGTTTCAAATGATACAAACTCAAGGGGTAAGGGGTGGGACTTCTTTCAAAAATAATCACAATGGTGGTTTCCGGTTCCACGTGGCTTCGGTGGCAGCAGGAATTCGCGACTGTTCGCGATTCCTACTGCACTTCCTGCTGAGGTGCCCCCATCCAAATGGGTCAGGGGGATATGGCTGCCCCGTAGAGACAGCCGAAGAGAGAGGGGAGCCGGACAGGGGGTTGGGGGTGTCTCAGACCCCCTCCTCGTCCAGAAAAACCCCTTTTTCCCGAGGTGGTGAAGCGGCGGTCAGCAATGGCCGCCACGAAGAAGCCCGCAACCAGGTAAGATTGTGCTGGAGGAAGCAAGAAAAGTGAAAGTGCTGGCTGAGCCGGGTCAATCAACATCTTTTAAATTTGTTGGAACTGAACTGTCTGAATTGCTGGAGGATACATTGTATCCCTAAGAAGAGCGGAAAGTGGCGGAGAAACTCTTAAAGGGAACTTTTTTTTTCTTCACTCTCCCACCCCATAGAAATAGCAGATGAAGATTTGAAATTTATTTGGGCACTGAAGGTGAATTATTTTGAAAGTTGAAGCCAAGGGACAAAAGACTCTTTGGACATTTGACTTAATAATTTAAAAAATCGGAAAACCCTTATTGGAGGTATGGATTTCTGATCATTTTAAAAAAAAATTGTTGTTGTAAGGGGGAAGGGAGAGAAAAAAAAAATTGGAGCAGAAGCTGAAAAAGGAGGAGATTGCCTAGAATCCCAAAGAAAAGTATATGGTAATTGGACCTCTTTGACTAAACAGTAACCCCAGAAAAAGAAATAGAAGAAGGAAGAAAAGTATTAATTTTTGGAACTTTTTTTGAATTACTTTTGATTAAAAATACTTGGGTGGTTGTTTTGGGAAAAGTTTCTCTTTTTATGATGGCATCGCTTGTGGATGAACTAAAGACTGAATATCAAAAATATAAAAAGAACAAGATGGAAAAGATACTTTGGGCACTCTATTTCAATTTTTAGAAATGGCGTTATGTACTTACGCAGCAGAATGACTGGGACAAAGAAGAAGAGGAAGAAGAAGCCATCTTTGATGAACAATGGTTTTTTTCCGGGGAGGAGGAGAAAGAGGATAAGAAAAAGGGGATTTTAAGGTTTGAAAAAACAACCAAAAAAGAGAACAATGAGAGGAAAGGTGGATGCAAGGTTAGAAAGCAATGGAAAGGGAGTAAGAAAAGGGAGGAGGAGAGACAAAGGGGTAAAAAGGGCAAGGAGAAGAATAAGCAAGAGAGAAAGGGGGGGAGGAGAAGCCTCAATGGTGGGAAGCAAGATTTAAAGAAAAAAAGCTTATTTAGAGACAATGGGTGAATCTAATTTAAAAAAAAAAAGGGATTCTGGAAGGTACATAAGATTGTGCTTTTATATGTGTATTTAGAGTAGAATGTTTAAGATATAAATGAGTATTAATATACATGATTAGTTTTTTTTTCTCTTCTTTTTAAATGAGTGGTTATATAGGTTTTTTCTTTAGTTGTTAACTTCTCTTATAAAATTTATTGTGTAATTTTAGAATGTACTAAACAGAATCCCAAGATAAATTAAGTGTTATATGAAGTACTTTTAAGTTAGGGCAATGAGTTAAAGGCGTCACTCCAATTAGTGTATAGGAGAAGTATAGTAAAAGAAAAAAGATGAATGGATAGCTGGAAATAGAACAGACAAAGAATGATATTGAAAATGGAAATAAGATATGGAAGAATATATAAAGTGAATATGATCTGTGAATTTCGTCTGTGTGAAGAGTTTTAACTCGGGATCAGGCAGCCTTCAGAAAAGATGTTTTAGGTTTTGTTTTGTTTTTTATGTTCTGTGTTTTGTATGTTTATAAAAGGCAATAAAATCTTAACTAGCAAGAAATAACTTGGATAATTAGAAGGAAAAGGAGAAGTTGGAATAAGATATGAAGTTAAATAGAGAACGTAAATATTGATTATAATCTGGAATCATTTTGTATGTCCTATTGGTTTTCTTCTTTAATTATTTTTCTTTTTAGAAAAGAATTTGTAAGCTGTTATGCCTTGATTGTTTGTGTATTGTTCTTGTAAAATTAATAAAATTTGTTTTTAAAAATAATAATAATAATCACAATGGTGGTTGCAACTATGTGGTCAAAGCCTCCTCATTTTTGTGTGCATCGTATGCGAGAAATCCTGCGTGCACGTGCACTTGGCCCAGGCTCCTCGGGAACCTCCTCATCGCTGCTGCCAGCCCCCACAATCTCTGAAGGCAGCAGTCCACTCCCTAATGGTCCTGGACCCTCCTCTGAGTCCTTGCTCTCCTCAGCCGTCCGCACCTGCTGCCAGCTAACCACAACACTTCCTGCATCCATCTTTGAGCTATGCTGCTGCTTATCTGGCTGTCTCTCTTTGCCCATTCTCCCAGGGTTTTTGCCACATGCCATTGTGGCAAAAAGACAGGACCGAGTCTCCACGGCCGTGCATAATCCTTTCCTCTTTCTCTCCCTCTTAAAAGAACCTCCTCTAGGCAAGATGGCTGACAAACAAGTCTAATAAATGAAACCAGATTTGGGCTGTCGATGGACGGCAGTTAGTAAGAACTAAAAACAATTTGGGAAGAGACATTTTCAATGTAGCTAATGGGTGATGCTAATTTTGCTTCTCCCTGATTCTGGTTAACAGGTTTGGCAGGTTCTTAAATAAGATAGAAATCTGGCAAACCTTTCAAGAAAGTGCGGCTGTGAGTTTGTTAGTAATTAGAAGGTAATTTGTTTTATTTATCTCTCCTTCCCTTCCTCCAGTTGATGGTTCAAAAATGAAGGCCTTGGCCACCAATTAAATTTCAATGTCCTTCTCATGATTAAGGCTGTGTGTTCTGACCCAAGCCGTGTTCAAATTAAACAAACACAAAGTGTGTATAAAAGCAAACCTCTTTTAATGTGATGCTGTGAATTCTGTGCATTCACAGCCAAGAGTCATTTAAAATAATTGTCCAAGATAAGAGCAAGCTCTTTCAAGGTTGCAAAAGGCTGCCAAGAACAAAAGACTAATTGCAGATAAATATCCCAAGCCAGAATTTTGAAAAAACAAACCGGAGTAAACAGGGCTTCAATGAAGATTCTGAGTGTAAAGAATTTCGTTGCTTCCTGCAAAGAACCCATCCCCGAGGGCTGGCTTTTATCCCTTATGGAATGGAGCATCACCTTCCAGCCTTACTTCCAAGTCGCCCTTGCTGCTGCAGCTGCTCTTTCCCTTGAGCAGCCCTGCGCATTCGCACACTGGGCACAGGCTCTCTGGGGTCCTCTGCATCACTGCTCTCAGTCTCCCCAAGCTCCGAAGGCAGCACCCCATTCTCCGATAGTTCTGGCCCCATCCCTGCATCACACACAGGCCCCTCGTCCGAGTCCTCACCAGCCTCCTCCTCGCTGTCAGAGACCTCAGCCGTCCGCACCTGCTGCTGGCAAACCACAACACTGTGTTCACACAATGCTGTTAAGCTGTGAAGAGTTTTAACTCGGGATCAAGCAGCCTTCAGAAAAGATGTTTTAGGTTTTGTTTTGTTTTTTATGTTCTGTGTTTTGTATGTTTATAAAAGGCAATAAAATCTTAACTAGCAAGAAATAACTTGGATAATTAGAAGGAAAAGGAGAAGTTGGAATAAGATATGAAGTTAAATAGAGAACGTAAATATTGATTATAATCCGGAATCATTTTGTATGTTCTATTGGTTTTCTTCTTTAATTATTTTTCTTTTTAGAAAAGAATTTGTAAGCTGTTATGCCTTGATTGTTTGTGTATTGTTCTTGTAAAATTAATAAAATTTGTTTTTAAAAATAATAATAATAATCACAATGGTGGTTGCAACTATTTGGTCAAAGCCTCCTCATTTTTGTGTGCATCGTATGTATCAATGAGCCTCAGTGGCACAGTGGTTAGAGTGCAGTATTACAGGCTACTTCTGCTGACTGCTGGCTGCCTACAAGGCACCAGGCTCAAGGTTGACTCAGCTTTCCATCCTTCCAAGGTGGGTAAAATGAGAACCTAAAATTGCTGGGGAGCAATGTGCTGACTCTGTAAACCACTTAGAGAGGGCTGTAAAGCACTGTGAAGCGATATGCATGTCTAAGTGCTATTACTATCAATCAGTGTACACTAGGGATGTCCAATCTTGGCACCTTTCAGACTTGTGGACTTCAATTCCCAGAATTCCCTATCCAGCATGGGTGGCTAGGGAATTCTGGGAGTTGAAGTCCACAAGTCATAAAACAGCCAAGCATGGCTGGCTGGGGAATTCTGGGAGTTGAAGTCCACAGGTTTTAAAGTTGCCAAGGTTGGACATTGCTGATATAGACCATACTTCTTTAACCTCTAAATTCCCTCATCCTCTGTGATAATCTGAGGCGTGGCACAAAAGCAACAAAGTCACAAAAGTAGGTAAAGTCCCTTTAATTCCTCCAACTTGGCCCCCAATGTGCAGTGATGATCGGCTGGAGAAAAATCTCTCCCAAGAACAGTTTTTAAAGGGAAGAAATTCAGTCCGACCTCACAGTACATATAGATTATAAATAAAAACCAACACAAACCATGCTGCAGCAATTAACAAGACAAGGCAGGATAAAGAATTGCAGAACTCAAAAGATAATGAAACACATGCCAGAACCCAGATAAGACTTGACAAACAAAGATAATGCACTCTTTGCTTTCAGCAAAGTGCTATGCACAAACGCCCTTTATATCCTGTTTTCCCAGCTGCAGCTAATGAAGGGAATCAGGGCCTCTTTCTCCCCCATAACCCATGTTGCTCTCTTATCTGTTCCTCCCTGCATGCCCGAGGATGAAGAGGGGGTGGGCCTGGGTCTTCCTCTGAATGCCCAGCTGGACTGTGCCCTTCCCCAGTTTCCTCCACAGCCAGCGGAGCCACACTCCCACTCCCTGTCAGCTATTCGACCTCCCCCTTGGAATCAGATTCCAACAAGGGCATGACATCCTCATTTGGAAGACTCAGAAGTTGAAATGTCAAGAATCAAAACCAGGAGTTTAATGTATTGAAAGTTGCTGCTTGTAGTATTTGAAGGTCATTGCGAGAGTAGGTAAACAATGTGAAACTTGTATTGATTTTCCTTTACAGACTATGGTGACTCCAATTACCCAGAAATATTTGAACTTTGGAGAACTGGAGAACAGCATCATGTATTTCCTGTGTGGCGTGGAGGTAAGGGTGAAAAGGGGTGACACTGTAACTGAGCAGGGTGTGTGTTAATAGGACAGTGGTCGCCAACCAGTGGGCTGGGGACCACTGGTGGTCCGCGAGAAAATTTCGGTGGTCTGCAGAGAAATGTCACCCCCAAAGCGATTAATTCAGGCTGCGTGGGAACACAAGGCTTGCATTGCTTGCATAGCAAATAACATGAGATAGTGAGGGGAGGAGGGGGAAGGGCGGAGGGGGGGGGAACTTGCCCCACTCGCCCCAAGTGCCTCATCTGGCAACCGGGCTGCTTCTTTCTGCTTCTTTCTTCTTCTGCTTTTGGCTGCATGCAAGGAAAGCAGCCAAAGTCTTTCTTTCTCTCCCCGAAATGAGTCTTTGGGACCCTGCAGGGCATCCTGCTCCAAGAGGCTGCATCATTCTGGCGGAGTTTGGGGGAGAGAAAGAAGGACTTCTGCAGCTCTTGCTGCTTTCCTTGCACGAAGCCAAAAAGTCTCTCTCCCCCTGAGAATGGAGCTGGAGACGGTATCCTGCAATCCCAAATAAAGAATGATCGGGGGGGGGGGGATTTTCCTGCAGACTTTTTGGGGGATTTCCCCAGGGTCTCTGGTCCGCGGGATTTAAAATTATGGGGTTGGTGGTCCCTGAGGTCCAAAAGGTTGGCGACCCCTGTTATAGGGGATTTTGCTCACTATGCTGGCCTGTGTCGGCCTGACCAGGTAAAGCAGGAAGGAATCACGACTGGATGAGCAACGTAATTCTACTTTATTCCAAAGCTACATTGATAGAGTCTTACAAGTATGAAAGTACAGTTCTCCCCCTGCAATCTCTTGTACAGCCCCAGGAATTAGGGAGGGCCTCTTCTGACCCTCTTGTCCTTGCCCATTTCAGGTAGTCCTTGACTTACAGCCATTCACTCAGTGACTCTTCCAAATTACAATGGCACTGAAAATAGTAACTTATGACTGTTTTGCACACTTACGACCATTGCCGCATCCTCGTGATCCCGTAATCAAAATTCAAGGGCTTGACAGCTGGTTCATATTTATGAAGGTTTGCAGTGCCCCGGGGTCATGTGATCACCTTTTGCGACCTTCCGATGAGGAAAGTCAATGGGGAAGCCAGATCCACTTAACAACCGTGTCCCAAAGGTGCTTTTTCAAAAGGCAGCTGGGCTTGTTTTGTTTTTCTTCCGAAGATGTTTCGCTTGTCATCTGAAAACCTCCTTCAGAACTGGAGTCAGAACTGAAGAAGCTTCTTGGATGAGAAGCGAAACGTCTTCAAGATCAAAACAAAGAAAGTCCAGTTGCCTTCTGGAAAAGCACCTTTGGGACAACCATGAGCTGGATAATTGAGAATCTCCATGGACACTTGCTGATTTAACAGCTGCACTGATTCATTTAATAGCTGTGGCAAGAAAGGTTACAAAACGGAACGAAACTCACTTAACCACCTCCTCGCTTAGCGAGATAAATGATGGGCTCAGTTGTGGTCATAAGTCGAGGACTTCCTGTTCTGACCCGAATCCTTTTCCAATCAAACAAACATGAACCAAAAGGAACAGAAACCTTTTAAATGATTCTTATGAATCCCCGGTTAAAAGGCTGCTGCGAATTAATTAACTTTGATAAGCACGAGCTTCGCCAAAACTGTGCGAGGCTGCCAAGAATATCAGGCAAGGTTATCTAGAAATATTTTACAACACGAGAGTCTTCAAATACCAACTAAGATACTGTAATGTCCATGAGGCTGGAGTTTCAAAATGTCTTTGCTTCCTGCAAAGAATGTCCGATTCACAGCTGGCTTTTATCTTCTTGAAGGAGGGGCCATTACTTGCATCATTACTCCCGAGTCGCCCGTGCTGTTGCAGCTGCTCTTTCCTGCGAGAAATCCTGCGTGCACGTGCACTTGGCCCAGGCTCCTCGGGAACCTCCTCATCGCTGCTGCTAGCCCCCACAATCTCTGAAGGCAGCAGTCCACTCCCTAATGGTCCTGGACCCTCCTCTGAGTCCTTGCTCTCCTCAGCCGTCCGCACCTGCTGCCAGCTAACCACAACACTTCCTGCATCCATCTTTGAGCTATGCTGCTGCTTATCTGACTGTCTCTCTTTGCCCATTCTCCCAGGGTTTTTGCCACATGCCATTGTGGCAAAAAGACAGGACCGAGTCTCCACGGCCGTGCATAATCCTTTCCTCTTTCTCTCCCTCTTAAAAGAACCTCCTCTAGGCAAGATGGCTGACAAACAAGTCTAATAAATGAAACCAGATTTGGGCTGTCGATGGACGGCAGTTAGTAAGAACTAAAAACAATTTGGGAAGAGACATTTTCAATGTAGCTAATGGGTGATGCTAATTTTGCTCCTCCCTGATTCTGGTTAACAGGTTTGGCAGGTTCTTAAATAAGATAGAAATCTGGCAAACCTTTCAAGAAAGTGCGGCTGTGAGTTTGTTAGTAATTAGAAAGTAATTTGTTTTATTTATCTCTCCTTCCCTTCCTCCAGTTGATGGTTCAAAAATGAAGGCCTTGGCCACCAATTAAATTTCAATGTCCTTCTCATGATTAAGGCTGTGTGTTCTGACCCAAGCCGTGTTCAAATTAAACAAACACAAAGTGTGTATAAAAGCAAACCTCTTTTAATGTGATGCTGTGAATTCTGTGCATTCACAGCCAAGAGTCATTTAAAATAATTGTCCAAGATAAGAGCAAGCTCTTTCAAGGTTGCAAAAGGCTGCCAAGAACAAAAGACTAATTGCAGATAAATATCCCAAGCCAGAATTTTGAAAAAACAAACCGGAGTAAACAGGGCTTCAATGAAGATTCTGAGTGTAAAGAATTTCGTTGCTTCCTGCAAAGAACCCATCCCCGAGGGCTGGCTTTTATCCCTTATGGAATGGAGCATCACCTTCCAGCCTTACTTCCAAGTCGCCCTTGCTGTTGCAGCTGCTCTTTCCCTTGAGCAGCCCTGCGCATTCGCACACTGGGCACAGGCTCTCTGGGGTCCTCTGCATCACTGCTCTCAGTCTCCCCAAGCTCCGAAGGCAGCACCCCATTCTCCGATAGTTCTGGCCCCATCCCTGCATCACACACAGGCCCCTCGTCCGAGTCCTCACCAGCCTCCTCCTCGCTGTCAGAGAGCTCAGCCGTCCGCACCTGCTGCTGGCAAACCACAACACTGTGTTCACACAATGCGGTTAAGCTGTTCACTGAATTAGTCTAAATTTTATTCTGTCTGCTTAATCCATTTCCACATAAGTTGAATGGGGGTGGGTGGGCGAGGAGGTAGGAGGGAGGGGTTCAAATTTGATGAGTAAAATAAATTAACCTAGTGGGATGGCTTTGCATGACAAGCTATGTCATACACACAAAACCCGACCATGTAACTTACTAGAGTTCTTTGGCTAGTGGACAAGGAGAGCCATTCAGAGCCAGGCTCCTCCCTTTGAATGCAGAGAGATTCTGGAGTAATTCCTGATCTCTTTGATTGACAGTCTGGAAGCATGCTATGAGGGGGCTATGACAATTCACTGTGGCCAATTAACCACGGCCCATGCGCCATGGGACGACTTGTTTCAGGACAAGAGTCAAACTAGCATTAAATAAACCATGGCATAGAATCATTGAAAAAAAAAAAGGATGCAAAAAGGAGGGACAGAATGAAACCTGAAAGGCCACAATTAAAATATTTGTTTTAAATCATTAAATTGAGTTGTTGAATTGTCCCATCGCAAGTTGTCCTGTGATGAGTTGGCCGCAGCGAGTTGTCCCATTCCTTGCTATGAGAGTCACTGCATGCACAAGGGTCCGATTACACTGTCATTGTGCCTCTTCTTTTTCAGGTCATCACTGGCTTCTTCCTGGTGCGCTTTCTCAGCGCCCGGCTCTCAGATCGGATCATCTTACTGCTAGGTCTGGTCATCTGCAATGTGGCCTGCGTGTGGTGCCTGCTCTTCCTGGCACACCCCCAAGGTAATGATGTTGGGCTGCTGGAGAAGAGCGTGAAGGGGTCTTTCGCTCCCATCTTCTCAATTCCTGACCTCTTGGTGCCCTGGAGCAGGGCTCTTCCAACTTGACAGCTTTAAGACTTGTGGACTTCAACTCCCAGAATTCCTCCTCCAGTCATGTTAGCTCAGGAATTCTGGGAGTTGAAGTCCACCAATCTTCAATGCCTATGCGCAGGGGTCTTCAAACGCAACAGCTTTAAGACTTGTGGACTTCAACTCCCAGAATTCCTCCTCCAGTCATGTTAGCTCAGGAATTCTGGGAGTTGAAGTCCACCAATCTTCAATGCCTATGGCAGGGCTCTTCAAACTCAACAGCTTTAAGACTTGTGGACTTCAACTCCCAGAATTCCTCCTCCAGTCATGTTAGCTCAGGAATTCTGGGAGTTGAAGTCCACCAATCTTCAATGCCTATGGCAGGGCTCTTCAAACTCAACAGCTTTAAGACTTGTGGATTTCAACTCCCAGGATTCCTCCTCCTGTCAAGTTAGCTCAGGAATTCTGGGAGTTGAACTCCACTAGTCTTAAACTTGCCAGGTTTGAAGGCCCTTGCCCTGGAGACTTAAGAGTTTCCAGTAGAATAGCAATAGCAATAGCACTTAGACTTATATATTGCTTTATAATGCTTTACAGCCCTCTCTTAAGTGGTTTACAGAGTCAGCCTCTTGCCCCCAACAATCTGGGTCCTCATTTTACCCACCTCAGAAGGATGGAAGGCTGAGTCAACCTTGAGCCTGGTGGGATTTGATCTGCCAAATTTCAGGCAGCCGGCAGGCAGCAGAAGTAGCCTGCAGTACTGCACCACTGAGAAGATAATATTTGTAGTTCAGGGTTGAATCTATGGGGTACTTGGTGCTGACTGAACTTGGTTGTTTTCTTGCAGATTGTCAGGGTTCCAAATAATACACCCATAGCAGACAAAACCCCGAGGCAGGTAGTTTCTTCAAGGAATAGTTTTATTGGATATATCATATTGGCAAAGTTCTGGTGAAAACTGACTCTGAAGGTTCCCTTGGGTATCACCCGATTAAAAGTGAAAGTCTTTCCCTTTCCCCAAACAATCAGTCACTTGGTCCAATCAGGGTACCATCTGGTTGCCTGGTAACGTCACTCCTCCTCTGCCCATGGTGTCCTTGGTTCCTAGGAGAACGTATTTTGTTTTGACTACAAAAGCCCAGCTATCTTTATTCCCCCCCTCCCTATCCCTTGGCTCCAGTGTGGCAACAATGAAGCCCCAAAATGGCTTCGATCAGGTCAGCTTCAGGGTTGACGCAGATGTTTCATGACCAAACTAAGTGACTTCATCAGTGCTAGCAAGCAAATGTCTATAGAGATTCTTAGCAGAATTCTGAGAGCTGAAGTCCCACACCTCTCAAAATAGCCAAGGTTGAGAAACACTGCTCTGGAGGAAAATGTTATCACGAAGCAGCATTTTTGGTTAAGAGCTCATACCATCAAGACATCCCTCCCAATAACTAGCCTGAACATTCTTCCTAGTAGTTTTCACCTACTTGCCCTCTGAAGTAATAAAAAAAGTCCTTTCTTCTTTTAAATATTTGCTGCCTTATCTCTGTTGAGTTGTATTTCCTAGTGGGTAAATATACTTAGATTCTGCAACTATTCCATATGTAGCTTGGTTTCCAGACCACTTACATTCTTAGTAGGTCTCCTCTGACCTTGCTCCAATCTGTAATTTTCCTGGAGAAGGGACGTAAGCCAGAGTTCCACTAAAGGTTTCATCAGGGCAGAGTAGGGAATTTCTCAACTACTTTCCATTTCTGTTTGTATCACCCCAAGAAAACATTTACTTCTTTGGCAAGCTGTACCACATCGATCTGCTGGCTAATTATTTACTTCTTCCTTTTCAAAGGCCACCCAGCTCATGTTTTATAACAGGGGTCTTCAAACTTGACAGCTTTAAGCCTTGGGGACTTCAACTCCCAGAATTCCTCCTCCAGTCATGTTAGCTCAGGAATTCTGGGGGTTGAAGTCCGCAAGTCTTAAAGTTGCCAAGTTTGAAAGGCCCTTGTTTTATAGCCTCCCGGAGAACGACAGGTCTCGTAAAACGCTTAAACTGCAATAGAGAAAGTCAGCAGTTGGTATAAATTGGGTGATTTTAAGATGTTGCTGGGTCAGGAAAAAAGGAACCTTGAATATTGTCATATATGGTCATATCTATACAGGTAATCCTCGACTTACAACCATTCTTTTAGTGACTGTTTTGAGGTTACAACGGCACTGCAAGAAGTGACTATATGATCATTTTTCACACTTAGCATTTAGCATCCTCGTGATCATGTGACCAAAATCCAGACACTTGGCAACTGACTCATATTTATGACGGTTGCAGTGTCCCAGGGTCATGTGATCCCCTTTTGCGACCTTCCAATAAGTAAAGTGAGTGGCGAAGCCAGATTCGCTTAACAACCGTGTCCCTAACTTAACAACTGCAGTGATTCACTGAACAACTGTGGCAAGAAAGGTTGCAAAATGGAGTACAATTCATTCACAACTGTCTCACCTAGCAACAGAAACGTTGGGCTCCATTGTGGTCAAAACTCAAGGGCTATCTGTAATCATCTCCTCACCCAAATAGGCACTTGAAGGTTTTCTTAGCGGGTTTTCCTCTCCCAAATACTTGCATGGATGATGATGAGAACCTGTAGCCCATCTTGACCCACCAAAGAACTAGCTTAGCTTCCCAGGATGGCCAAGCTGAAGGCGTCCCTTTGAGGAAGCCAGCTTTGAGCGAGGTGCAATTTACACTGGCATGATCGGCTGTGAACTTTCTCCTTACCTGTCTCTCACGCAGGTACCTTTGCTGTACTCCTCGCAGAGCTGGTCATAGGTGTCTTCTTGCAGGTCTTGGGCTTGCCCTTCGTCGCTGTCTCCCAAGTGTCGCTGTTTTCTAAAGTCACAGCAGAGAGGACTCAAGGTAAGGCCACCCCGTTCTTGATTCCAGTCTTCTCCAATTTCCCAAGTGTTGGCATGGCCACTTCCAACGTGGCTCTAGAGTTGGACAAAAAAAAGGCTATTTTGATGCATTTCTTCATACCAATCAGAAGACAATAAGCTCTCTTTTGGGTACAGTCAAGGATGCTGTGATGACCCAGGGGGTGGCACAAAGCAAAACACAGTCAGATAAGCAATAAGAGTCCCTTTATCATCTCCAACTTTGCCCCCAATGTCCTGGTTACCTTCTGGCTGGAGAAAAAAACTCCCAGGAACAGCCTTTGACTGCAGAAAATTAAGTCCAAAACATGGTCAACACAAACTGTAACTTAAAGTCCAAACAAGCCAAACTGAAGTAATTAGTTTGGCAGGGCAGGAGCAAGAATTTCAGACTTGAAGGCACAGCAAAACTCACACAGTTGGGAAGACGCCAGGAACACAGATAAGCCACAACAACACTGGATAAAGTCATGTTTGCTCCCAGCAGCCTGCCGCATGCAGCCTGCCTTTCTTATTAACTGTCTTCCCAGATGTGGCTAATGAAGGGAATCAGGGCCCTTTCCTCCCTCGTAAGCCATGCAACCCACATTGTTCCCTTCTCTGTTCCTCCCTGCGTGCCCTAGGATAAAGAGGGGGTGGGCCTGGGTCCTCCTCCAAAGTCCCTCTCCCCTGCTCTGCCCAGCCGGACTTTGCCCTTCCACAATTTCCTCCACAGCCAACGGAGCCACACTCCCACTCCCTGTCAGCTGTCCGGCTTCCTCCTCAGATTCGGACTCTGACAGGGGCATGACAGATGCTGAACAACGAAGCCCTTTCTTTAGGTGTAAAGCTGGACCTCTTTGTGCTAATTTTAGGCTTTTGTAAGGTGGGATATTCATGGAAGAGTTTTGTGGATGAAGAAGAACAGGTAGTCCTCGGCTTGCAATCCCAATCAAGCCCAGCATTTCTGTTGCTAAAACAAGGCAGTTATGAAGATATTTTTTTTGCCCCATTTATTCCCCTTTCTTTCCACTGTTGTTCAGTGAATCACTGCAGTTATTAAGTTAACAGCACGGTTGTTAAGTGAATCCCCCCCCCTCTCCCAATTGACTTCACTTGTCAGAAGGTCGCAAAAGGGGATCACACGACCCCGGGGACAACTGTGACCGTCATAAATACAAGCCAGTTGGCCAATCGTCCGAATTTGGATCAGGTGACCACGGGGATGTTGCAACGTGCCTGAGGGAAAAAATGGTCATAAATCACAATTTTTTTCCAGTGCCACCGTAACCTAGAACGGTCATTAAATGAATGAGGCTTGTAAGTGCTTTTAAAGAGAGTCCATTTGCAGGCTGGTTACAGGTTGTGAGAGGCTTAATATCATCTTCTTTTAATGACCCCAAAAATCCCTTGCGGGGTGGACTCTGGGCAACTAAGTGGGGCTAAGTGTTTACTGGCCGGATGCCCTTCCTGTCCCCAATGCGGAGTTTCCCCCCCCCTCCCCGAAAGATATAGTGTCATTGTACCCAGAGAGAGAAATTCCTGCCTCTACCTAAGATTGAACTCACAGCCTCCTGATTGTGAGGGGAGAGCTTCACCTCTACGCCACCGCACCGCTCTTGTGAGAGTTTCAAAATAGCAGGATTTATATTTCTCTCTTGTTCTTCCTCCTTTTGGCAGGTTTCAGCCAGGGTCTCCGTCGGTCCGTTGGGGGAATCGCCACCATCCTTGGACCTCTGTGGGCTGGAGGGTTGACAGATAATCTGTACATCATGCTAGGTGTGATGATGGGGCTCCTCAGCCTCTTGATGGTGAGTGTGCGGAGGCCAGTTTTTCTTTCTCTTTCTTCAGCCGAAGTGTCCCGTTATTCAAGGTGTAATTCTGAGTTCCTCTGAGATTTCTCTGTTCATTTAAGCTTCTCTGTTCTGAATAGAGGATCTTCCTGGGTTTCCCCAGCTGTGAGAAACAGCTGTGTGTGTGTGTGGAGGGGGGGGAGGAATAGAAAAATAAAATCTGAGAATCACAGGAGGCAGCCAAGTATTTTCACAACCACTTTCAGAGAATTGCTGAAACCGAATAGTTCTTAAAGGGCAAAGCCGCGGTGGCACAATGGTCACAGTGCAGTACTGCAGGCTACTTCGGCTGACTGCCTGCATTTTGGCACTTCGAAGTCAACCAGGCTCAAGGCTGACTCAGCCTTCCATCCTTCCGAGGTGGGTAAAATGAGGACCCAGATGGTTGGGGGGCAAGAGGCTGACTCTGTAAACCACTTAGAGAGGGCTGTAAAAGCACTGTGAAGCAGTATATAAGTCTAAACGCTATTGCTATTGGAAGACGGCTATCATGTCACCCCCCCTCAAGCCTTCTAAGTGCTACTGTTATTGCTATTCCATTCAGTCTTCAGTTTTCAGAAACCTTCCCCAAGAACCGGGGTAATGCAGTGGTTAGAATACAGTATTGCAAGTTAACTTCTGCCCACTGCCAGGAGTTCGATCCTGACTGGTTCAAGGTTGACTCAGCCTTCCAACCTTCCGAAGTGGGTAAAATGAGGACCCAGATGGTTGGGGGGCAAGAGGCTGACTGTGTAAACCGCTTAGAGAGGGGCTGTAAAACAGCGTGAAGCGGTATATAAGTCTAAGGGCTAGTGTTAAAAGGCAAAATAAAAAGTGCTTTGGGGTGTGTATGGACCCCTATAGAGCACCTCTATTTATCTCAAACAGGTCATAAAGTGGGGCAGAACTCATTTAACAACTGTCTCGCTTAGAAACAGAACTGTTATTTACAGGTGGTCCTCAATGTATGATCACAATGGAGCTCAGCTGTGGTCATAAGTCCTGGACCACCTATAAATAATTCCTGGAGTCAACTCCAGACCCATTCTCCTTCCATCTTTCTACAGCCGAACCTTTCCTTTTCCGTACCTCCCTAGAATTCTACCTTTCTGTCTCTCCCCGGCAGGTTATGGTGGGCCTGTCCTACAAATATCTGGTCGAGGTCCCAAGTCAACACCCTTTGCCACGAACAACCCAGGAGGAGTCCCATTCGTGAGGATCTGATGATTCGCCCTGGGAGGGACGGAGAAACTCATATCCGCCCCGCAGGTGAAGGAACTGCCAGCCAGCTGGCCATGCCAGGGGAAACCACTTTGGCTTTCAAATTCCAGGCTCGGGAAACGTGAAGAGAACCCGGTAATGGCTCTGTCCACCTTAGTGATGGAGGAGTCGGATGGAATTTGTTTTGGTCTCTTTTTTTCCCACCAGATATTTCTTTTCTTTTTCGATACCAGCCCAGCCAGGACACCCAAGCGTTCTTTCTTCGGGGTGCTGCGTGCAGGAGAACAGAGAAGGTGTGGTTAGCCCCTCGGTTGAGCCAAAGACCTGTGCAAATCTCAAATCCCGTTTTGCAGAAGAGAACAGCTCCTTGGTGAATCTAAAATCCTTCTGCAAAAAGAGAAGAAACGCCCCGGCCTTTAATCTTTATTTTCTTATAATTTATTATGACTTTGGCAACCGGCCCATTGTTCTGCTGCTGCTGCTGCTGTTGTTGTTTTCACAGTCCTGTCCTTGATGATTGTTAAACTGCACTGGGAGGGCTGGATGTTTTATTTATTAAAGTATTTCCACCCTGTCTTTGCTTTCTACCTGTGGGCTGTGGACGGAATGGAACGTAGAACAAGAAATAATAGGAGTTGGAAGGAACCTCAGAGGTCTTCTAATCCAACCCCCTGCTGGAGCAGGAGACCCTAGACCAGTGGTGGATAACCTTTTTGGGCTCCTGTGCCAAAAATTGTGCGCGTGCTTGCATGCCCGTGCTCGTGTGCCAGCGCCCAGAAGGCAATGCCCACCTGCCCATGCCCCTTACGCATGCACACGCAATCCCACCCCACCCCTCTGCCGCCCCCTTACCTGTACTGTACCTCACAGCTGATTTTCGGCTGGTTTGAGGCCTTTTTTGGGCCCCCAAAGGATTAAGGAAGGCTTCTACAAGCTTTGTAGGCTGAAATCTAGCCCCGTTTCATCACTTCCCGTTTTTCCGAAAATACCGGAAGTGATGAAACCGGGCTAGATTTTGGCCTACAAAGCTTGTAGAAGCCTACAGAAGCCTTCCTCCAGCCTTTGGGAGGCCGAAAAAGGCCTCAAACAGGCTGAAAATCAGCTGTGAGGCGCGCACATATGCAGTGAGGTCGGTTTTCCTGCAGCTCACATGCCGGCATAAACGGTTCTGCGTGCCACTACGCATGCCATAGGTTTGCCATCACAGCCCTATATCATTACAAACAAATGGTTGTCCAGTCACTTCTTGAAAGCCTCCATTGATGGAGCGCCCACAACTTCTGAAGGCAACTTCTGTTCCACCGGTTGATTGTTCTCACTGTCAGAAAATTTCTCCTCATTTCCAAGATGAATCTCTCCTTGATCAATGTCTATAGAGATTCTCAGTCATCCAGGTCATGGTTGTCCAAAGGTGCTTTTTCAGAAATGAAGAAGCTTCTTGGATGAGAAGCGAAATGTCTTCAAAGAAAAGCCAGAAAGTTCAGTTGCCTCTTGGGAAAAAAGCACCTTGTTCAGTTTCCATCCATTATTCCTTCTCTCTGGCCTTCGGGTGCTTTAGAAAATAGCTTGATCCTCTTCCTCCTCTCTGGGGCAGCCCCTCAAATATTGGAACCCTACTATCCTGTCTCCCCTGGTCCTTCTCTTCCCTGGACTAGCCAGGCCCAGTTCCTGCAAGCATTCATTGTATGTTTTAGTCTCCAGTCCCCTCATCATCTTTGTTGCTTGTTGCTTCCCGATTGAAGTTGTTCCTTATTTGTCACCAAGTGACTTGGCTGATTTTTACTGACAACATCAATTTGGTTGCCATCTGACTTCATTTCTCAAAAACGTCCCAAGCTAGCTTCTTCTCCTGTTCCTCCTCTCTACCTCCTCCTCCTCTCCCCCTCCCTCCATGCTGCTAAAAGCATGTTCTGGAATCCCCTAATGGTCCCTCTAGACCAGGGGTCTCCAACCTTGGCTCCTGGAAGCCTGGCGGACTTCAACTCCCAGAATTCCACAGCCAGCTTTGCTGGCTGTGGAACTCTGGGAGTTGAAGTCCGCCAGGCTTCCAGGAGCCAAGGTTGGAGACCCCTGCTCTAGACATTCATCAAACAAATAACCCTACTGGGAAACCAAGTTAATAAGTGTGGGAAAGGTTCAAGAGAGGCTTGGGATATCCTAAAGAACCCCAGCCCTCCTTCTCTGGCAATATCTCCAAAGTGCAAGCAAAGCGAGAAAACACACCCATTTATATGTTTAACATGACCCCCTGTGTTGGTATGTGGAAATGACCTTGGAGACAATGCCAGTGGGATAGGAGGTAGGGATGGGACAGGCAACTCAGAAGAGACCCTAGTTTCTTGGGCTGTAAAGGCGACAGGGAGGAAATGTACTACTATGGAGTTTGCGATGGTCTCTGAGATCAAGCTGTTTGCTTGCGGATACTCGGTTTACCTGATGAGGTAACGCCTGCAGGAAAACAACCAAGCTCAGAGAGAGCCACACACTGCACCAGTTCAATCCTGAAACTATATTAGAAATGTAGTTTTTCAGGTGTGCAAGATTCTGGGAAATGTAACCTTATAGATAAAATAGAATTAGCGAGTGTGGACGTGCTTCCTATTGGGTTTCTTCACAAGTCTCTCTCTCTCTCTCTCACTCACTCACACACACACACACACACACACACACACACACACGTTTTCCAGGAATTCAAGGCATCATTTTAACCTCCCAACCACCATCCTGTGAGGTAGGCTAGGGGTTTGGGGGAGAAAGACAGAGGTTGGCTCAAACTTTTCAAGGAGCTTCCTACGATGGTATGTGGGGATGGCCTTGGGAGTAGGGAGAGAAAGCTCCCACTTAGGGAATGATCAGATAAAATGAAGGAGCCCACAGCTGTATCCAGCTGTATCCTCGACTTACAACAGTTCATTCAGTGACTGAAATTACAACAGCACTGAAAAAAGTGGCTTGTCACCTTTTTTCAAACTTAACAACCATTGCAATAGAGGGTTTCTGGGTCTTCCCAGTTATTAATCCCTATTTCATCTTGAGAAATCAACTCTCGTAAAGTACACTGCTCAAAAAATAAAGGGAACAAAAATAAGACATCCTAGATCTGAACGAACGAAATATTCTCACTAAATACTTTGTTCATTACATAGTTGAATGTGCTGACAACAAAATCACACAAATATTATCAATGGAAATCAAATTTAGCAACCCATGGAGGTCTGGATTTGGAGTTACACTCAAAATTAAAGTGGAAAAAAACACTACAGGCTGATCCAACTTTGATGTAATGTCCTTCAAACAAGTTAAAATGAGGCTTAGTAGTGTGTGTGGCCTCCACGTGCCTGTATGACCTCCCTACAATGCCTGGGCATGCTCCTGATGAGGTAGCACATGGTCTCCTGAGGGATCTCCTCCCACACCTGGACTAAAGCATCTCCCAACTCCTGGACAGTCTGTGGTGCAAAGGGGCATTGCTGGATGGAGTGAGACATGATGTCCCAGATGTGCTCAATTGGATTGGGGAACGGGCGGGCCAGCACATAGCATCAATGCCTTCATCTTGCAGGAACTGCTGACACACTCCAACCACATGAGATCTAGCATTGTCGTGCATTAGGAGGAACCCAGGGCCAACCGCACCAGCATATGGTCTCACAAGGGGTCTGAGGATCTCATCTCGGTATCTAATGGCAGTCAGGCTACCTCTGGCGAGCATATGGAGGGCTGTGCGGCCTCCTAAAGAAATGCTACCCCACTCCATTACTGACCCCCTGCCAAACCGGTCATGCTGGAGGATGTTGCAGGCAGCAGAATGTTCTCCACGGCGTCTCCAGATCCTGTCACGTCTGTCACATGTGCTCAGTGTGAACCTGCTTTCATCTGTGAAGAGCACAGGGCGCCAGTGGCAAATCTGTCAATCTTGGTGTTCTCTGGCAAATGCCAAACATCCTGCACAGTGTTGGGCTGTAAGCACAACCCCCACCTGTGGATGTTGGGCCCTCATACCACCCTCATGGAGTCTGTTTCTGACCGTTTGAGCAGCCACATGCACATTTGTGGCCCGCTGGAGGTCATTTTGCAGGGCTCTGGCAGTGCTCCTCCTGTCCCTCCTTGCACAAAGGCGGAGGTAGCGGTCCTGATGCTGGGTTGTTGCTCTCCTACGGCCTCCATGTTTCCTGATGTACTGGCCTGTCTCCTGGTAGCACCTCCATGCTCTGGACACTACGCTGACAGACACAGCAAACCTTGCCACAGCTCGCATTGATGTGCCATCCTGGATGAGCTGCACTACCTGAGCCACTTGTGAGGGTTGTACTCTCCGTCTCATATTACCACTAGAGTGAAAGCACCGCCAGCATTCAAAAGTGACCAAACCATCAACCAGAAAGCATAGGAACTGAGAAGTGGTCTGTGGTCACCACCTGCAGAACCACTCCTTTATTGGGGATGTCTTGCTACCTGCCTATGCTTTCCACCTGTTGTCTATTCCATTTGCACAACAGCATGTGAAATGGATTGACAATCAGTATTGCTACCTAAGTGGACAGTTTGATTTCACAGAAGTGTGATTGACTTGGAGTTACATTGTGTTGTTTAAGTGTTCCCTTTATTTTTTTTGAGCAGTATATATATAGCAGATGTACTTGTGGCAATTTCTGCCTCTTCTATAACTTAGGTGAACAATTCAAATGTAAGTGAGGTTTATTCAACCTACACTCAGGGGAAAAGGGGACCCAGTGGCTCAGACGCTGAACTTGTTGATCAGAAAGGCTGGCACTTTGGCGGTTCGAATCCCCAGCGCCACGTAACAGAGTGAGCTCCCATTGTCTCAGCTTCTGCCAACCTGGCAGTTCGAAAGCATGTAAAAATGCAGGTAGAAAAACAGGGGGCCCTTTGGTGGGAAGGCAACAGCGTTCCGCACGCCTCTGAAGGCGTTTAGTCCTGCCAGCCACATGACCACAGAGACGTCTTTGGATAGCGCTGGCTCTTCGGCTTTGTAACGGAGATAAGCACTGCCCCGTTGAGTCAGGAACAATTAGCACTTATGTGTGAGGGGAACCTTTACCTTACACTCAGGGGACTGAGGAATTGTCGCTGATCACAATGTGACAGGCCGATGAATGAGTGACGGTTGTCAGCAATATGAGCACAAGTTTTGACTGTTCCCATGGAAGCGTGATTTCCAAAACTTCAGAAGGACCAGCTCCATTTCAATCTTAAGAGGTTAGATCTCGCCCTGAGGTCCATTATCCAGTTCTGGGCAGGATCCAGACAGGTTCAGTTAAATGTGAACCACTCCAAAGTGGGAACTAGCAGCTTAGTCCTGTGTAAATAAAATAGGAGAGGATCTGGGAAAGTTTAGCTGTGAGAAAGTCGCACAACAACTCAAAGAGTTGATGGGCTCTCTCCTTCCCAGGACGAGTTGAGAGGAGACCGCTGTGAATGTCTTGAACTTGAGTTTCTCATGGAAGGAGACGTCGGACTTGATGCCTTCAGTCCCTCCCTGCCCTCCATGTCTAGGTTTCTGTTCTTTGAATATACAGCTGCTTCTTCAAACTGGGGCCGATTTTTATTGGAGGCGATGAAGATGATGCTTTTTCCAGCAGGAGGCACTGTGGTTCCATCAACATCAAGGTGGGTGAACAGGATTCCTTACTAACAGGAAACACAGAATAATACAGTTGGAAGGGGCCTTTGGGGTCTTTTAGCCAACTCCCTGCTTAAGCAGATGGATCTTATATTTATAGTTGTCCAGTCTCTTCTTCAAAACTTCCAATGTTGGAGCACCCCAACTTCTGGAGGTAAGTTGTTCCACTGATTAATTGTTCTCACTGTCAGGAAGTATCCCAAAGGTGGGTTTTTTGTTTTTTTTTTCAAGAGGCTACTGGACTTTCTGGTTTTTTTTTTTCTTTGAAGACGTTTCGCTTCTCAACCAAGAAGCTTCTTCATCTCTTTTTTTCTTAATTGTCAATATAAGGAAGGAGAGAGAAGAAGAAGAAGAAAGCCAAACCTTTCCCTTTTCACTTTCTTTCGCTGCTTCAGACTCTTCTTTGGGAGCGATGTTATTTCTTGTAAAATTTAAATTCCAGGGTACCTTAGTTATTTCTTTTTCAACTTAGCGCGGTCAGCCAAAACTTTCACTTCTTATCTTCCTCCTGCACGTTCTTTTCCGGTCGAGTTCTTTTTTGTGGTGGCCATTTCTGACCGCTACAACCGCCTTCGGGAAAGGGAGTAATGGCCAGCTGGGGAGGAGAGATGCAGTTCTCCTCGACCCTGTTGGCAGTCTCCCCCTTCTTCACCACCTCTACGGGGTGGCTTAGCCCCGAAACCAGCCGCCTCGGGGCGCTCCAGCGGTGAGCCCAGGCAGAAACCGCACACGATCGTGGATTCCTGTCTGTCGCCGAAGCCCTTCAAACTGGAAGTTGGAGCTTCTTCATCTCTGACCATATGGTGGGGAATGGAAGGATTTACACTCCTTGCAGACAGCTGGTCATTTGCATCCTTTTAAGAAAGTTCTTGAGGCCACTTGGAGGTTTATCTGTGTCCTCAGAGGTCACCTGAGTGGTGCAAATGGGTGTGGAGCCTTCTTGGAACGGTTGAAAGGAACTGGGTTGTAGACTGGAGATAGATGATGTTGTATCCCTTATCCCCTGTTGAGCGAGGGCTATTCAATTTGGACATAGATGGTCTCTGTCTAAAATATGGACTTTGTTGTCTTCAAAAGAGTGGCCTGAGGGGAGGGGGAGGGCTATCATATCATCTATCTCCAGCCTATGACACAGTCCTTTCAGCAGTTCCAAGAAGGCTCCACACCCGTTTGCACCACTCAGGTGACCACAGATAAACCTCCAAGTGGCCTCAATGACTTGCTAAAACAATGCAAATTGTTAGGAATAACATTGGTTACCTTAGTTTGGGTAAAATAATATATATATATTTATATTAGTTTGGGTAAAATTATATATATATATATATATATATATATATATATATATATATATATATATATATATTATGTTAGTGAGTTTAAGTGTGTGTATCACTTTAACTGTTAAAACATGTATTTTTGGTGCAGTTGTAAAATCACCATAAGAGGGAGCAAGAGAGCTCACTGTTTGCTGGCTTTTACTGGATTGCTGACAATGTTGGATTGATGGTGATAACTGCGTGTTTTTCCCTGCTATTGCTGAGAGAAGAAAAGAGGTTTGATTTTCTTCATATCTCTAACTGCAAAAGAGATATATTACTGGACTGATTATTTGTAAGTTTACTGACCTCTTTTTCGACACTGGACTTTGCAACTGATTAATCCCTGGATGGACTGAACTAGTGTATGATATATGGACTGTTTTGACTATGCTATAACTCTTGCTGGAATAAAAAAACTATTTAACTGGCACAGTGTATCTGTTTTACTGAGTGTAAGCTACAACCACGTTTATCTCACATATTTGCCTGCCTGCTAGACTGCCGTTGCATGTTCTGCTAGGGTGTGTATCCCTAACACAAATGCCCAGCTATCTGCAAGGAGTATAAATACTCCCACAATCCAGTCAGAGCTGAAGAAGCTTCTTGGATGAGAAGTGAAACATGTTCAAAGAAACAAACAAAAAAAAAACACCAGAAAGTCCATTTGCTTCTTGGAAAAGAAAAAAAAAAAAAAAGTACCTTTGGGACAACCATGACTGAGAATCTCCATAGACAACATGGTGTCGATGCTTCTTGGAAACCCTCCTCCTCCCCCATCCCAGAAAAAAACCAAGCGTGCAGATTGACCCACATGGCAAAAAGGTCCACCTGTCTTAACTTGTCATTAGGGATTTAATAAGCTGCTGGGGTCCCTTGGTTATCAAAAGATTCCTGCATGACAAGCCACAATGCTGGCCGGGGAATTTTAATTAAGAAAAGAAAAAAAACTGGCACGCTCTGAACACCCGGCATCCCTCAGGGGCTGCCCGCACCGCCTGGAAATTCTCTGAGCTTCCTTCTCCAACCCAGTGGAGGCCAGCCAACTTGGAGAAAGGTGAGCCCAAGGTTTCTCCCTGGGTGGATCAACCAGGGAAGGCTGAACTAGCTCTCGTTCCTTTTGGGCCGAGGGTTGCATGGGTTGCATTGGACAAGAAAGGAGCCGCTCGGTCAACAGGGTCCCTTTGTGGTCCTGTGTGAGGCCTCTGGAAGACGCTGAAGGCTGTGGGATGCTGCAGTGATTCCCCCCAGCTTGCTCTGCCAGCCTCCATCCCACCCAGGTCTTCTGTTGGCAGGGTTTCCTCTTGATTATTTTGGTTCACTTGAAGGCCAACAAATGGGCGGCCTATCAATGCCCTCCTGCGCTCTTGGCTCTCTCCCCCAATTCATCATTCCCAGGGTTATTTTTTAGCAAGCATCCAAAGCCCACGCCAGGTCAGCGGAGAGAGGCATGGAAGTGTGATCCAGAGGCCAGGGCAGGGGTCTCTGTGTGTCAAACCCCCCCCCCCCCCGACCCTCTTTTTTGCCAGGCTGGTTTGCTGCTGTCCCGGATCTTTCCGTAGGGAGTAAGGAAGACTTGCGTTCACGCAACCCACTGAACCAATCAAAGACCTGATCATTTGTTGTTCAGTTACTAAATCATTTCACGGACAGATTAACAGAGTTGGTTGGGACCTTGTAGGTCATCTATCCAACCCCTGCCCAAGCAGGAGACCCTACACCATTTCTGACAGAGGGCAGTCCAGTCTCTTCTTGAAAGCTTCCAGTGATGAAGCTCCCACAACTTCTGATGGAAATTTCTGTTCCATTGATTAATTGCTCTCACAGTCAGAATTTTTTTCCCTTATTTCTAGGTTCAGTTTCCATTATTCCATTATTCCTTCTCTGGCCAACAGGTGCCTTGGAAAACAACTTGACCCCTTCCTCTCTGTGGCAGCCCCTCAAATATTGGAACGCTTCTATCATGTTTCCCCTGGTCCTTTAGACTAGCCATACCGAATACTTGCAATCGTATGTTTTCGCCTCCAGTCACCTAATCGTCCTGGTTGCTCTTCTGTGCACTCTTTTCTAGAGTCTCAACATCTCTTTTATAGTGTGGGGACCAAAACTTGTGTCCAATTCTTCATGATCCCATGGACCATAGCACATCAGGTCCCCCTTTTCTCCACTGACTCCCAGAGTTTGCTGAAATTCCTGTTCATTGCATCAATGACGCTTATCTAAGCATCTCATCCTCTGCTGTCCCCTTCTCCTTCTGCCTTCTATCTTTCCCGACATTGGGGTCTTCTCCCAAAAGCCCTCTCTTCTCATTAGGATACCAAAGTTTTGGAGGTCCAGCTTCAGGAGCTGGCCTTCCAAAAAAGGGTGGTTAGAACTGTAAACTGCCCCAGCTCAGGGTGGGGTGTGTGACAAAAAAACCCACCATGAAACATTTTGTCATGAAAACATCATAAAACATTCCTAGGGCATATTCATGCCAAGAAGACATTCTTTCTCATTGCCATCTTTCACTAATCTTTGCTTACTTTTTCTCCTTCCTTCCTTCCTTCCTTCCTTCCTTCCTTCCTTCCTTCCTTCCTTCCTTCCTTCCTTCCTTCCTTCCTTCCTTCCTTCCTTCCTTCCTTCCTTCCTCCTTCCCTCCCTCCCTCCCTCCCTCACCCATCTTCCTTCCTTCCTTCCTTCCTCCTTTTCTTCCTTCCTTCCTCCTTTTCTTCCTTCATTCATCTTGCTCCTCTGTCCATCCGTCCCTCCCTTCCTTCCCATCTCTCTCCCTCTCTCCCTCCCTCCCTTCTTTTCTTCCTTCCTTCTTTCCAACTTCCTTCCCATCTCTCTCCCTCTCTCCCTCCCTCCCTTCTTTTCTTCCTTCCTTCTTTCCAACTTCCTTCCCATCTCCCTCTCTCCCTCCCACCATTTTTCTGGGCAACATTCAAGATCAAAACCAAATTAAAAACCATAATTTCTATACAACAGGAAATTATTAAAGCAGCAAATGTAGTAGCTATAAAAGCAACACTGAAGCTTTCTGAGCAGAGGGTAGAAAGTTACAATCTCCCAACAATAATCAATAATGCAGAGAGCTCAAGTAACAGATTCTGCACACAGAAAATTCTAAACCGCAGCAGCGTGCAGAGATTAAAAACTTAATCCTTTATTTTGTTCTCCCTCCTCATCTTAAAACAACTTAAGCAAGGGAAGGCAATCACCGACATCTTTGTGGTTGGGGAAGGAGCAGTGAAGAGCTAAAAGAAAAAAAATCTTGACTTCAACTCCCAGCCTTGCTTGGCTGGGGATTTCTGGAAATTGAAGCCGACACATCTTCAAGTTGTGAATTTTTTTTTTAAAAAAACCCCACTGCTCTAAATCTTCCCAGATGAACAAACTCCCAGAATAACAAAGTTGGAAGGGACTTTGGAGGTCTTTTAGTCCAACCTTCTGCTCAAGCAGGAAACCTTATACCATTTCATACAAAGGGTTGTCCAGTCTTGAAAGCATTTCCTGTCAGGAAAGTCCTCCTAAACCCACCCCTAGTCTTCCTTTTAAAAATAAAATCATTATTTAGTCATTGCCTTTTCCCTGGGTTCAATATCAAACAGCTCTGCATTCTTACCCGTAACAACTTTTTCCATATTTGTAGCCTGCTATTATCATTCTCCTAAGTTTTCATTTATTTGCAGGCTAAGCACCCCTGGCTTAAGTGCCAAGGGAGGATGTTCGTCTGAAATGATGCTTGACAGCCTTCCTAGAAAGATGCCATATCTGTCACACTTCTCAATTTAGTTTGTTTCTCCAAAAAAAAAAAAAAAAAAAAATTGTGGAGTTTTTATAGGTGTCGGCACAGGAAACTTTGTAGCGTAGTTCTGGCCGTGTTTGCTCGGTCACAAGTCTTGAACGCGGGAAGCCATCAAGGTGTCTTATCCAGGCATAATGGCCATGTCTGGAATTAGTTGTGGGACGTCCCAAGGGGGCGAACGAGGCGATGAGTTTGTGATTTATTTGTTTTTTTAAAATCTTATTGTCATTGGTTTTAATTTTTTTTAATCTTATTGTTATTGGCTTTATTCTGCCACACGAGCAAGATCGATGCTAGACTCAATGGTACAATGAGGATCATGTAGGAAGTTAGCACCCATCCCTCTTCTAGAAAAATGTAATATCCTAGGAAATATTTAAAAGGCAAAATATTTTCCCTAAAAAAAGAATAGAAACTCAGAAGCAGAAACTCACCTCAGAAGCAGAAGGTCACACCCACCTTTGTTAATGGGTGGTCCATTAAGGCCTGGGCCAGAGTATTCTACATAACAAAGGCCTCTACCCATCTCACCACCTGGCCTGGGAAGATTGCATCAGCCAGCACTCAAGTGAAGCCACGTGGTCCAGAAAAAGCCGACAAAGTTAGCTAAGACCCCGCCCCCTGGGAGTCTGACAGCCAATGGGATACATTTCTTATACAGGAACAGGAAACACTAAGGTGGGGCCCAACAGAGGGTATAAAACCAAGGGTCTCTCAGCATCTTGGCCGTTCTTTTCCTTCACCCAACATCTTGAAGCATCTGATCATCCCTTTTCTCTCAGGAGCTCCAAGCCATGTTGTCCTGTCCACCATTAAACCATCTTTCCAAACAGCCTCCATTTTCCAGTGTCTTTTTTTCCCCAGTTGGAACTGAACCCAGAAGGACATTTCTTCCAACAATCATAAGCGGTTGCATCAAATCTACTCCTACTTGCTGGCTCCCTGTCTTGAGCCACATTGCACCACCAGCTCTACGAAGGCAAGAAGCCTTAGTGAAGGAGGACAACAAGATCACAAGAAACCCACTTCTTCCTGGGCATGCTGATCTTTCTTCTCTATCAATTGGCAGGCTTAAATCCAGGAATGTCAGAATATTCATGAACTGGCAGAGACATGGTAACAAGGTCAGCCAAGGAATGGGTATGGCAACTGGATCAGCCAATGAGGGCTGTTTGGAAACTGAAACTAGAAGGAGCCTTGGCATGGCTCTGTATTAAAGCTCTGAGTGCTGAATCTGAAAACTTGTCTGCAACTCTGAATCAAAACTGAAACTGTTCTCTGCTGTTCTCTCCTCTGCTTGTGTTTTGACTGTAACTGTTACCATGTTGGAAGAATCTGCTGTTGGTATTGTAAGTTTACTTCATGTGTTGTTATCTATATAAAGAAGTTAATGAATCCTGCTGAATCAGTTATCAGTGTGTGCTTTCTGGATTTGATTTTCTGCAATGAACTCTGATAAGGAAGCCCTCTCTGGCCCTCACTCAACTGCTGTCTGACAACTTTGACATCAACCCACAGGAGAAAGCCAAATGGGCTGCTGAACACCCAGATGCAGGCAGTTATGTAGTTGACCCTACACAAAAGGTACTGTTCTGACCGAGGCTTCTCGAGACCTTAATTAAGCACACGCTTAGTTAAAACAACTCTTGTTTTATTTCAGAGCTGGGAATTATGTTCATTCCCAGCCGGTAATGAGTCCCAAACAGTCCCTCGAGATAAGCACCCACCTTTCTTTCCTTTGATTTGCTGCCAAAACTAGAGTGCCAAATGAATTATAAAAACAACTAACCGAAGAGCTTCAAGGATTAATCTGAACAGAACAAATGACTTTGCTTCCTGCAAAGGTTTCTTTACCTTTGCATTTCCTTTATGTCTGATTGGAGGACCAATCACCTCCAAGCCTTACTCTTTAGCTGCCCCTTTTGTCTTAGCTTCCCTCGTCTTCCAGCAGCTCTGCGCACACGCGCACTGGGAACAGGCTCCCCTGGATCCTCGGCCTTGCTGCTGCCAAACTCTAGGGGTTCCGGAGGCAGTACCCCACTCTCAGATGGTCCTGGCCCCATCTCTGCATTGGATGCAGGACCCTCATCTGAGTCCTCTCCAGACTCCCTGACTGGTCCCCATTCTTCCCCACTGTCTGATTCTGCTGCCGGCGAACCACAGGTGCCAGGTTTTGACCTGCCCTGCCAGCATTGGTCAACTCTGAACAGGACCCGTACCCAACATGGTTGTCTGCCAGGACTCATTGTTTAAGTGGGGTCTTGTCTCTACCAGTCAGTGTGACTGTAGTGCTCCTCGACCAAATATCCATCCCATTGTGTCCGAACGTCCATCAAGAGCTTACTCCGGCCCAATGTCTGATTTTTTTTTCAACATAGACCACCCTGCCCTTGAATGACTGGATGGACTGGATATTGACATTTGAACGTCCATGTATTTGCCGTATGCTAAATAAATAAATTGGTTTTATTATTGTGACCTGCCCAGGGATGTGTTCAAGATGGGCAGCCATACAGATCTTTAGGCAAGTGCAGAATGCGACAACTCGCGATGGCCAATTCATTGTTGGGACAACTGACTGCAGGAGAATTCAACGAATACAAAAGTTAAAGTGATTTCAGTGGAACCGTGGCCAATAATGATAAAATCAAGAAAGTCGATCCGGAAATAAAAGAGTTATGAAAATTTTGACGAAAATATGGCTGCCAATAATAAAAGTAACGGAATGAAACAATTAATACAATGTTGAATTATCCAACTTGGGAGAACCAGTGTGGAACTCAGGAGGAGTTTACGGACAGTAAGAATGTCTCAAAGGTACTTTTTTCAGGAGGCAACTGGACTTTCTGGTTTTTTTTCCTTTTGAAGATGTTTCGCTTCTCATCCAAGAAGCTTCTTCAGCTCTGACAGGATAGTGGGGAATTCCTTGCAGACAGCCTTTGAATCTCTATGGATTTTTAGCTACACAATTTGGGGTGAACACCCTTTGAATGGTGTGGGAATAGGAATGGATTTCCAAAAGAATAAAATTGCATACAGGAACTAGGAACACTACTCAGGTGACCCTGAGGACGCAGATAAACCTCCAAGTGGCCTCAATGACCCTCTAAAAGGATGCAAATGACCAGCTGTCTGCAAGGAGTATAAATCCTTGCATTCCGCACCATCCAGTCAGAGCTGAAGAAGCTTCTTGGATGAGAAGCAAAACGTCTTCAAAAGAAAAACTAAAAATTCCAATTGCCTCTTGATAAAGCATCTTTGGGACAACTATGGATGACAGAGAATCTCTACCTAAAGTAAGAATGATTAATCAATAGAACAGCTTGTCTTCCAGAATTGTGGGTGCTCCATTGCTGGAAGTTTTTGAGAAAATATTTCTTTCTGGGATGGTATAAAGTTTCCTACCTTGGGCAGGGGGTTGAATGAGATGACCTCCAATGTCCCTCCAGCCCTATGATTTTATTATGATCAAGCTTGCTCATCCCATATGGACCATCCACTGGATTAAAATTCTTGGTGTCGCAAGTCTACCTTGCCTTAATTTTCAGGCATTTTCTTCTGCAAACAAAAGGATTCTCCATGCATTACATCAATATTTGTCTTTTCCCTTTTATCCCCAATTAGATGTCAGGAGAAGGTTGGCTTACTTGGGGAGGGGGGTGCATAAAACTGTCCATTAGGGAGTTTATTCATTATGTTCACATCACTTTATGATTTTTTAAAATGGCTTTTTAAATATATGCCTATATATCTCCTAATGTAAGCACATTTGTATACCTTTTCTATAATCTATGGATTTTGCAACCTACTCCTCACTGAAGAATGTAAACTAAAAAAATCATAAAAATTGATTTTTGAATAGCTGTTGGTTGTTTCTGGAAGAGCAAATTAGTTTTGTTTGCATTAAAATGCAAGCAGAACCAATTTCTTTACAGTTTCATTCAGTTTTACAATGATTATCTAAACTATGCTGGACCGTTTCCATCATACCAAATACCGTCTTTCCTTCACTCCCCCCTTTTTATTTATTTTTTCCACAGAGGGAGGGAGCGAAACCGTTCCAGTAAACTGGAAAGCTTTCTAACATCTTATAAAAAAATTTTCAGCATGTATAGCCTATTTTTCTTTCCTTAATGAGCTTCGGTTTCCAATAAAAACAGATCAAGTTATAATTTTTAAGGAGAGCATTTCAAACAACTAAAATTATTTTCATGCAATAAAACCGCAATCAGATCTAAACATTTCAAAATAAAAAGAGGTCTGAAGTCTAACTCATGAAGCGACCTCTGCTAAATGAAAATCTCCTAACTTTATAAGGAGGCAGGACAAAGAAGCCATGATTGGAAACTCATCAAGGAGAGAAGCAACTGAGAACTAAGGAGAAATTTCCGTACAGTTAGAACAATTAACCATTGGAACTGCTTGCCTCTAGATGTTGTGGATGCTCCAACACTGGAGGTTTGTAAAAAAAAAAATTGCACAAGCACTTTAGAATAAAATAGAATAACAGAGTTGGAGGGATCCTTGGAGGTCTTCTAGTCCAACCCCCTGCCTAGGCAGGTTATCCAATCTCTTCTTTAAAACCTCCAGTGTTGGAGCATTTACAACTTCTGGAGGCAAGTTGTTCCACTGATTAATTGTCCTGTCAGGAAATTTCTCCTTAGTTTTAGGTCGCTTCTCTCCTTGATTAACAGATAACAGATAATCAGAGTTGGAAGGGACCTTGTAGGTCATCTAGTCCAACCCCTTACCTAAGCAGCAGACCCTACACCATTTCTGACAAATGGCACTCCAATCTCTTCTTGAAAGTCTCAAGTGATGGCACTCCAAGGGCAAACTGCTCCATTGGTTGATTGTTCTCATTGTCAGAAAGTTTCTCCTTATTTCCAGGTTAAATCTCCCCTTGTTCAGTTTCCATCCATTATTCCTTGTCTGGCCTATAGGAGCTTTAGAAAGTAGCTTCACCCCTTCCTCTCTGTGGCAGTCCTTCAAATATTGGAAGACCGCTATCATGTCTCCCCTGATCTTTACTAGACTAGCCAAGCCCAGTTCTTGCAACTGTTTGTTGTATGTTTTAGCCTCCAGTCCCCAAATCATCCTGGTTGCTCTTTGTTATGAACTAATAAAGGCGTTTAATAAAGTTTTAACAACCTTAAGTAAAAAGCAGAGTTCCAATCCTGCACTTCTGATTGGCCGATAATAGCGACATCGGATTGGTCCTTTCTGGGACATCTGATTGGCTGTTAACGGGCCAACTCTCATTGGTTCAAAGGTTTAACACTTCCATGTTTTTCATTGGCTAATAGGACAGCAGCCAACCCTATAAAAGGGCTGCTGCTGCCCTAGGTGATTGCTCTGTTCAGAATGATTAATAAAGAGTTGAAGTTCACTGTTCACTGCCTCGTCTCCGTTCCTTGCACCCATGCGCAGAACTTAACACTCTTCTCTGTACTTTTTCTACAGTCTCAACATCTTTTTTGTAATGTGGTGACCAAAACTGGATGCAGTACTCTAGGTGTGGTCTTACTAAGTCTTTATAGAGTGGTATTAGTACCTCACTTGATCTCAGTTGTATCCCTCTGTTAATACAATTTAGGATTGCATTAGCGTTTTTGGCTGCTGCTGCACACGGTTGGCTCCTATTTAGCTAGTTGTCCACTAAGACTCCAAGATCCCTCTCACAATTCCTCCTATTGAGCCTGGTTTCACCCAGTCTATATGTAGTTTTTCTTGCCTAAGTGTAGGACTTAATTTTTTCTCAAATTAGTTTCCATCCATTGCTTCTTATCCTGCCTTCAGGTGCTTTGGAGAATGGATTGATTCCTTCTTCTTTGTGGCAACCCCTGAGATATTGAAACACTGCTATCATGTCTCCCCTAGTCCTTCTTTTCATGAAACTAGACATACCTCGTTCCGGCAACCCTTCTTCATATGTTTTCTCCTCCAGTCCCCTAATCCTCTTTGTTGCACTTCTCTGCACTCTTTCTAGAGTCTCGACATCTTTTTTACATCATGGCGACCAAAACTTGTCTGAAATGGTATAGGATTTCCTGCTTGAGTAGGGGGTTGGACTAGAAGACCTCCAAGGTCCCTTCCAGCTCTGTTATTCTTTTTTTTTTTTTTTTGCCTGTCTACCTAAAATGAAACTTTTTCTTCACTGAATTCTCAGCGCCACATTAAAAAAAGTTTGCTTTTATACACAGCTTGTGTTTGTTTAATTTGAACAAGGCTTGGGTCAGAACAGCCACTGAGTCCTTCAAGGAAGTTAAGATGATGAGTTTCTACAAAAGAGACAAGTAACTTCACAAATACTATGATGTCATCAGGCAAGTGTCAGGCTTCAAAACCCAAGAAAGACAGGATGTGATTCTTCAGGCAGCTATCTTTATTATTCTTCATCCCCAGACGGAATCTTGCCACACTAAAGTGTGCTAACATTCCTGGAAAACATTTATTTTTATTTATTTATTTTTATTTATTTGATTTGTCAATCGCTTACAAGATAATAGGTATAAGGATAAACATAGTTATGAATACAAGAAATGAGTACATATAAGAAAAATAAAAAGAATCAATAGGACAGGGATGGTAGGCACGTTGGTGCACTTATGCACGCCCCCTACAGACCTCTTAGGAAAGGGGTGAGGTCAATAGTAGACAGTCTAAGGTTAAAGTTTTTGGGGTTTGGGGAAAAAAAACCACAGAGTCAGGTAGAGTTTTCCAGACATTGACCATTCTGTTGCTGAAGTCGTATTTCCTGCAATCAAGTTTGGTGTGATTAACCTTGAGTTTGTATCTATTGTTTGCTCTTGTGTTGTTATGGTTGAAGCTGAAGTATTCGTTGACAGGTAGGACATTGCAATGTATGATTTTATATAAGATCGGACCGAAGGCAGCGTAGTTCTAGGTTTTCTAGGTCTAGAATTTCAAGTCTGGTGGCATAAGGTATTCTACAATGAGTAGAAGAATGGAGAACTCTTCTTGTGAAATATTTCTGGACTTTCTCAACTGTGTTAATATCAGATACATAATGTGGGTTCCAGACTGATGAGCTGAATTTGAGTATTGGTCTGGCAAATGTTTTGTATGCCCTCTGGGAACTCTTAAGGAGGAGCAGTCTTTATCCTCTTTCTTTCACCTGTCTGAATTGAGTTGCTCCACTGGAATACACCCTCTCCTGCCCTCTTCCGCCTGGGAATCGAACTACATAAGTGGTACAAATTCTATGCTTCATAAATCAATATAATTAGTGCTATGATTTAATGGAGAGCCAGTTTGGTATAGCAGTTCTGGTATCAGGCTAGAAACCAGGAGTTGTGAGTTCTAGACCTGCCTTAGGCATCAAAGCCAGCTGAGTGACTTTGGACCAATCATCAGAATACTGTGAGTTGTAATGCTGCCTTAGGCAAGAAACCTAGCTGGGTATCCTTCAGCCAATCAGCAGGAGACTGTGAGTTCGAGTCCTGCCTTAGGCATGAAAGCCAGCCGGGTGTCTTTGGGCCAATCAGCAGGAAACTGTGAGTTCTAGTCCCACCTAAGACACAAAGATGAAGTCCGTGCATCTTATAGTTGCCAACGTTGAGAAATTCTGTTTAACGGTTGAAGCAAACCTCCCCCAGACACCTGCAAAACCTCTAAATTGGGGAGAACAGCTGCAAATGGAGAGCTCTTTGTGTGCATGTCCAGAAGATGGCAGAATTGCGCTCCGAATGAGACTCAAAAGGCAAATTCGGTCTCTGGCCCTTGATTCCTACACCTCTCAGCTCTTCAGAAAAGGCAGCTTCCTGCTGTTTCCCATAAGAATTGACAAGCAGGGGAGGGATGCCATCTTTCAGTTGGACATCCCAGGAAAGTTTGTTCCACCTGCCAGTTTCTTTCCCAGCTCTGCAAGGCTTCCGTTCAGAACTAAGCCATCATTGTGGTAAATAATTCTCTCTCAAGAATATCGATCTCTTTCTACAGTACCCACTTGGGTGCTCTCCAGGTGGCTTAAATAATAATAATAATAAAAAATTCATTTATAGCAGCCCACGATGGCGAAATTGGAGCAGAACCTGGTGAAGAATAACAGACCAGGGCATTAAAAATAGAAGAACAAATGAAAAGTGTCAGAAGAAATGGCTGAATAGCAGTAATTGCTTTTTATCACACGGATAGAAAATTTGTGGGGCTGAACTGTGGGGTCCCAGTGTTTGCGGAGATTGGTTGTTACGTTTCATTACCCATCTAGGGAACATCACCAGTGCTAGAAGCAGAGGGTTTATTTATTTTTTTCTTAATTTCCACATCACGCTGAACAAACGTAACTATAGCTTCAGCTGGGAAAGCGTGAGTACACTAAACAAAGCTAAGTTTGAAAACACTAGAGGACTCCTGAAAGTCTGGCACTCTGACAGATCAGCCATCAACAGACACATAAAGATAAACAACATCTACATACCATTCCAAAGAGACAGTCAAAAACCAAAAAAGAAAAAAAAAGACCAAAACACTTCCATGTCAGTAATCAACACTCAGATAAGCAGATATCAATATCAAGATTACTACTAGAACAACAATCAAGCAGTAAACAATAGAACAATCAAGAAACTACCAACTCAGATAAGCAAACTAATAGTAAACAACAACAACCTAATCAAGGGACCTCTAAGACCATTCCAACCAATAGGACAAGCTACTAGTATATAAAAATAAGAGAAAACCCCACTCCCTTCTAGCACTGATCATGTTACCTGATATGGTAATGAAACGTTTGCAAGAAAACAACCAAGTTCAGGGAGCAGAAAGGACCCCAATTTCATATAATTACATGTTGTGACCTTCTGACAAGGAAAGTCAGATTCAGTTGAGAACCATATTACTAACTTAGCAACTGCAGTGATTTACTTAACAACTATGGCAAGCAAAGTTATAAAATGGGGGCAAAATCCACTTAACAACAGTAATTTTGAGCACAATTGTGGTCATAAGTTGAGGATTACATGTCAAAAAGATTGTTTGATTAAGTTTCTAGTAATAATGAAATGCTCTGAGAATTCAAACCCTGTAATTTTTATTTGATATCCTACCTCTCTGTCTGCACAAGCACACAAGATGGCTTCATCCAAATTTAAAAGCAATATCATTAAAAGAATAGAATAGAATAGAATAGATAGAGTAGAGTAGAGTAGAGTAGAATAGAATAGAATAGAATAGAATAGAATTCTTTATTGGCCAACTGTGACTGGACACACAAAGAATTTGTCTTGGTACAAATGCTCTCAGTGTACATAAAAGAAAAGATACATTCGTCAAGAGTCAAGAATCATCAGGTACAACACTTAATAATAGTCATAGGATACAATAAGCAATCAAAGCATACTAGGAAATAGTCAATATAAATCGTAAGGATACAAGCAACAAAGTTACAGTTATACAGTCACAAGTGGAGGGGAATGGGGGATAAGGAGTGATAAGAAGATTAATAGTAATAGTAGTGCAGAGTTTGTTGGACAGTGTTGAGGGACTTACATATTATTTAAGAGGAATCCAAATAAGGGCAGTGAAAAGCTTGATAATAAAGGCATGCTTTTTCAGGCTGTCTTGAGCTATGCAGGGTTAGGGTTAGCCCCCAGCAGCCCACCCTCGATCCTGACTCTTTGCCCATACAATGGTCAAGGTGATTTACAGCGCTTAAAATGACATTAAAAAGCTTTATGTTCTTGTAGTGAAAAAGGAGGCAACCTTAAAGCTATTGCTGAGATCAAAATCATTTGGACTAATGGTTAAATGTTTGAAAGGGTTTTTGACATATTCTTACTGGGAGAAGCGAGAACCATTGCATCTCCTCAGGGAGAATCCTCCACAGCCCGGAGGCACATCGGAGAAAGTCCTCCCTTGTGTGCTAGATAGTTCAGTTCCTGGCAGCAGAACAGAACAGGGCTGGTTCATATTCACGACTGCAGAGTCTTCGGTGCTTTCTGAGCGTGGTTGTTTCTTTGCGGACATTTCATTACCCAACTAGGTAATGTCATCAGTGATGGTATGAGGGTTTACTCCTTGCTCCTATACTGGTAATCCTCAACTTAAGACCATGATACCTCTGGAGCCCGGGGAGGGCAAAAAATGCCCCCCCTGCTACCGCCGTGGTGCAGGAGGCTGAGTAGGCCATGCTTACCATGGTCACACACCCCCAGCAACTGGGCAGAGAACCAGGTGCTAAATTTTTTGAAGCCCACCCCTGCATGAAAAGCGAAACTTTTTTCCAAAGGAAAAAAAAACCAAGAAAGTCCAGTTGCCTTTCGAAAAAGCATTTTTGGGACAACCATGATGTGGGGGGGGGGAGGGAGGGGATTGAGAATTTCCATAAAGCTTTACTTTTTAGCAAAAGTTGCCAACTAAATTACACAACTGACAGATTAAAAAAAGATTGGGAATAACCAGCAGTAGGCTTTTGTGGGCAATAAGAGCTGGCACCAAGTGAAAGGCATGACTTTTGCATTCTGGCTCCAAACGGACAGATCTGGAGATTTTAGTGAAAATTGAACTAGATCCCACCAGCTTCAAACCTGCCCATTTCTGATTTGGAGCTGTGATTGCAAAGGCGACTTGGTTTCTTTCAAAGATGAAGTTTAAATTTATCACGAGAAAAAGTCCTTCTTCCATCTGGATCCTTTCGTACTGCTAAATTTAGTCTCTCCCTCTCTCCCTGCCTTATGTCAAAAAATAGGTTTTGCAAAATCATTCCGCGTAATGAATGCGTAACGAATGTGTTTTGTTCTGTAAGGTGGGCTGCAGGGTATTTGCCTCAAGTTAAGCAAACATGCACTTAGCCTGGTTTCTGAATTAACCATCAATGCACATTATGCTCACAATTTGCTGGGTGGCTGCACTCAGAACGTGTTCATAAATATTTTTATCACAGCGCAGAGAGTGGTTTCGAGTGGAGGACCATAAAGCTCTGTCCTGGGCCCTGGGCCAATTCAAGATTTTTTTTTTTATTAATGACATAGATGGGAATGATCATCAGATTTGGAAATATGACACAAAACCCAGAGTATTTTGGAGAGAAAGACACAATTCAGGAAAAGCGAGACAAGCTTGCACAGTGGACTGTAATAAATAAGATGGAATTTGATATAGAGGAATATCAAATTCTGTACCTGGGGGCAAAGGTGTCACCTCTGCTAGATGTGACCGACTTTAGGGCATGGTACCATCTCAGTTTCTTAAGCCAAAGAACCAGCATTGTCCAGAGACATTTCCATGGGCAGGTGACCAGCATAACATCACACTGCAGAACAGAGCATGTCAAAACACAGAACACTGTTACCTTCCCTCATATTTATGTGATAACGATTCATCTACAGGTGGTCCTTGACTTAAGGTAAGGGTAAAGGTTCCCCTCGCACATAAGTGCTACACGAGTCCTAGGCTGGGTAGAGCGTGGATGGCCATTGGACCAGATCCCAGATGACTTCGCGCCATTTAAAACAAGACAGACTGGACTTTTTTCTCAAAAAGGCTGCGTTATCTGGGTGGTCTCGTCTGGTCTCCCTCGCGATATCTCGAGCGGTCATAGGAGGCGAGTTGAGCGTTTCGATTTGTAACGCCGATACTGTTGGTGCCGGATCGTCGAGGGTCTCTGGTAGCAGTGCTCTGCTGAGTGCGTCAGCATGGGGAATGGCTTTCCCCGGTCGATGTATCAATCGATAATTATAAGCAGCTAGGAACTCTGACCATCGAGTCATTCTTGGGGACAATATATAGGGAGTTGGTTTGTCCCCAGCGATTATCCCCAATAAAGGTTTGTGGTCGGTTACAATTGTAAATGTCCTTCCATATACATACTCATGGAATTTTTTTACGGCTGACACAATTGCAAGAGCCTCCTTGTCTATTTGTCCATAGTTACGTTCTGCCTGGGATAGAATCTTCGAAAAGTATGCAACGGGAGCCTCATTTCCATTAGGTAGCACATGGCTCAAAATAGCGCCCACCCCAAACAGTGAGGCATCACAAGTTATAACCAAGGGTAATGTTTCATTATATTGCATAAGTACAGAATCAGATGTAAGTAAATCTTTTACATTTCTAAATGCTTTTTCTTCTCGGTAACCCCAAACCCATAATGCTTTCTTATCTAATAACCGGTGTAACGGTTCAGCCACAGTCGCCTTATGCGGTAAAAACACATTGTAGAAATTGATAAGGCCTAAAAATGCTTGAAGATCAGTTTTGTTATGAGGTCTGGGAGCATTTCTAATCGCCCTTAATTTACTCTCAGTTGGGTGAATACCCTGACTATTAATGCGATAACCTAGAAATTCAACACTGTCGGTATACAGATGACATTTATCCCTTTTTACTTTCAATCCCGCTTCTTGGAATTTTTTAAGAACATATTTTAAACAATTCTGCAGAATTTTTTACTAGGAGCTGCAATCAATACGTCATCAAAATACGGAACCACGCCCTTGATTCCCTGTAACAATCGTTCCATTAAACTTTGGAATATTCCCGGGGCCACACTCACCCCGAACTGCAATCGGGTACATTTAAAAGCACCTCTGTGCGTTACTATGGTTTGAGCTTGGGCTGTTTTATCGTCCACGGGCAATTGTTGATAGGCTTGAGTTAAATCTAGCTTAGTGAAAACCTTTCCACCTCCCAGGGAATGAAGGAGGTGCTGCACCACCGGCACTGGATACTGTTGGAGGGCGTGGTTTAGAGTGGCCTGGTAGTCCCCACAGATTCGGATTGACCCATCTGGTTTAATGGGGGTTACAATAGGAGTTTCTCATGGGGAATGATCAATGGGTTGCAGTACCCCTTGTTTAATTAGTTTGTCAAGTTGTTCATCTATCTTGGCCTTAAGGGCGAACGGAACTTGACGGGGCTTTAAACGGATCGGGGCGACCTTAGGGTCGAGGATGAACGAAATTGGGGTCCCCTTATACTCGCCCAGACAATCTGCGAAGACATCGCTGAATTCAGACATAAGATCCTCCTCCCACTCGCAATCACTGACTCGGTTCACGCCGGCTAGCTCGATGCCGAGTGGCGCAAATCATTGGAGGCCCAACAAACTAGGCCTGTCCCTATCGATGATCGTTAGAGGTAAGTATGCCATATGCTTTTTAAACGAGACGCGGACTCGACAAGACCCGACCACAGGGATCCGATTCCCTTGGTAATCTTTAATGATAAGGCGTTGCATTCGAAGGTCTTGGCGTTGGATGGTAGGAATGAGCTGCTTTAATGTCTTCCACGACACCATCAAGAGGGATGATCCCGAATCAACCTCCATGTGGCAGGGTTGGTTCTCTATGGCTACTGTAACTCGAATCGTCTTAGCGTCCAGGGCCGAGGCGTGACCTATAGTGATAGTATGGTGAGCCTCTTCTTTCTGCAATGCTCGATATCTGTAGGAGTGGTTTGCTGGGTCTCGCCTTACAGGACGGTTTCCTGCCGATTGGTGAAAGTTGGTTCCCTTTGAGGCCGGGCTTGGTCCCGGTAGACTGCGACAGACTCGACTGATGTGGCCTCGTTTCCCGCACTGGTGGCAGAGTGCGTCGCGGAATTTGCAGTCTGCCCTGGGATGGTTTGCCCCGCAGCCAGCACAGGGGCGTGAGGTTTTGGGACGAGGGTCCCTGTCGGAACGCAGTCGATGGACCCCTTCTTCGTCGCTGTCTGACGATGAAGAGAGGTCCTCGTCGTGCGTCGTAACGAGCTGCTCTTCCGACTTGGATAAAAGGTCACCAGTCGGTGGGGTCATTGGGTTTCGGCTTCGCCGTAGTTGCGCCACGAACTTTTTGGTCGCCTCAGCAGCAGTGGCTTCGGCGATGGCGTCAGCAAGGCCGATGTCGCCCTTTGCCATTATCTTGCTCTGCACGTTTGGTGCATCTAATCCCAGAATTAGGCGGTCTCTCAATGCTTCATCTAAGTCTGCGAACCCGCAGAGGCCTCCCAAGTGCCGGAGGTCTGCCACGAAGTCAGCCACACTCTCTCCTTTTCGTTGGCTTCGTTGATAGAACTCGTGGCATCTCACGAGTGTGGGTACGGTTGGCACGTAATGGTCTCTCAGGAGAGGTTCGAGGTCGTCCTAGCTTATTGCTTTCACTTCTCGAGGCTTTGCGAGGGCTTTAGCCATTTTAAAGACAGCCGGGCCGCAATACGTCAGGAACAGCGCCTGCTTCTTGGCTGTTGTGGCGTCCTTCAGGTTGTTCGTTTCAAGGAACATCTGAAAGCGATCCATGTAGGATTCCCAATCCTCTTGGGATGGATCGTACGGAGCGGGTGGTATGATGCCGCCGGACATGGCTTCTGTTGGTGGCGCCATTTTTTTACACGTGCTCTGTTTTTCTTCCAAGTTCCTTAAGGTCAGACGTCTCCAAATCCCATCCTCGTCACCAGTGTCATGGATTCAGGCATGGGTAGAATGAATGGAGACAGTCTTAGTTGGTGAACTTTCAACTCTTTATTGCATAGTGACTTCTAACTTGTATAACAACAACTCTGCTTATATAGGTAATGCTAATGTTAAATAACCAATAGGAGCTTGTGAAATGCTAGCTCCAGTACCAATAAGAGTCCTTCGTTAAGGGCCAATCAGATTCTCAGAACCCGACCAATCCGATCTAGCCGCTTAACACCCAATCAGAAGTGCAGGGCCAGAACCCTGCACTTTTCCCCAAGCTTGCCTTTATTCAATTATTTCCATACATAACAAAAGGCACGGGACTGAGTCAGACCAAAACCCCATATGGATACTACCCTTTCAAACCACCCGTGTGAGGAAGGGGAATAACATGGGAGTGAGGGAAGAGGGATAAGCCAGGATCGCAGAGGGAAAAGCTCACCTTGTCAGCTTGTCTTGTTTCTCCGGTGGCCAAGGTCTCCAAAATGCCAAGCTGTCAGCATTTCCCGCCACAAGGCAGCCCCTTTTCTCCTCCACTTGACTGAGCATCTGAAGCCGTGGAAATGAAAAGACCTAGATCACTAGAGGAAGAAGAAGAAAAATATATATATAATAAAGTTTTGTTGTTGTTTTTGTTGCACTGAAAGCCAATCGAGGCATGCAATATTTCCGCCGATGGGACTGAGGTTTCTGTCCCTTTGGCACCCTCCAAACTGCATTGGACCACAGCTCCCATCATTCCCAGCCACTGTCTAGAGCAGGGGTGTCAAACTCAATTTCATTGAGGGCTGCATCAGAGTTATGATTAACCTCGGGGGGGGGGGCTGGGTTTGGGTGTGACCGGGTTGGGCATGGCCAGCTCAATGTCACTCATCAAGGCTCTGTTTTTGGCCATTATGGCCTCCTGCAGCCCTCTGCTACCCAAAACAGAGTGTGGGGAGGCCACCTGTGGGCTCCTTTTTCACTGGCAGAGGGCTGCAGGAGGCTGTCATGGCCAAAAACAGAGACTGGGAGGGACACGTGTGGCCCTCCCGGGTTCCATTTTCACCGACAGAGGCAACGCGGGCTGGTCCTTCATTGTTGTCAGGGTGGCCCCATGGGCCAGATCTAAGCACCCCACCTCCGATCTAGAGCAAGAGTGGTATTCTACCAATTCGGCCTTGTTCGACTCGGTTCGGTCCGGTTTGGCCGAACTGGAAGCTCTGAGGATCATCTGTTAGCAAACCGGTTCGCTCTGACGATCAGCTGCTGGACCTGCCTGCCTAGGCTCCATACTGACCTGGATTTCCTGTTTTTGAAGCTCAGCTGCTTCGTGTGGCACAGCCAATTGCCACGCGTCAGCTGTCGAACACACAGGGAGAATGCGGGATTGCAGGAGAAGGTCGATAGGAAACCCTCTGTGCATGTGCAAAGCGCACGTGGGCAAGGAAAGTGCACCCACCAAGCCATGCCCACAGAAAAACTTGAATCCCACCACTGATTTAGAGGCACTGGGACCCGACACAAAGAATTGGGTATGTCTAGTTTTATGAAAAGAAGGACCAGGGTGACCTGATAGCAGCCTTCCAATATCTCAGGGGTTCCCACAAAGAAGAGGGGATCAAGCTTTTCTCCAAAGCACCTGAAAGCAGGACAAGAAGCAACGGATGGAAACTGACCAAGAAGAGAAGCAACTTCGAATTAAGGAGACATTTCCTGACAGTTAGAATAATTAATCAGTGGAACAATTTGCCTCTAGAAGTTGTGAAAGCTCCAACGCTGAAAGTTTTTAAGAAGAGATTGGACAACCATTTGTCTGAAGTTGTATATTTTTTTCCTGCCTGAGCAAGGGATTGGACTGGAAGACTCCCAACTCCTATTATTCTGTTCTGTTCTTCTTATTCTGGAGTGGAGCAAGCTGAGAAAAGAGAAAGTGTTCTTTAGAAGAATCACCTACGTCTTGTCACACTCAGCACTTCCGTTACCTTCCAGTGTGGCTTGGCAAGACTTCACTCCAATTTGGAAGATGCTGAAACGGCTGCTTTCTTGGGGACCCAATTAGAATGTTAAAGGTCTCTAAGCGATGGACTTTTAATTGTTTCTTTTTTTTCATTCATTAAATGCCGTTTAATGCCGCCACCAAGAGGCAGTTTCGCCCTCATGCCAAGGAAGTGTTCCCCTTCCTTCCCCCCTTCCTCTTCCCTGATCTCCACTTGGAAGGAAAGAGTTAACCTCCAATCCTCAATCTTTGGCTTCTTCCAGTCCTGGAAAGCATCAGCTTTCCTTGCCATTACATCTGTCTTTCCCAAAGACCTGAGCATTAAATGCAAAGATGCCTTTGACATCAGATGCTGCTTGGCTCTTAATAAACATCTGATGAAAAGAAAGAGCGAAGGACCATATGCCAAGGATTATAAATAGGTTAGGCTTAGAGTAGCCACTTTGATTTCAAAGCTGTTTTGTCTGAATACATCAGATTCTGCAGTGGGCTTGGCTAATGGGCAGGGGACCACATCCTTGATCTTTCCTTTGTCTCAAGAAGGCTGCTATCCCTTTCTGCATGTATACCATCAGGGCGCTTTCCCGTAATTAAAATCTATTGCTTCTCCCTTCCTTCATGGAACTCAGAAAACCATTTTTTTTCCTCTGAAAAGTCCTTTCAGGTAGCAATTCAGAGGTGGTATTCAGCAGGTTCTGACCAGTTTTGGAGAACCGGTAGTGGAAATTTTGTGTAGTCCAGAGAACCAGCAGATCCCACCTCTGACTGCCCACCCCCCCCATCTATTTTCCACCTCCCGAGACCCGGCTGGGTCTCCTTTAGTTGCCCTGCACAGGAGAACGGAGCTGGAAAGCAGGTTAGTGGGGTGGGGAGGGAATGGGGATTTTGTGGCAACCTTCTCCTGCCATGCCCACCAAGCCACGCCCACTGAACCAAACCAAGAGAATGGAATGGAATAGAATATGGAAAATAATTGACTAGAATGGAATATAAACAGAATATAGAAAATAATTAAGCAGAATATAGAAAATAATTAAATAGAAGATAGAATAGAAGACAGGAAAGGAAAGATAGGATAGTAAAGGATAGGATAGAAGATAGGATAGAAGATAGGATAGGTTAGGATAGGATAGGATAGGTTGCTTTGCCATTGCTAAGTGAATCTCGTTTTCCCCGCTTGCTTCTCAAAACCCTTTTGGGAAGGCCACAAATAGAATAACAGAGTTGGAAGGGACCTTGGAGGTCTTCTAGTCCGATCCCGCGCTCAAGCATGAAACCCTATACCAGGGGTCTCCAACCTTGGCTCCTGGAAGCCTGGCGGACTTCAACTCCCAGAGTTCCACAGCCAGCTGGCTGTGGAATTCTGGGAGTTGAAGTCCGCCAGGCTTCCAGGAGCCAAGGTTGGAGACCCCTGCCCTATACCATTTCAGACAAATCATTGTGCAATCTCTTCCTAAAACTTCACAACTTCTGAAGGCAAGTTGTTCCACTGATTAATTATTCTAATTGTCAGAGAGACAAACATTGTCCAACACCACAATTCGAAACCTTTAATTCTTTGGCACTCAGCCTTCCTTACAGTCCTTTGCGTTCTGGGATGGTGCAACTCACCTTGAGAAAGATCGGCGGTGCAACTCATCCGGATTCTGCAAAACCGGGGTGACCGTTAGAGGGCCACAAAAGGACATGCTGGTTCACTCTTTAACTCTGTGCTGCCAACTAGTGGCCCCTCAAAGTTTTGCAGATATGCTAATTCTGACTTTGGTATTGGACATGGGCTCTACCCTACGCTGTTCATGTTCTATACAGACTCTGTGGCTAAGGGACAGGTCAGAGAAGTGAGTTTGAACTACAAGGTGATTTTACTTCGCTTTTGTCAGAAGGAGACAAAACATCCTTGCATGACAAAACATTCTCAGAGTGATATTTCACCACTGCTTTGCTGAAATGCAACACTGCGCTATACCGGTTAACCTAGGCTGAACTGCAGAAAGGTCAGGAAGTCTTCAAACTAAAACCAGGTTTAGCTTGATGTACAAACAAAGGCAGCCATCAAAGCTTGAGGCAGGGAAGCTTGCTGAATGAATGTATCCAGGTTTTTGACCTAGACAGATAGTCCTTGCTTAATGACTGATCACTTAGACCGTTTGGATATCCCCAGTGTATTTATGACCCATTTTCGAATTTCTGATGGCCACAACATCCCTGGTCGCACTATTGCATTGTGGGCACTTAAGCAACTGGCTTGCAGATACAGCTGTTTGCAGCATCTGTGATAACTTGATTATAAGTTTTGGCAGGTTTTTTTTTTGGGGGGGGGGCGGACAGTTTTTGGCATTTCGAGTGAAAACAGGTTTGCTTAAAGACCATCACCTTCTTTAACAACTAGAGTTTTGACTTAATGAATATCAGAAGGAAGCCCAGTGTTAGGCCTCTGACTCACCATTAGGTAAAGCTAGCATACAGGTACTCCTTGACTTCCAACCATTTGTTTAAGGACCATTGGAAATTACTGTTGTGATACACTGGCCGCCAGTGCAGCCGGCAGAGGTATCGGACAGTGAGGATGAAATGGAACCAGTCAGGGAGTCTGGAGACGACTCGGACGAGGGTCCTGCGTCCGATCCAGGGATGGGGCCAGGACTATCTGGGAGTGGGGTGCTGACTCTGGAGCCTCCAGCGTCTGGCAGCAGCGAAGCAGAGGACCGAAGGGAGCCTGTTCCCAGTGCGCGTGTGCGCAGAGCTGCTAGAGGGCGAGAGCAGCTGAAACAAAAGAGGTGACTGGGGAGTAAGTCTGGGAGGGGATTGCCCCTCCCATAAGGGATAAAAGTCAGACCTCAGTGATGAAACCTTTGAAGGAAGCAAAGCAGTTCGATAGATTCCGAGTCCTTCTTGAAGCTCTGTGTATTCTGGTCGGGTTTTTTCTGGGACTGTTATAATTAATTTGAATACTTCTGTTTTTGGCAGCATTCCACAGCACTGAGAGGCAGGGGCTTATCTGTTTAAATTAATTTTGGCTGTGAATGAAAATAAATCCCAGCGTTGCATTAAAATAGGTTTTGCTTTCAAAACAAGTTTGTGTTTAATTACGTTTGACGAAGCCTGGCTCAGAACAATTAAAACGAAAAGGAATCACCATGGGCAATGACAAATTGCGACCATTTTTGTTCACACTTACGACTGTTGCAGCATCCTCTTGGGAACCTGGGATGTTCATCATCTGCCCAAATCCTTCCCAGCTGGCTTCCAACGAGCAAAGGAAGAAATCTGGGGGAAGCCAGATTCGCTTAATGACTGCAATGGTTCCCTTAACAACCGCAACCGTTTGCTTCAGGCCGTGGTAAAAATAAGGTCGTAAAATGGAGCGCTATTCACTGCTTCGCTTAGAAGTGGAAATTTGGAGCTCAATTGCGGTCGTACGTCGAGGACTACCCATATACCATTTTTCCCCTCGACCAGCTAATCCTTTCTTACCCCCCCTTCTTCTACCCAATCAAATATCACAGTTGCTTTCTACTCTATCTTTTGCTTTCCCTGCGTAATACGAGCCATCACATTTCATTAGAGCAATGAACGTATTGCTGGCAAATCTCCTGGGGGCTCCCATTGTCCGCCTCCCCCCCCCCAGCCATCTCTGCCTTTCCACCAGCAAGCTGTTATTAGAGCCATTCAACCTGCAATCTATTGAGAAGAGGAGGGGAGGGCAGTGGAGGGGAGAGCCTGAATGAGTCATTCAAGTCACCCCCTTGATGCTGCAGGCTTTGGGAATAGCCGGAGCTGGTCCTTCCTCCATCAGCAGGAGAGAGAGAGAGAGAGCCGAGGGAGGTTTGGACAAGATCCAGAGCCATTGCACCATGCTGGCAAGGGTGGGATTGATGGGCTCAGGAGCCAAGGGTGAGGCTGGCATCAGAAGGATGGGGTCTCCATCCATCCAGAGAAGTCAGAAATGGGTAGGGGCTGAGAAACTTTATGTATTTATTTGGTATGATTTGTCAATCGCTTGCAAGAGAATAGGAGTAAGTATAAACACGAGTAAGAATACAGGAAAATAGGTACAGATAAATGGGGACAATAGGAAAGGGATGGTAGGCACGGTGGTACGCTTATGCCCAAACTGGGAGGGTCCAGTTTGTCTTTCAGCTCAGCTCTCAATTCCCTGGCTGTGTTCAGGTGCATCCTTAACAATCAGGGGAAGGCCTGGCCTGGGAGGCCAGAATTGCTTGGAAAGTTTGTGGCTGGGATGTATGGTTTGAATACAGCTGTTTTGGATAGTTTAGAATTCAGTGGATTGGGCTGTTCCAAAAAAGGGGTTCATTTTATAATCAGGTTAAATTAAATATGCTGTGTGATGGCAGCTATCCTTCCTTCCCTTCCTCCCTCCTTCTCATTTCCATCCCCTTCCTTCCTTATTTCCTTCCTTCCTTCCTTCATCCATCCTCGCTCCCTCCATTTCCTTCCTTCCCTCCCTCCTTCTCATTCCTATCCCCTTCCTTCCTTCCTTCCTTCCTTCCTTCCTGTGGAAATTGGCCATAACACATCAATCAAAACTTCAGGGTTTTTTTTTACATGCATTACATGAGCAATGCACATAAAAAATCATGTTGTCCTGGGCACCATTTTGACTTTTTTGACCACATCCTGTAGATCACCCTGATTCCACCATACCTATCATGGAAAAGCAGTATTCTTCCAAGCCAAGGTCTCAGCCTCTGTGAATTTTCGGAGACCACATTCCAAAACAGAGTCAGGACCTGGGTTAAAAACCAAAATTGCTTTAATTTTCTCTGAGTTTTACAGTCTGATAAATTCTGATTAAAATACAGGCATATTTCGGAGTTATTGCAAGTTCAGTTCCAGACCACTGCAATAAAGTGAATATTGCAATAAAGTGAGTCACACAATTTTGTTTTGGTTTCCCAGTGCATATAAAAGTTCTGTTTATCTTATATCCTAGTCTATTACGTGTGCAATAGTGTCTAAGAAAAGCACATGACTTAATTAAAAATACTGTATGGCTAAAAATGCTAATCGTGACCTAAGCCTTCAGCAAGTCGTAATTTTTTTGCTGGTGGAAATCCTTGTTAAAAAAACACACACACAACATCTGGGAAGCTAAAGGAAAACACAATAAAATGAGGTGTGCTTTTATTGTGGAGCTAAACTAGAGGTGTTTACAGAGAAGTCCAAAAGGGGAGCAAATTAGAAGATTGGTGTCACGTTGTTGTTTTAGAAACTCAACCTCTTTTATACGTGCATCACAATGTCGTACGCACACACATAAAAGGGGCGAGGATTGCACTGTGACAACACAGTGCTGCTTTTGGTCTGTAGAGATTCTCCGTCATCCAGGTCATTGTTGTCCCAAAATTTTTTCAGGGGGCAACTGGACTTTCTTGTTTTTCTTTTGAAGATGTTTTGCTTCTCATCCAAGGAGCTTCTTCAGCTCTGACAGAATAGAATCCTTCTTTTCCCCACTATCCTGTCAGAGCTGAAGAAGCTTCTTGGATGAGAAGTGAAATGTCTTCAAAAGAAAAAAACCAGAAAGTCGAGTTGCCTCCTGAAAAAAGCACCTCCCTTATGTCCCTTAGATCAAAGATTCAAATCCTTCCAATGCTCCTCAGTTAATGGGATAAAAAAGGGGGATGGAAAGGTCCCCTTTGAATTTAGCTTCTGAGGTCTTTGAGGGCCGTTGGGATCATGGAATCCTAGTGGATCATTATTATGTCCTCCTCGTCACTTTCCTTTTTAACCAGCGGCAAACCTGCTTGACCAAGACACAGTGAAGAACTCTTGTTTCATTTATTGTGATCAGCAGGGAGAAGCTATCAAAGTTCTCTCCAAAGTTTATTCTTATACCTATTCTCTTGTAAGAGATTGACAAATCAAATCAATCAATCAATCAATAAAGTTCCTGCTTGAGCAGCGGGCTGGACTAGAAGACCTCCAAGTCCCTTCCCATTCTATTCTATTCTATTCTATTCTATTCTATTCTATTCTATTCTATTCTATTCTATTCTATTCTATTCCATTCCATTCCATTCCATTCCATTCCATTCCATTCCATTCCATTCCATTCTACTGTATTTGTATTCTATTTCTACTCCTCTTCTCTTCTCTTCTCTTCTCTTCTCTTCTCTTCTCTTCTCTTCTCTTCTCTTCTCTCCTCTCCTCTCCTCTCCTCTCCTCTCCACTCATATTCTCTCCTCTTCTCTCCCCTTCTTTTCCTATTCTATTCCATTCCATTCCATTCCATTCCATTCCATTCTACTGTATTTGTATTCTATTTCTACTCCTCTTCTCTTCTCTTCTCTTCTCTTCTCTTCTCTTCTCTTCTCTCCCCTTCTCTTCTCTTCTCTTCTCTTCTCTTCTCTTCTCTTCTCTTCTCTTCTCTCCCCTTCTTTTCCTATTCCATTCCATTCCATTCCATTCCATTCTACTGTATTTGTATTCTATTTCTACTCCTCTTCTCTTCTCTTCTCTTCTCTTCTCTTCTCTTCTCTTCTCTTCTCTTCTCTTCTCTTCTCTTCTCTCCTCTCCTCTCCTCTTCTCTTCTCTTCTCTTCTCTTCTCTTCTCTTCTCTTCTCTTCTCTTCTCTCCCCTTCTTTTCCTATTCCATTCCATTCCATTCCATTCCATTCCATTCCATTCCATTCCATTCTACTGTATTTGTATTCTATTTCTACTCTTCTCTTCTCTTCTCTTCTCTTCTCTTCTCTTCTCTTCTCTTCTCTTCTCTTCTCTTCTCTTCTCTTCTCTTCTCTTCTCTTCTCTTCTCTTCTCTTCCGATCTAATCCGATCCTGATTTCTCATTGGCTGAGGTATTTTGAAGTTACCCTCTTTCCAACCGCCTTCTACCTATTTCCTGCTACCCTCCACAAACATGCCCAATCATACATTGCACGTGCATTAAAATGAGCCGACAATATATGCAAAGTGTCGTGTCCGCAAAAAGACGCCAGGAGTCGGTGACTACGTTTCAAGCTCTTTATTTAACAGTTGTGAACCGAACCAGCGAAAAGGAAAAAGCCCGCGGCTTTTATCCTTTTCGCTGCGGCGGCCGCGGCCAATGGCAGCGATTCAAGTCTCCCGCTCTTGGAGTGAGCCAATCGCGGGAGACCTAAAACGGGCCAATCGGCGCGGCTCGCCTGGCCAATCAGAAATCCCCGCGCTTTAGCCAATCAAAGCGCGGGGATTTCGAGTATGTAAATTAAGGACAGAACACCCCTCCCCTCTTGGTATAGTCCTTACGTTGCGTAGTCACGTAGGTAGGCGGGGCTCCGTCTAGTCCTACTTGACCTGTGCAACTTAGTTGCAAGCTGGATTTCAGCCGGAGCGGTCATGTTTTTGGCTGCTCCCTCTTCTGTGCGAACCGGTTGGATGATCGGGCCGGTTCCTTCTCCGTGGCTCCCACCTGGGCCTTCCGGGTTGGTTGAGCTACGGGTTTCGTCGCTCCCGCTTGGTTTCTCCGAGTTGGTTGAGCTGGCTAGGTGGTTCTTCTCTGGTGGGGAATCGCGATGGCTGCGTTCCGGTAAGTACTGCTGGTTTATTTTTTCTTGCGTTTGCTTATTCGGGTATTCCCTCTCCCCTTGGTTCGTGTTTTGGGGGTTGAGCTCTGTTGCTGTTCGTGACCTGAGCTGGTCAATGTGCCATTTCCAGGCTCGCCCATCTGTGGTTTGGAGCCGGTAGGATCGTGGGCCTGTGATTTGGGTGATGACGGCTGGGATCCATAGGGGGTCCCCCGTCAGGTTTTTCGCGTACACTAAGTCGCCGGGTGCGAATGTTCGGTATTTTGTACTTGAGTCTGGGGGCCGCTCCGGGTTATATGTTGGGTGTAACCTGTCGAGTGGGGACCTCAGCTTCCTTCCCATTAGTAACTCGGCTGGGCTTTTGTTGGTAGTGGTGTTCGGGGTGATATGTTGTATAAGGAAGAGTTTATTGATTTTGTCGTTGATCTCCCCGTGGTCCATTTTCCGGATGGTTTTTTTGGTAAATTGTACCATCCGTTCCGCCCTACCGTTCGCCGCCGGATGCGCCGGTGCTGTTAATGCGTGGCGGATGCCCCTCTCCACCAGAAATCTCTCGAAGTCGAGGGAAGTAAACTGGGGCCCGTTGTCGGAGACGACGACGTCTGGGAGGCCGTGTGTTGCAAAGAGTTTGCAAAGTTCTTTGATTACGGCCTCCGTGGTAGTAGATTTCATGTCGCTTACCTCCAACCAGTTGGAGTAAGCGTCAACTGTTATTAGAAAGGTATGCCCATTCGTGGGACCGGCAAAGTCTAAATGGATTCTGGACCAGGGCCCCCTTGGTGTTTCCCACTCCAGGATGGGTGCTGCGGGTGGGCTGGGTCTGGTCTCCTGGCATCGTTGGCACCTAGCTACCCATGCTTCTATCTGCTTGTCCATCCCTGGCCACCAAGCGTAACTCCTGGCCAGGGCTTTAGTTCTGACGATGCCAGGATGCCCCTCATGCAACATCTCTAAAACCTTCCCTTGCAGCCTGTCCGGGATGACCACCCTGTCACCCCATAAGATACACCCCTTAAGTAGCGAGAGTTCGGTCTGGCGGTTTCTGAATGTCTTAACGGATTCGTCATTGTCCCTTTCAGGCCAACCTTTTTCCAACCAATGTAAAATCCGCGCCAGACGCCTGTCTCTAATAGTTTCCCGGGCAATGTCTGACGCGGTAATGGGTAGGTTGGGCAGGTTTTCGATGTTAAGGGTGTTTGTCGTTGGTGCTGGGTCAGGATCAGAGTCTGGTAAAGGCGAGCGGCTTAAAGCGTCCGCGTGCGAAATTTTCTTAGCCGGCTTGTGTATCAGTTCGTAGCTGTAGGCTGCCAGGAACTCGGACCACCTTGTCATCCGGGGCGACAAAATGTTCGGGGTGGCTCGATTTCCTGCAAGAATGCCCAGCAACGGCTTATGGTCTGTCACAATGATAAAAGGGCGGCCGTAAAGGTATTCGTGGAACCGCTTAACGGCGGCAACTATAGCCAAGGCTTCTTTGTCCAGCTGGCTATAGTTCCGCTCCGGTTTGGTTAGAGTCCTGGAAAAGAACGCGATGGGTGCTTCTCTTTTGTCTGGGAGGGTATGGCTGAGGACAGCGCCGACGCCGAAAGGTGATGCGTCGCAAGTGACGGCCAGGGGCAAGGTTTCGCTGAATTGGATCAGGACGGCGTCGGAGGTGAGGAGGTCTTTAGTTTTTTGGAAGGCGGCTTGCTCCCGTCTTCCCCAAGTCCAGGTTGCCGCTTTATCCAGGAGCCTATGCAAAGGCTCCGCCGCCGTTGCCTTTTGGGGTAGGAAGACATTATAAAAATTCAGCAACCCCAAGAAAGCCTGTAATTCCGTCTTAGACCTAGGGGTGGGGGCCTCTTTGATAGCTTTCACTTTTTTAATTGTGGGGTGAATGCCATGCCGGTCTAGAAGGTAGCCCAAGAATTCCACTCGCTCCGTGCACAGTTGGCATTTTTCCCGTTTTACTTTAAGTCCCGTTACTTTAAATTTTGTTAAGACCTCTCTGAGTTGGTTTTCTAATTCGGCTTCATTTGGCGCCGCCACTAATACGTCATCGAAATAGGGCACCACCCCCTTGATGCCCTGCAGCAAACGTTCCATCAGGCTCTGAAAGATGCCTGGTGCCACGCTGACTCCGAACTGGAATCGGTTGCACTTGAAGGCCCCCCGATGGGTAACGATGGTCTGGGCTTCCGCTGTTTTTTCGTCGACCGGCAACTGTTGGTATGCCTGGGCGAGATCGAGCTTGGCAAAGACCTTGCCCCCTCCCAGTGAGTGCAGTAGGTGTTGCACGATTGGGACGGGGTAGGCGCTTTGTTGCAACGCGCCATTTAGGGTGGCCTTATAGTCCCCACAAATTCTCACGGACCCGTCTGGCTTGACCGGGGTCACTATAGGGGTCTCCCATCTGGCATGGTCTATTGGCTGCAACACCCCCTGTTCGACGAGCTTGTCAATCTGCTCGTCGATCTTAGGTTTTAGGGCGAATGGCAGCCGCCTAGGTTTAAATCGCTTGGGGGGAACCCTAGGGTCTAGGTCAAATGAGATAAGGGGCCCCTGGTACTTGCCCAGGCTTCCGTCGAAGACCTCCCGGAAATCCTGGGCTAGCCGCTGTTCCCAACCGTTGTCGGCGACGTGGTTGACTCCTGTTAGCGCGATGTCGAGCGGGGCGAACCATTGAAGGCCCAGCAGGCTTGGGCGGTCGCGATCGACGATTGTGAGTGGGAGTTGTTCGGTGTGGCCCTTATAAGTCACATTAAAGTTCCTGGTGCCCACTACCGGGACGCGGTTTCCCTGGTAGTCTTTTATAATAAGTCTTTGGGCATTTATGTTCCTTTTACGGAGGGTGGGCACTAATCGTTTTATCTCGTGCCATGCAATCATGGAGAGGTAGGACCCGGAGTCCACCTCCATCTTGCATGGTTGGCCCTCAATATGGACTTCTACGTGTACCTTTCTGGCGCCGTCGGAGATGGCGTGGCCGATGGTTACCGTCTGGTGGGTTTCTTCCTTGCGCCGACTGTCGCCGCCTCTTGAGGGTCGCTGGATTCGGTCCCACCGGCCGTCCGAATGGCGATCTCTGGTCCTGGGCGGGGGGCTTTCCTTTTTACGATCGTGTTGGTCCCATCTGGGTGGACTGCGAGTCTTCTTTTGGCGGCAAACGCGAGCGATGTGTCCCCTTTTTTCACAATGCCGACAGATAGAGTCAAAAAATTGGCATTCTGATCTGGGGTGGTCGCCGCCGCAACCGGCACAGTTGGTCCTCGACCTACGACCTCTTCGGTTCTGTTGGTCGCTGCGCCCCGTCTGCACGCAATGTATGTCCTCCTCGTCTTCTGACGTGCTGGATGCAGACTGGAATTCTCCGTAGTGTGCGGTTGATTCGTTTTTTGGGTCGGCCGACCTTGCCGGGTTGTTGTTTCCGCCCTTCGCGTCTGATTTTCGCATGCTGTCAGCGGAAGTGCGGGTTGCTTCTGCGGCTGCGGCTGCGGTGAGGGCGTCTGCTAGGCTGATGTCGCCCTTAGCCATAAGCCGGCTCTGGAGTGCAGGGTCCCATAGGCCGAGTACGAATCGGTCTCTTAGGAGGCTGTTCAGACCTTCAAATTCGCAGAGTCCTCCTAGGCGCCGCAGTTCTGCGACGAAATCGCTCAGTTTTTCGCCCGGTTTCTGGTCCCGCCGGTAAAATTCGTTGCGCCGGATCAGGATGGGGACCTCGGGGGCGTAATGGCGCCGCAGGATAGGTTCGAGGACGTCCCAGTCCATGGCGGTTGCGTCGGCCGGCTTGGCCAATGCTTTGGCCATCTGGAAAACTTCGGTTCCGCAATGGGTGAGGAAAACGGCGCGTTTTAGCGGGCCCGGGGCGTCCTTCATTCCGGTGCACTTGAGGTACATGCGGAAACGGTCTGAGAACGATTCCCAGTCCTCGGTGGCGGGGTTGAAGGGGGCGGGCGGTGCTATTTTCGCCATTTCGGTGCTGAACTGGCTCTTGTTGGACACGGGGTTCGGTTCAGGGTCGGGATCCCATCCTCGTCGCCAGTGTCGTGTCCGCAAAAAGACGCCAGGAGTCGGTGACTACGTTTCAAGCTCTTTATTTAACAGTTGTGAACCGAACCAGCGAAAAGGAAAAAGCCTGCGGCTTTTATCCTTTTCGCTGCGGCGGCCGCGGCCAATGGCAGCGATTCAAGTCTCCCGCTCTTGGAGTGAGCCAATCGCGGGAGACCTAAAACGGGCCAATCGGCGCGGCTCGCCTGGCCAATCAGAAATCCCCGCGCTTTAGCCAATCAAAGCGCGGGGATTTCGAGTATGTAAATTAAGGACAGAACACAAAGTATGTCAGTTAATATTCAATAGCATATTAAGCATGCTCTGTTACCTTGCATGCAACTTCTTATGGTTGGGCTATAGGACAGTCCTTGGAGCTGCAGGGGCTTTCCTGTTATTTAACTATTTATGTTTGCGGTTAAGCTAGCTATTTCCTCTTACAGTTTTGTCCCTTCACTCACTCCTACAATTCATTCAAATTTGAACCAGCGGTGTGTGGCAGCTGCCAAAAAAGCCAACACGGTCCTAGGTTGCATTAACAGAGAGATAGTGGTTAACTCACTGCATGCTTCAGAGTTTGATTCACAATGTCTCAAGATTGACTCGGCCTTCCGTCCTTTACCGAGGTTGGTAAAATGAGGACCCAGATTATTGGGGGCAATATGCTGACTCTATAAACTACTTAGAGAGGGCTGTAAAGCACTGTGAAGCGGTATATAAGTCTAGGTGCTCTTGTTGTTCCATTCAATCTTCAGTTTTCATAAAGCTTTTCTAAGAGCCGTGGTGGTACAATGGTTTGAATGCAGTATTGAAGGCTGACTCTGACCAGAGCCAGAAGTTCAATCTTGACTAGCTCAAGTTTGACTCGTCCTTCCGTCCTTTACCGAGGTCAGTAAAATGAGGATCCAGATTATTGGGGCCAATATGCTGACTCTATAAACTGTTTAGACAGGGCTGTAAACCATTGTGAAGCGGTATATAAGTCTAACTCTAAGGACTATCGCTACTGCTATAGAATCAAGATCACAGGAAGGGTTAATACCACATTATAATGCCTTGGTAAGACCATATTTGAAACATTGAGTCCAAAGTTGGTTGCCACAATATAAAAAAAGGATGGTGAGAATTTGGAATGAATGCAAAAAGATGAGTAGGGAACTGGAGGCTAAAACAAATGAAGAACGGTTGCAAGTACTGGGCATGGCTACTCTAGTGAAGAGAAGGACCAGGGGAGACAGGATAGCAGTCTTCCAATTTCTGAAGGGTTGCCAGAAAGAGGAAGCTATCCTCCAAAGCACCTGAAGGCAGGACAAGAAGCAATGGATGGAAACAAATCAAGGAGAGAAGTAACTTAGAAATAGGGAGAAATTTCTTGACAGTCAGCACAATCGAACAATGGAAGGACTTGTTTCCAGAAGTTCTGAATGCTCCAACACTGGAGGTATTTAAGAAGAGATTGGAGAGCCATCTGTCTGGAATGGTATAAGGTTTCCCGCACCTGAGCAAGGGGTTGGACTGGATGACCTCCAAGGTCCCTTCCAACTCTGTTAGTCTGTTAAGGACACAACCTGGCAAGGAATACATAATCCGTAGCACAGGTAAAAACCAGGTATCTGTCCATTGCGGCTTGCTGGTTGTCCTTTGTAGCCTTCAGACCCTGCAACTTCCTGGATTTTCTCCTTCCCGAGTCTTAATCAGCTCCGACTCTTCTGTGCGTTTCAAGATCAGCCAAGGTTGGCTCGTCGGATTAATCTCCAGGTTGAAATACTTTTCCCGTTCTGTCGAATTATAAATCATTATTAAGTGATGACGTTATGAGGTTGTGAGCTGCGCCGGAGGTTTCGGGGACTCACATCTGGCCTGGACTTCAAATCCTGCCCTTCTGTGCTGGGGGTGATAAACTGTGAGGCTTGTCTACTGGAGGAGGAGGCAGGTGGAGCCCACCTGGCTGCAGGTATTTGGGTTTTGGGTTTCTTTTTTCTTTTTTGCAAAAAAAAAAAAAGAAGAAGAAGAAGAAGGTGGAGCTGGTGGACTTCTGGGCTTGGATGCCTCCATCTTCCACCTGTGGATTCTTCCTGTCGGCCTAAGGAGGGGTTGTGTCAGCGGGAACGCCCCTCCCCCCACCACAGGGGTGTCTCCCCTTCTTTTCGGGATTGGATGGCTGCCATTCACTTCTGTGGCAGAAATATTTCCTCCACCCAAAAGTAGAAACCAAATAGTGTTCAATTCAGTGCAGTTGGGAGAAACAATTTTGAGGATGGTGGGAAAGAGGACCACGTTGCCTGAGAATTATGAAAAACATCCAGATGGGTAGCTTTGATGTAGTGCTTCTAACCTCTTCCTTTCCCTTCCTTTCCTCTTTTCTTCCGATCTACCAACAACCCAACCATCCATCTATTTGTCCATCCACCTATTGCTCTCCTTCCTTCCTTCCTTCCTTCCTTCCTTCCTTCCTTCCTTCCTTCCTTCCTTCCTTCCTTCCTTCCTTCCTTCCTTCCTTCCTTCCTTCCTTCCTTCTCCCCTCCAACTTTGTTCTTTTTTCCCTCCCATCCATTCACTCATCTTCCTTCCTTCTTTTCTTTCTTCCTTCTTCCATCCTTCTTCCTTCCTTCCTCCCATCCATTCACCCATCTTCCTTTCTTCTTCTATCCTTCTTCCTTCTTTCCTCCCATCCACTCACTCATCTTCCTTCCTTCTTCTATCCATCCATCCTTCCTTCCTTCCTTCCTCCCTCCCTCCCTCCAATCCACTCACTCATCTTCCTTCCTTCCTTCCTTCCTTCCTTCCTTCCTTCCTTCCTTCCTTCCTTCCTTCCTTCCTTCCTTCCTCCCTCCCTCCCTCCCTCCCTCCCTCCCTCCCTCCCTCCCTCCCATCCACTCACTCATCTTCCTTCCTTCTTCTATCCTTCTTCCTTCTTTCCTTTCCTTCCTTCCTCCCATCCACCCATCCACCCATCCATCCACCCATCTTCCTCCCTCCCTCCCTTCTCTTTCCTTCCCCTGCTCTTAACCCCAGTAAGGGAGAAGTTCCACTTTCCGGCGGTTTCAGTCACGGAGAACCTGCAGAATTCATCCCAAACCCACCTGCCTGTACAAACCCCACTCTTCTTATCCCTTGGCACTGAAACTTCCCCGCTTCGACCTCTTGCACTAAGACCCTCCCTGGCCTTCCAATCTTCTCTGCCCAGGCAGGAGAAGCCCCGGAGAGCCAAACTTTTAAGAGAGCCGAAGGAATCCAGGCCGCCAGACGGATTCCACGATGGCAGCAGATGGAGGGCTCTGCGTCGCCTGCCTGCCTGCCTGCCTCTGTGGGCTTCTGGATGCTTGTCAGCTCCGCTTGGTGGTGCTGACAGAGCTGCACCAGACTTGGGCCTGGCTGCCCTGCCAAATCCTCCTGGACTGGGCGCTTGTCCCATCCTCAACCTTGTTGCCCGTCTCATCTCGCTGACAGCAATGGAATCTCATGGAAACTGGGCCCGGGGGGGGGGGCGGCGGGGGAAGACACAGCGCCTTCAGAAGGCTGCAGGCACCCTTTGAAGGCGGCCCGCCTCAATGTGGGGCTGCCCATCTCCTCCTCCTCCCTCACCCTTCTCGTCTTCTAGGAGAGCTGGAAGTTTGCCCAGCCCATAATAGTCCTCGCCTCTCCTTCCCCCCTCAGAAGAGCATCATCAGCTCCTCTGAAAGAGGCCTGGGTTCATCTAGGATGACGACACCAGCATGACCAAGGAATGACCCTCGACGCAGGGCAGGGGAAGGCGTGCACCTGCCCCACCGCACCGCCCGGTCCCAGGGAGAGAGGTGAGGGCTCCAAGGCGGCTGGCAGCGGAGAGACAGCAGGGCCAGGAGACAGCTGAAAGCTCGGCCTGACCTTTCGAATTCCTTTGCTACCATCTGGAAGGAGGGAAAACAGAGTCGCTTCTTTCATAGCTCTCAAACAAGGAGATCGTGGTTTGTAGGGGGAGATCGTGGCCAAGGGGGAGAACTTCCCCTCGGGGGCCCAAAAATGGATGCTCAGGCAGGCAGGCAAGCCTCAAACTCTTCACCGGCTGCAAAAGGGAGTCCTCCACTTAGGACCGCACCACATTTCTGTGGTGGCGAGATGTTTGTTCCATGGGGTTTGGCCCCATTTGGAGACCTTCCTGGGGCCACAGTCCAGTGGTGGGATTAAAAAAAAAAGTTTTTGTTTTTTTTTTAAAAATCAACTTTATTAGTCTTTTAGGTCTTTTAAAAACAAAAAGATAATCATTACATTCACAGTTCTGTGACATCAATCTCATACATTTCTATCTTTGGTGCATATTTACAAATGTATAATTTGTGCAAATATATACATTTAATTTATACATGGCTTATCTTAAAGTCCTTCATTTTCCCTCTGTCTTAATTCAATCCAATTATACCATTTTCCCCAGATTTTGTAATTTTCGGACTCATCTTTCTCTTGTAACATTAAGGTCAGTTTGTCCATTTCAGCACATGTCATAATTTTTTGAATGATCAATTCATCTAGGGGAATACAGGTGTGCTGTATTCAAATTTTTTTTTTACTACCAGTTCTGTGGGTGTGGCTTGGTGGGCATGGCAGGGGAAGGATACTATAAAATCCCCTTTCTCTCCCCACCCCACTAACCTGCTTTCCAGCTCCGTTCTCCTCTGCGGGGGCAACCAAAGAAGACCCAGCCGATCAGCTGGGACTCATCAGGCAGAGAATAGAGGGGAGTCAGAGATGGGATTTGCCATTTCTCCAAAGTACTCAAAATGTCCGCTACTGGTTCTCCAGAACTGGTTGGAATCTGATGAATTGAATACCACCTCTTCCACAGTTGTTAAATGAATCGGTGCAGTCAATAAGTTAGTAATCCAGTTGTTAAGTGAATCTGGTTTCCCCATTGACTTTGTTCGTCGGACGGTCACAAAAAAAGGATCCCACGACTCTGCAACGGTCATAAATACGAACCAATTGCCAAGCATCTGAATTTTGATCACATGATCACGGGGATACTGCAACAGCTATGACCCTGAAAAATGGTCAGGTTGCTTTTTCCGATGCTGTTGTAACTTTGAACAGTCACTAAATGAACTGATGTAAGACGAGGACTGCTGAGAATGCTGGAGGAATACTAGCCTTTGTCTACAGAAGAGTGTTTCTTGGTAATCTTAAGGTGTGCGGGCTTTATTTCCCCCCATGCTGGTTGGGGAATTCTGGGAGCTGAAGTCCATCCATCTTCAAGCCAGCTGGCTGGGGAATTCTGGGGGTTTATTTATTGATCAAATTTAGAAACTGCCCATCTCCATCACAGCCTAGATGTCAGGATTCTGGCAGTTATTCCAATTAAATCACGAGTTTTAAGCCAAACTTCCAAAATTTCAAAAGGATTTATTGGGAGTTAACATGTCCAGCACTGCCTGGGTGTAGCCGACTCTGAGACACATCATTCCTTGTCACCCTTGACCCTGGTCTTCCCTCACCCCCTGGGTGTATCATAATTCATATTCTCCAATAGGACACATCCATAGCCAAGAGTCATCAATCATGCTCTCCAGTTAGAATTTTGCGCAGCAGAAACATCAGTTACCTAGTTACTATCTTTGAAAACTATTTATGGAATGCACTTTCAATTTCCAAGTTGCCACACTGCTCTTTCAAACCCCCTTTCCCACCTCCCTTTCTGTTGGCAACTCTAAAAAGGCCATAGAAATATTTTATGAGTTGACACTAGAGCTAAGGAGAAATTTCTTGACAGTGAGAACAATTAACCAGTGGAACGACTTGCCTCCAGAAGTAGTGGGTGCTTGTTGAGGTAATTTCCCGTTAGGAGAATGAGCACACACAGGGAGACGTAGTGAGAGTGGTGAAGAATAACACACAACCAGCATACAGATACATTGTATAGTAAAATGTAGGTTTTTACTTCCAGTAAACGGTTAAGCAAAGTCCAAACACGGTCCAAGTCATTCATGGTTAAAGCAGTCAGTTTTCAGTCCAGGAATAATCCAAATAACAAAGTCCAATATTAAAAACAGTTCAGTAACAGACTTACATCAAATCCAAGACTAATGATGATCAGCAACAGTCAATGCAGGAACAGCAACACTCTCAGCAACAGGACAGAACAGCCCAGGTTTCTAGCTCCATCTTATGGCCATTTGAGGAACCACACCCAATTACAATTTTAGCATTCCCTTAAAGAGACAGTATTAAAATGTCTATCCTGGTTTATATATTTTCCAACCCAACTGTTAGGTGACTTACATTCCTAACAGTGTTCCATCACTGGAAGTTTTAAAGAAGAGATTGGACAACCATTTGTCTGAAATGAAAAAGGTTTTTTTGCTTGAGCAGGGGGCTGGACTAGAAGACCTCCAGGATCCCTTCCAACTCCATTATTCCATTATTCTGTTACAAATGCCCTTTTGACCAGTTTCTCAATCTTGGCAACTTTAAGAATAGCGAACTTCCAGAATTCTTAAAGCTGCCAGGGTTGAAGAATGCCAAAGATCATCCAAAGTTACGTTCACATGACACTCTTAATCAACATGGAATTCACTCATCTTCGATAACCCAATCATAAGTTAGATGGATTTGCGCAATAAAGACTGCTCAAGGGGTCCCAAAAGTGCTTTTTCAAGGAGGCAACTGGATTTCCTTGTTTCTTCTTTCGAAGACGTTTCGCTTCTCATCCAAGAAGCTTCTTCAGCTCTGACAAGACGATGGGGAATGGAAAGATTTATACTCCTTGCAGACAGCTGGTCATTTGCATCTTTTTAGAGGGTCGTTGAGGCCACTTGGACATTTATCTGTGTCCTCAGAGGTCACCTGAGTAGTGCCAATGGTTCCTGTAGTCTGCAATTTTTCCTCTGGAAATCTATTCTTACTCCCACACCATTCCCAGGGTGTTCATCCCAAACTGTACGTCTAAAAGTCTGTACAAGTCAGAGCTGAAGAAGCTTCTTGGATGAGAAGCGAAATGTCTTCAAAAGAAAAAAAAAACAGGACAGTCTGGTTACCTCCTGAAAAAACATCTTGGGACAACCATGACCTGAATGACTGAGAAATGTTGATGCTCTCTTCTGGTATAAACCCTCTTCTAAATCCTCCCTTCTCCTCCCGGTGACACTGGGTGGCGCCATTTGCTTTTTCCTCCCATGCCAAGGCTACAGTCTCTCTAGCATAACCGATCACGCAGCTGGTGCAGGGCAAAAGCCCCCAGCTGGTGAGCCATTTCCACTGGCACTCATAATTCACAGGAATTAGCCTGCCATCTGTTTTATAGCTGTTGGAACCGCTGTCACCCAGCTGGTCCTTTACAAATGGCACAATGTTGGGCATGGCCTAACCTGGCTCTGGCACTTCGCCATTGCCCTCCCCGTGCCTTTGCCAGTGCTCTCGGCTTGGTGGTCTCCCCAGAAAGAGACCCTTGTACACATACCTTAAGATGAAGAAAAGGTAGGGTCAAAAACAGAGGTGGTCTTCAGCAGGTTCCGACCGGTTCTGGAGAATTGGTCGTGGAAATTTTGAGTAGTTTGGAGAACCAGCCAATACCATCTCTGACTGGCCAACCCCCCTCTATTCTCTGCCTCCCATTGAGTCCCAGCTGATCGGCTGGATCTTCTTTGGTTGCCCTGCACCGGAGAACGGAGCTGGAAAGCAGGTTAGTGGGGTGGGGAGGGAATGGGGATTTAGCAGTAATCTTCCCCTGCCACACCCACCAACCACGCCCACCAAGCCACGCCTACAGAACCAGTAATAAAAAATTTTTGAACCCCCACCACCGGTCTCAAATATTACAGATTTACGACCACAATTCAGCCCCAAATTTCTGTTGCTAAGTCAGCTATTTGTGAAGTGAATGTTGCCCCGTTTCACGACTTTTCGTGCCACCGTTGTTAAGTGTATCACCGCAGCTATTAAATGAGTGACACGGATGTTAATCGAACCTGGCTTCCCCCTTGTCAGAAGGTCACAAAAGGGGATCACCTGACCCCGGGACATTACAACCGTCATAAATATGAGTCAGTTGCCAAGCATCTGAATTTTGATCACGTATCCATGGGAATGCTGCAACGGTCATAAGAGTGAAAAACAGTCATAAGTCACTTTTTTTCAGTGCTGTTGTTACTTTGAATGGTCACAGAACAAACAGTTGTAAGTTAAGGATTACCTGTATTAAATTTCAACACAGTATCCTCCACACCTCTCTTGTTGCCTCTTATACCAGAGGTGGGTGATTCATTTTATTATTATTTTTTTAACTTTTCTTTTTTCTTCCATGTGAATCCTTTTTTATTAGTTTATAATATGAAATACAAAAAATTCAAAAAATAAATAAATTCAAAAGCAAAATCCTCAATATAAAAACAGATACTATTGAACAAAGAACAGAGAAGACTGATGAAAAAGTGGAAAATATTCAACAAATGATGGTGAAGTATGATGAGAGATTCCAAAAAACCGAGGAAGAAGGTAAACAAAGAGAGGAGAAGATTGGAAATATTGACAGCAGATTAACAGTGGTTGAACAAGATAAAAGTGGGAGGTTGAGGTGGGAGATGGAGAGGTCAGAATTCTATCTCAAATTTCAAAATATAGAAGAAGAAAAAGGACAAAATTTGGCTGCGATAATGATAGAATTGTTGACGGATGCTTTGGAAATTACAGAGAAAAAGATGATGGATGGAGTAGATGAGTTTATACAAGATACGCGATGAGAAATAACCTACCAAGGGAAGTCCATATCAGATTTACCAAAAAAATCCATTAAAACACAAATATTACAAGTTGTAAGAGAGAAGACGTTGAAATACAAAGGCAAAGAGATTGTGGTTTTAAAACAAATACCCAGAAGATTGAGAGAGATGAGAAGAGAATATCGATTCCTGACCAAAATGTTATTGAAAAAGGAAGTGAATTATAGATGGCTGATTCCAGAAAGATTAATGTTTACGTGGCAAGAACAGAGACATAGAATTGACTCAATTGAGAAAGCAGAACTTTTCCATGCAGAAATTTTTGGAAGGAGAGAAGAAGAGGCAGAGAAAGAGGTCTCATTAATTGAGTTTCAAGAGGAACAACTGAAGACTGAAAAGGAAGGCGCAGTAGATGGACAGATGGATAGTAAAGAACAGCGTGAAGTGAGATCCATGAGAGCTGTTAGACCTAAATATAAAGCATAATCATGGAAGAAAAAAAATTGATTACAATGAATATAAATGGACTCAATTCAGCTGTTAAAAGAAGGAAATTTCATAAATTAGAGAAATTAAAATTTGATATAATTTGCCTACAAGAAGTACATATTAAAAAACAACATGAACAATTGTTAGTACGGCCAAAATTAGGGAAAATATTTACTTCTTTGACTCAATGTAAGAAAAGAGGAGTGGTTCTATATATTAAAGAGGCCATTCCAGCAAAATTGATTAATACTGATGAAGACGGAAGAGTATTAATGGTGGAAATAATGGACAACAATATAAAAGTACTTTTAATTGCAATTTATGCTCCAAATGATAAACAAGAAGAATTTTATAAAAAATTACACATGAAAATAACTGGACTGGACTATGTTAATATAATGATGATGGGAGACTTCAATGGAATTGTGGACAATAAACTGGATTATATAGCAACAACAACAAAGCAAAATAGAAAGACTCTCCCTAAATCCTTTTTTAAAATGACAGATGAATTAACCTTAAAAGCTATTTGGAGAGAAAGGAATGTTAAAACTAAACAATACACTTTCTATTCAAATAAACATTTGTCATGGTCCAGATTGGATATGATTTGTATCTCAACAGAATTAATATCTAATATTCAAGAACCAAATATTGAAATAAGTACTTGGGCAGATCATAGCCCAATGACAATTAAATGGAAGGGACAAAAAAAAAAAAAGATCGAGATGGACATTAAATAATACTATTTTAAAGGAAAAAGGTTTTACACAATGAATGGAGAAGGAATTGGCTTTCTTCTTTAGAGAAAATAAAAAAGAAGATACTTCAACACAGAATGTTTGGGATACAATGAAGGCATATGCTAGAGGTTTGATAATAGAATATATAAGAAAAAAGAATATTAGGAAAAGGCAAGCCACTAAGGCTTGGGAAGATGAGTATAAAAGACTTGAAAAAAGAAAAATTCAAAAGCAAATAATGGGAAAAGTGGGCGGAGGGAAAAGGAAGAGAAAAGCGTAGAGTAGAAGGGAAAAATAAAGAGTTTGCCTTCCAACTCCCTTTGGTGCAGCCGAATGAGAAATAACATGGAACCTAGAGGTAGGTATTGAGCAGGTTCTGACCGGTTCTGGAGAACTGGTACTGGAAATTTGGAATAGTTCGGAGAACCAGCAAATACCACCTCTGACTGGAGATTTTACAGCATCCTTCCACATAACAGATAAGTTGGCAGGGACCTTATAGATCATCTAATCCAACCCCCTGCCCAAGTGGGAGACCCTACACCAGTGGTGGCTAACCTTTTGGGGCTCCCATGCCGATAATTGTGTGCGTACTTGTCTGCTAATGCTCGTGTGCCGTCACCCAGAAGGCAATGCGTGCAGGGGCCCCATGTAACTCACACTGCTCCCTTCTCTGTTCCTCCCTGCGTGCCCGAGGATGAAGAGGGGTGGGCCTGGGTCTCCGTCTGAATGCCCAGCCAGACTGTGCCCTTCCCCACTTTCCTCCACAGCCACCAGAGCCCCACTCCCACTCCCTGCCAGCTGCTCAACCTCCCCCTCGGAATCAGAATCCAACAGGGGCATGACATGTATAGCTCCCCCAGGAGCACTTGGCTGGTTCCAGTTCTAAGCACCCCGCAGGCCAGATCTGGCCCGCGGCCCTTGAGTTTGACACCCCCAAAAGTACCATGATGGCAAATAATAATATTTAATATTTCAAGAGCCATTTTCCAGGGAAAATCAAGGAAGCAGCCAAGAGAAACCCAAAACTCCAGCTCTTTCCTGCCCTCTCATGGAAGTCTGGATTTTTTTCAAGCCACACCTGGCTTCGCTAGACTCGATTGTGGACAAAAACATCAGAGACATGAACAAATAACCCAGAAATAGCTCGCTGAGAACAATCTAATTGTCTTAAGTAACTTTTGTATATTCCCATGAAAAAATATAGATTTCCCCCCATCCCTTTTGGAAGATTTAGGATTGTATGTGCTAGCAATTATACTCATGGAGTGGGGAAACATATCTTTGGGGGAGCTGCTTGTTACTGCAATGAGTATCAAGGACTCTGAGTGGGTCCCCCCCCCAAATTCCTTTGTGCAGGCTTGGAAATGAGCTCTGAAGTGTAAAATATTTCCATCTGCGCTTGGAAGGCCTCTGCAACAGATCTGGAGCCCCCCCCAAAGCCTCTAATACTGTGTTATGTGAAGTGGGAGCAGCACAGGATCACTGTGGGTCCATGCAAAACGGTCTTGAGAGGTGGACCAATGAGCCCGCAACCTGAAACAGATCCCGTAAGCAGAAGAACAGAACGATACATTTGGAAGAAACCATGGAGGTTTTCTAGTCCAAGGATTCCCCCAATCCTCTCTCGGGCCGTGGCCTATTTGGAATTGGGCCGCATGAGTGGTTTGCCGGAGCGTCCATGGGCATGTGCACAGCACAACTTGTGCGAAAAGCAGGCTGGTGGGCACTCGTATTCATGCACACTGCATTGGCCCATCGTTCGTGCAAGGACTGTGTGCAGTGAGAGCAATTAATCAGTGGAACAGCTTGCCTTCAGAAGTCGTGGGTGCAACATCAGTGGAGGCTTTTAAGAAGAGGGTACACAGCCCACTTCCCCTCTCTCCACCAAGCTGGGACACCAAGCCACAAAAGTTGGGGACTGTTGTTCTAGTCCAACCCCCTGCTCCAACCTATAGGAGACCCAATATCATCCCAGACAAGTGGTTGTCCAGTCTCTTCTTAAAAGCCTCCAGGGATGGAGCCCCCACAACTTCTGAAGGCAAAGCTGTTCCACTGGTTAATTGTCCTCACTGTTTGGAAGTTTCTCCTGAATTCCAGGTTGCTTCTCTCCTGGATTCAGTGGTGGGATTCAATTTTTTTTTTTTTTTAACCACTGGTTCTGTGGGCATGGCGTGGTAGGCGCGCTTTGCATGTGCACAGAAAGTTTCCTACTGACCTTCTCCTGCAAAATGCACTCTCCCTGCGTGTTTGACAGATGACGGGCGGCAATCCGCTGTGCCGCGTGAAGTAGCTGAGCTTCGAAACCAGGAAATAAAGGTCAGAAGAGAGCCGGGGCGGATGGGCGAGTCCAGCAGCTGATCGTTGGAGCGAACCTGTTCTCTCACAGATGATCCTCGGAGCTACCAGTTCAGCCGAACCAGGCCGAACCGGTAGAATACCATAGTTTCCATCCATTGTTTCTTGTCCTGTTTTCTGGTGCTTTGGAGAATAGCTTGACCCTCCCCTTCTTTGTGGCAGCCCCTTAGATTTCAGAACACTGCTGTCATGTCACCCCTGGTCCTTCTTTTCTCTAGACTGGCCATACCCAATTTCTGTAACCATTCCTCGTATGTTTTAGCCTCCAGCCCTCTAATCTTTGGTGCTCTTCTCTGCACTCTTTCCAGGGTCTCCAGTTGGGTTTCATGCCTAAGGTGGGTCTAGAACTCAGAGTCTCTTGGTGATTGGGCCAACTTCATCCAGTTGGGTTTCATGCCTAAGGCGGGACAAGAACTCACAGGCTCCTGGTGATTGGCTCAACTTCTTCCAGTTGGCTTTGATGTCTAAGGCGGGACTAGAACTCACAATCTTCTGGTGGTTGACCAAAAGGCACCCAGTTGGCTTTCTTGCCTAAGGTGGGACTAGAACTCACAATCTCCTGGTGATTGACCAAAAGGCACCCAGTTGGCTTTCTTGCCTAAGGTGGGACTAGAACTCAAAGTCTCTTGGTGATTGGGCCAACTTCATCCAGTTGGCTTTCATGCCTAAGGCGGGACTAGAACTCACAGTCTCTTGGTGATTGGCTCAACTTCATCCAGTTGGGTTTCATGCCTAAGGCGGGACTAGAACTCACAGTTTCCTGGTGATTGGCTCAACTTCATCCAGTTGGCTTTCATGTCTAAGGCAGGACTAGAACTCACAATCTCCTGGTGATTGGCCAAAAGTCATCCAGTTGGGTTTCATGCCTAAGGCAGGACTAGAACTCACAATCTCCTGGTGATTGGCCAAAAGTCATCCAGTTGGCTTTCATGCCTAAGGCGGGACTAGAACTCACAATCTCCTGGTGATTGGCCAAAAGGCACCCAGTTGGCTTTCATGCCTAAGGTGGGACTAGAACTCACAATCTTCTGGTGTTTGGCCAAAAGTCACCCAGTTGGCTTTCATGTCTAAGACATGACTAGAACTCACAATCTCCTGGTGATTGGCCCAAAGTCACCCAGTTGGCTAAGACAGGACTTAAACTCATGGTTTCTTGCTGTATGCTAGATGCAGTGTGCTGGCTGTGGAATTCTGGGAGTTGAATTCCGCACATCTGAAAGTTGCCAATTTTGAAAAAACACTGGGCTACATGATCTTCAACTCAGGATCAGGAAGGTGCTTTTCTCCCTGATTCATAATTGAAAACTATACAAGTTTCCCCAATTTTACAAATCAGATCATACTTGGGCTTATTATCCTATTAAGCCACGTTACAATTTGTTTAGGTTTGGCTTAATCAGACTGTAAACCTAAGCGGGGTTGTATTTACATAACGCGTGGATTATACTGAACTTGGCCACTCCGACTTGTTAGCAAAAAAATGTGGTTAAAATAGACCATGTGTTAGTTCAATGCTGGGGTAGCCAGCACTTACCAACAGCAATAATTAAGCCTGAGAGTCCTTCGTTAAATAATTATACAAATAAATAACTATGGCTTTGCATAGAAAAACTAAAATCGCAGGGGAGCACCATATAATTCAGAATTGTAGCTTTCATTCTAGATCTCCTGTGAAAACAGAAAACCACTTGTAAAACAGCCAAGGAAATTTCAGATCCTGACAAAACAGACTGTCCCAAACTCCTGAGCTTTAGTGATATCCCAAGTTCTTAGGAAGTTTGGAAGGAGAAACACCTGGCCATTGTTTGAGGTTCCAACCCTTGATTTAATTACCGGTTTTTCTCCGGTGATATTGCGTTACTAGCTAGAGCAGGGGTGTCCAACCTTGGCAACTTTAAGACTCGTGGACTTCAACTCCCAGAATTCCTCAGCCATTCCTCACCCCCTGAACTGGAGCATACAAAACTTTTGCTAGACCAAAGCTTGAATACAGCTCATCCATTTGGAATCCGCATTACGTATCGGATATTAATACAGTCGAAAAAGTCCAGAAATATTTCACGAGAAGAGTTCTACACTCCTCTACTCGTAGCAGAATACCTTATGCCACCAGACTTGAAAATTTAAACTTAGACAACCTAGAAATACGCCGCCTTCGGTCCGACCTAAGTGTAGTACATAAAATTATCATATTGCAATGTCCTACCTGTCAATGAATACTTCAGCTTCAACCACAACAATACAAGAGCACACAACAGATACAAACTCAGGGTAAACAGCACAAAACTCTATTGCAGGAAATACGGCTTTAGCAACAGAGTGGTCAATGTCTGGAATACCCTACCTGACTCTATGGTTTCTTCCCCAAATCCTGAGGTGGGTTTCTACTGGTTCTGTCCACCTCTGTAGAACCGGTAGCTCTGAAGAGCAGCAGACATAGAACCGGTTCTATGTCTGCTGATGATTTTGCCCACCCGCCCACCTGGGCTCTTACCTGATCTTTATTTCCTGATTTTTCAACTTCAGCTGCCGAACGAGGCACAGCTGCAGTTAAAAAAGCAGGAAAAGAGGGCTGTTTCAAAGGCTGCTTCTCTGAACGCAATGTGCTGATGACGATTTACAGGGCGCGCAAATCACTGAACATCATAGTTACGCACAGAGGGGCATTCAAGTGTAATAGTCCTGTTTGGAGTGAGTGTAGCACCTGGCATCTTCCAAAGTCTGATGGAGAGATTGCTACAAGGCATAAAAGGGGTCGTGCCGTATTTCGATGATGTCTTGATAGCTGCCTCCACTAGAAGTCTACTAGAAAAGCAGCTAAGAATGGTCCTCCAAAAATTTAAAGACGCTGGCCTGAAGGTCAAGAAGGACAAGTGCCAACTGTGTATGGAGAGGGTTGAATTCCTTGGTTACCTTCTTGAATTCACCCTACTGAGAAAAAATTGGTTGCAATAAAAAAACGCCCCAAGACCTAGAAACAAAACAGATCTTCAAGCCTTCCTGGGGCTTATCAACTTTTATAACATCTTCCTACCTCAGAAGGCGACTGTTGTTGAACCCTTGCATAGGCTCCTCGATAAAAAGGCTTCCTGGGTCTGGGGACATCGAGAAGAGCGAGCTTTTCAGCAAGTAAAAGACCTTTTAACATCAGATGCTGTATTGATACAATATAACGAGACTTTACCGTTAAACGTCACTTGTGACACCTCACCGTTTGGAGCAGGAGCCATCCTGAGCCACGTCCTACCAAACGGCACTGAGGCACCCATTGCATTTTTTCCCAGAACTTTATCTAAAACTGAAAGAAACTATAGCCAACTAGATAAAGAGGCTCTTGCTATTGTGGCTGCGATCAAACGATTCCATGAGTACGTATATAGAAGGTCCTTTTCTATAATCACCGATCACAACCATTACTGGGCATCTTGGTGGGGGATAAACCAACTCCCCAGATCTTATCGCCAAGAATGACATGCTGGTCAGAGTTTTTAGCCGCATACGACTACCAACTGCTACACCGACCAGGGAAAGCCATTCCCCACATTGATGCTCTCTGCTACCAGAAGTCCTAGACGACCCAGCTCCAACCCTAGCTGTACTACAAATTGAGACACTCCCTTCACCACTGCTGACTGCACAAGACATCGCATCCGAAACAAGGAAAGACCCTTGTTTGGCACGAGTCCTCAGCTGGGTGGAAAGAGGTTGGCCTGACAACGAACTCAGCGACACCTTCAAGCCCTTCAAACACAGACAGACAGAACTTTTCACCCAAAAAGGATGTGTGTTATGGGGAGACAGAGTCGTCATCCCAGATAGACTACAGCATAAAGTCCTAAAACTATTGTATGATGGACATCAGGGCATCGTGCGGATGAAGGCACTAGCACGGAGCTATGCTTGGTGGCCAGGTATAGATAAGCAATAGAAACCTGGCTAGCCACCTGCAACAAGTGCCAGGAAACTCGCTCAGCTCCACCAAAGGCACCACCAACCGAATGGGAAGCACCCCGAGGTCCCTGGTCCCGTATCCACATTGATTTTGCAGGACCCACAAAAGGGCATACATTTCTCATAACAGTGGATGCCTATTCCAACTGGCTTGAGGTCCACAAAATGAAGAACATCACCACAGAGGCAGTCATTAAAAAACTAAACAGACTATTTGCCACACACGGCTTGCCAGGCGTCTTGGTTTCAGACAATGGCCCACAGTTCATCGCCTTGGCATTTGAACAGTACCTAGCAGACCGAGGGATACGCCACGCTTTAACATCGCCAGCTCACCCTGCAGCCAACGGTAGGGCTGAACGAATGGTCCAATTCATAAAGAAAACCTTACACAAGATGGAACAAGGGAACATTCACGACAAGGTAACCAGGATGCTTCTCCTCCATATTACTCCAAACAGCACCACACACAAAACTCCAGCCGAACTCCTGATGGGCCGGAAACTTCGATCACATCTTGACCGTCTACACCCTGCCTACATGCTGGAAAAGCTTCTGGGTTCCAGTAGCAAGTATCGCACGTTCAAGGTAGGCAACCCGGTTTTTGCAAAAAACCTTACCAGTGACCCATTGTGGGTCCCCGCTACCATAACTCAACTTACGGGTCCCCGTTCCTTCCGTTTACAAACTGCTGATGGGAAACTGTGGAAGTGCTACATCAACCAGTTACGTTCCAGGCTAGCACCTACCCCTGTCATAAGCCCTGAACTCCAAACCGGGGGGAAGGGAAATCGAGGGGGCCGAAAATGAACTAATACCTGATCCAGTATGCGAAACTCGGCAATCAGCGCGGCCAAGCCTGGAATATTCAACCTCCAATGAAGAGCCAGACCAGATGGTCATCTCACCCCGTAGCAGCACGGCAGCATCAGAAATTCCAGAGAATCCAGATGGCAGCCTTGACGGGAGTAGAGATGACAATGCCGAGTCACCCAACGGTGAAGTCGGATCACCGCTACCGCTGAGTCTAACGAACAGCCCACCAGAACCAGAGTCCGGCCAAAGACTGGTGGAACAACGTAAATCAGGTAGGCAGGTGAAACGACCTGCCTACCTGCGAGAATACATCACCCCACCCTTGAGACGGAACTTAGGAGAGAGGGGTGTTCCGAACTAAGCAAACTCATTAGCTTGCAATTCTAATAGTTTTCTTTCCACGACAGGCTCTTAAACCTGCACTTCTGATTGGCCCGCTGATAGTGGATCGTGATTGGCCGGGTTTGGCTGATCTGATTGGCTGATAGCGGGTCGCTGCTGATTGGTCGCTTCCAGAGCAGCAAACTCAAATCATTAAGTGTTGTGACAGCAGCTAGCTCTATAAAAGGAGCTGCTGCTGCCCTAGTATTTTTGCTCTGTTCTGAATAAACAGTTGGAGTCACTATTCGATGCCTCGTCTCCGTTCCTTGCGCCCACGCTCCCAGATCTAACAGTTATAGTTTTTTTTAAAAAAGTGAGGGCCTATGAATTCTGCCACGACCCCAATAAAACTATTAAAACTACTTTTAGCATTTCTACTCATATGGGCACACATTGAAATGTTTGGCAAGGGCAGCACTTTTAATAAACTTTTTTTATGGCAAGGTTTATTTGATTTAAATAACAATAACCATGCTTGTCAATCAATTACAGACAACATTTCTATATGCCCTACCCTGGGTGTAAGTTTTATTGCAATCAAATAGCTTATTTTGTAGGAGACATCTGCAAGATGGTGTTGTTAAGTTGATTAATTAACCAATTACATTTCCTATGTATGTCACCAAAACTTCAACATGGCTGCCTGCTTGAGATATTGAAAAAAGAGTCTGATAATTTACAATATAATTTTTAAAAAAAGCAATGATTCAATGTGAGGAAGAAGGGGGAAAAGTTGTATCTTTAATGTTTTCTTTCCTGGCTCCCTAGCAAAGTATGATTCAGTATAAAAATTGCCTGGAAAAATAAATAACCGTGCTTTTAACTCCTTCTCAGCCCCACTAATTAAAAAAATGGTCTCAGAAATTAAACTTCGCTTGCCAAAGCTACCAATTAAACTGATTGCAACCATGCTTGCTAAATGAGAAAGGCTTCATCTGTATTTATCAAACTACAGCTTTTAAAGTTTTGTTCTGGTTGTTTTGAGTTTATAAAGCTGTTCCCTCATTCTATCGGGAGTAGCCATTTTTTGTTTAAAATGTGAACAGGTTTATAAGTAACATGTGTATTTTCAAAAAACTTCATGGCAAAATGGCAGAGGGATGGCTGGAGGAAAGGAGCAAATGACTCCCCCCACTGTGAATAAAATCACAATTCTCAGTTCAAGATGAAATCATAATTCTCATTTCTCAATGACATCATGATCCATGTTTATTGCTGTGACTTCTATCGGGCCCTTATATCGTGACCGTACCGATAGCCCTCGACTGATAACATTGGCTAAACAAATATTCAAAATAATAATGGCACTGAAAATAGTTACTTACAACTGGTCCTTGAACATATGAAGTTGCAGCATCCCCATGGTCATGTGATTAAAATCTAGGCACTTGGTAGCAATAGCAATAGCCCTTAGACATATATACTGCTTCACGATTCTTTACCACGCTCTCTAAGTGGCTTACAGAGTCAGCCTCTCGTCTCCAACAATTTGGGCCCTCAATTTACCCATCTTGGAAGGATGGAAAGCTGAGTCAACCTGGTGAGATTTGAAATGCTAAATTGCAGGCAGCTGGCAGTCAGCAGAAGTAGCTTGCAATACTGCATTCTAACCACTGCGCCATCGTGGAATGTAATCCAGGCCTCAGAGTTTAGTTTAGCCCCTAAGTCGAGTTTCTCAGGGGATCCGTGAAATCAAATAACTATTTAAAATTTTCTCAGTTTTAATTTCAAATAGCCTATATGTATGATATAATGTACTTTCCTATGCTTTTTTCCCCCCACCCTTAAAATTGTATGTCAGCTTTGGAAGTCATATTAGTACCAGAAGCTTCCGTGCCACCACATTCTTGAGCTTGGGGAAGTTGGGAGTGGGGATTTAATGGAGTGTATGTGGTTAGACATAATAGCATTCTTCTTTAAAATTAAGGTCATGTTATTCCTGCACCTGGCTGAGGAATGGTTGAAGGGATGTGTCAGATTGGAACAGATGGCGATTGGGGCATGTGATGAAATGATGGGTGCAGGGGGTGGATTTATAATTTTTTATTTATTGGAGGAAAACCCGGAACTTTCAAATTGGGGTTTTTCCAGATGTACCAGTATACCTACTTTAATAAAAGGAAACTTTGAGAAAATGCCTGTCTTTGATTTTTTAAATTGGAGTTGGGTTTTTCTGGAACCCTGACATTATATTTATTTATTTATTAGGTTTTTATTCTGCTATTATTATTGTTTTATAAGTCCTTTTATAAGTAACTATGGCCGTGAACATATAAAATGGAGTATTTTACATGTTCAATGCACATGGTTACTTATAAAATGATTTATAAAACAACAATAATAGCGGACTAAAAACCTAATAAATAAATACAATTTCTTCCTCTTAGTTTCCCTGCAACAACAACCCTGTGAGATAGGTTGGGCTAAGAGAGAAGGACTTGTCTAAAATCACCCAGCCAGCTTTCATGGCTAAAGCGGGACTGGAACTCACGTTTCCCTGGTAATCAACATGTCACCCAGCTGGCTTTCATGCCTAAAATGGGACTAGAATTCCCAGTCTCCTGGTGATTGGCCCAATGTCACCCAACTGGCTTTTGTGCCTAAGGGCAGGACTACAATTCCCAGTTTCCTGGTTTCTAGACCAGCACCTTAAAAACTATACCAAATCATTGAAAAGGAAGATGATGAGGACATATCAGAGGTGGTATTCAGCAGGTTCTGACTGGTTCTGGAGAACCGGTAGTGGGAATTTTGAGTAGTTCGGAGAACCGGCAAATACCACCTCTGACTGGCCCTGTCCCCATCTATTCTCTGCCTCCCATTGAGTCCCAGCTGATGGGATGGATCTTCTTTGGTTGCTCTGCACAGGACAACAGAGCTGGAAAGCAGGTGAGTGGATTGGGGAGGGAATGGGATTTTGCAGTAACCTTCCCCTGCCATGCCCACCAAATCACGCCCACCAAGCCATGCCCACCAAACCACCCCCACAGAACTGGTAGTAAAATTTTTTGAATCCCACCACTGGGACATATGTAAGGGTAGGTGCAGGGGTGGGATTCAAATTTTTTAACAACTAGTTCTGTGGGTGTGGCTTAGTCAGTGGGTGTGGCTTGGTGGTCATGTGACTGGATGGACATGGCTTGGTGCTCATGTTATTGGCTGGGTGTGGCCAATTCAATTATCACTCACATCGAGGCACACATCTCCTCGCCTGGCCTCTCATGACTGTGGGGATGTTGCAACAGTCGTAAGTGTGAAAAATGGTCATAAGTGTTCAGTGCCACTGTAACTTTGAATGGTCACTCCACACAAGCAAAGTACCAGCAAAGGAGGAAAAAAAACTCCAGAGAAGTTCCAGAGACAGGAAGTCTAGTCCTACCAAGAATGTAAAAAGGTTAACGGAGAGGCAGTTTCTGTAAGCAACACCAGAATGTTTCCTTTCTGCCTTCCTTACAGGATTAGACCAGTAATTTCTTCTGGAATGTTAACAACTGGTTCTAGCGAATAGGTGCGAACTGGTAGCATCCCACCCCTGGGTAGGCGTGTTAAAATGGGCCAAATAAAGCAGTTCAAACTATTCCTATTTAATATGTAGTTAATTTAGTTTTAATCTTCCTATTTTCCCAACTGGGATTTTTTTTTTCATGTGGGCCACTCACTTTTCTAATGCTGGTCTCAACATGCCATCGCAAGTGTGAAGTGGCCCTTGGCCTAACATAAGTTGTTCCCCCCTCCCCATCTAAGCTTACCCATAGGCAATGAAGAGTTTTTAAGCATACATATATCTTAATACTTAAATTAGTCTGCATTTTTGGGGTAGAACTTGTTATGTCCTGAATTGGAATACTCGAAATCCCCGAGCCTTGATTGGCTAAGGCGCGGGGATTTCTGATTGGCCAGGCGAGCCGCGCTGATTGGCCCGATTGAAGTCTCCCGCGATTGGTTCAAACCAAGAGCGGGAGACTTGAATCGCTGCCATTGGCCGCGGCCGCCGCTGCGAAAGGTATAAAAGCCGCGGGCTTTTTGCCTTTCGCCGGTTCGGTTCTCCCATTGTAAATAAAGAGCTTTGAATGAAAGTCACTGACTCTGAGCATCTTTTTGCGGACTCGACACTGGCGACGAAGGTGGGATCTCGCCCCTGAACCGAACCCCGTGTCCATCCAAGTACCAGCCCCAGCGCAGAGATGGCGAAAATAGCACCGCCCGCCCCCTTCAACCCCGCCGCCGAGGACTGGGAATCGTACTCGGATCGGTTCCGTATGTACCTGGAATGCGCCGGAATGAAGGACGCCCCGGGCCCACTAAAACGCGCCGTCTTCCTTACTCACTGCGGACCAGAGGTCTTCCAGATGGCCAAAGCATTGGCCAAGCCGGCAGACGCAACCGCCATGGACTGGGACGTCCTTGAACCTATACTGCGGCGCCATTACGCCCCCGAAGTCCCCATCCTGATACGGCGCAACGAGTTCTACCGCCGAAACCAGAAACCAGACGAAAAATTGAGCGACTTCGTCGCAGAGCTACGGCGCCTAGGAGGACTCTGCGAGTTTGAAGGTCTGAACAGTCTCATAAGAGACCGCTTCGTACTCGGCTTATGGGATCCTACACTCCAGAGCCGACTTATGGCCAAGGGCGACATCAGCCTAGCCGATGCCCTTACCGCAGCCGCAGCCGCAGAAGCAACCCGCACGTCAGCGGACAGCATGCGAAGATCCGACGCGAAGGGCGGAAACAACAACCCGGCAAGGTCGGCCGACACAAGAAACGAAGCAACCGCACACTACGGTGAATACCAGTCAACCTCCAGCACGTCGGAAGACGAGGAGGACATACATCGCGTGCAGACGGGACGCGGCGACCAACGAAGTCGAAAAGGTCGTAGGTCGAGGACCAACTGCGCCGGGTGCGGCGGCGACCACCCCAGGTCAGAATGCCGATTCTTTGACTCTATCTGTAGGCATTGTGAACGACGGGGCCACATCGCTCGAGTTTGCCGCCAAAAGAAGACCCGCAGCCCGCCCAAATGGGAACAGCACGACAGAAGGAGAGAAAGCTCCCCGCCCAGAGCCAGAGAGCGCCAGCCAGACGGTCGGTGGGACCGTACTCAACGATCTCAAAGAAGCGGCGACGGTCGGCGAAAAGAAGAGACCCACCAGAGGGTGACCATCGGCCACGCCCTCTCCGACGGCGCCAGAAAGGTACACGTAGAAGTCCATATCGAAGGCCAGCCATGCAAAATGGAAGTGGACTCCGGGTCCTACCTTTCCATGATTGCATGGCGCGAAATCAAAAGACTAGTGCCTACACTACAAAAAAGAAACGTGCATGCCCAAAAGATCATCATAAAAGACTACCAAGGGAATCGCGTCCCGGTAGTAGGCACCAAGAACTTTAATATAACTTACAAAGGCCACACCGAACAACTGCCACTCACGATCGTCGACCGCGACTGCCCAAGCCTACTGGGCTTACAATGGTTCGCCCCGCTTAACATCGCGCTGACAGGTGTCAACCACGTCACCATCGAAGCTTGGGAACAGCGGCTAACCCAGGAGTTCCAGGAGGTCTTCGATGGAGGCTTGGGCAAGTACCAGGGGCCCCTTATCTCGTTTGACCTAGACCCAAGGGTTCCCCCTAAGCGGCTTAAACCTAGAAGGGTACCATTCGCCTTAAAGCCTAAAATTGACGAGCAGATCGACAAGCTCGTCAAACAAGGGGTATTGCAACCGATAGACCATGCCTGATGGGAGACCCCTATAGTGACCCCAGTAAAGGCAGACGGGTCCGTGAGAATCTGCGGGGACTATAAGGCCACCCTAAATGGCGCGTTGCAACAAAGCGCCTATCCAGTCCCAATAGTGCAACATTTACTGCACTCACTGGGAGGGGGCAAAGTCTTTGCCAAGCTCGACCTCGCCCAGGCATATCAGCAGCTACCTGTGGACGAGAAAACGGCGGAAGCCCAAACAATCGTGACCCATCGGGGGGCCTTCAAGTGTAACCGACTCCAATTTGGAGTCAGCGTGGCACCAGGCATCTTTCAGAGCCTGATGGAACGTTTGCTACAGGGCATCAAGGGGGTGGTGCCCTATTTCGATGACGTATTAGTGGCGGCGCCAAACGAAGCCGAATTAGAAAACCGACTCAGACAAGTCTTAACAAAATTTAAAGAAACAGGACTTAAAGTCAAACGAGAAAAATGCCAACTATGTACAAAGCAAGTAGAGTTTTTGGGCTATCTCCTAGACCGGCATGGCATTCACCCTACGACTAAAAAAGTGAAAGCCATCAAGGAAGCCCCCACCCCAAAGTCCAAAACGGAACTACAAGCGTTCCTAGGCTTACTAAATTTTTATAATGTTTTCCTACCTCAAAAGGCAACGGCGGCGGAACCTTTACATAGACTCCTAGACAAGAAGGCAGCCTGGACTTGGGGGAGACGAGAGCAAGCCGCCTTTCAAAAAACCAAAGACCTCCTCACCTCCGACGCCGTCCTGATGCAATTCAGCGAAACCTTGCCCTTAGCTGTCACTTGCGACGCATCACCTTTCGGCGTCGGTGCTGTCCTCAGCCACACCCTCCCAGACCAGAGAGAAGCACCCATCGCTTTTTTCTCCAGGACTCTGACTAAACCGGAACGGAACTATAGCCAGCTGGACAAAGAAGCTTTGGCTATAGTTGCCGCCGTTAAGCGTTTCCACGAATACCTGTACGGCCGCCCGTTCACCATCGTGACGGATCATAAGCCATTGCTGGGCATCCTCGCTGGAAACCGAGCCACGCCGAACATCTTGTCACCCCGGATGACAAGATGGTCCGAATTCCTGGCAGCCTACAGTTACGAACTGCTACACAAGCCAGGTAAGAAAATTTCGCACGCGGACGCTTTAAGCCGCTCGCCTTTACCTGACTCTGAACCTGACCCAGCACCAACAACAAACACCCTAAGTATCGAGAGTTTACCTATTACCGCATCAGACATTGCCAGAGAAACCGTTAAGGACAGGCGTCTGGCACGAATCTTACACTGGTTAGAAAAAGGCTGGCCGGAAAAAGACAATGACGAGACTTTTAAAACATTCCATCAGCGCCAGACTGAACTTTCACTACTGAGAGGATGTATTCTGTGGGGTGACCGGGTGGTAATTCCGGACAGATTGCAAGAGAGGGTATTAGAGATGCTACATGAGGGTCATCCTGGCATCGTCAGGACTAAAGCCCTGGCCAGGAGTTACGCTTGGTGGCCAGGGATGGACAAGCAAATTGAAGCATGGGTCGCCAAATGCCACCGGTGCAAGGAGACCAGATCCAGCCCACCCGCAGCACCTATCCGGGACTGGGAAACACCACGGGGGCCCTGGTCCAGAATCCATCTAGACTTTGCTGGCCCCACAAATGGGCATACTTTTCTAATCACAGTTGACGCGTACTCCAATTGGTTGGAGGTATGCGACATGAAATCCACTACCACAGAGGCCGTCGTTAAAGAACTGTGTAAACTGTTTTCCACACACGGCCTCCCAGACGTCGTCGTCTCAGACAACGGGCCCCAGTTCACTTCCATCGATTTCGAACGGTTCCTGGCAGAGAGGGGTATCCGCCACGCATTAACAGCACCGGCGCATCCGGCGGCGAACGGTAGGGCGGAACGGATGGTCCAGTTTACGAAAAAGACCCTCCGGAAAATGGACCACGGGGAAATCAGTGACAAAATCAACAAACTGCTCTTCATACAGCACATCACTCCCAATACCACAACTAACAAGAGCCCTGCAGAACTTCTAATGGGCAGAAAGCTGAGGTCCCCACTCGACAGATTACACCCGACCTATAACCCGGAGCGGCCCCCAGACTCCAGCTCCAGGTACCGGACATTTGACCCAGGTGATTTAGTCTATGCAAAGAACATGACGGGGGACCCCCTATGGATCCCAGCCGTCATAACTCAAGTCACTGGTCCACGGTCGTACCGGCTCCAAACCATCGATGGGCGAGCCTGGAAACGACATATCGACCAGCTCAGGTCACGAACAGCGACTGACCTCAACCCCCACGACACGAACCAAGGGGGGAGGGAATACCCGGAGAGACAATCGCAGGAAAAAATAAACCAAAAATACTCACCGGAACACAGCCATCGCGAGTCCCCTCCGGAGAAGAACCACCTGGCCAACTCTACCGACTCGGAGAAGCCAAGCGGGAGCGGCGAAATCCGTAGCTCAACCGACCCGGTAGGCCCAGGCGGGAGCCACGGCGAAAGAACCGGCCCGATCATCCAGCCGGTTCGCACAGAGGCAGGAGCAGCCAAAAAGATGACCGCTCCGGCCGAGTTACAGCATGCAAGTGAGTTGCGCAGGTCAACTAGGACTCGACGGAGCCCCGCCTACCTGCGTGACTACACCACGTGATGGACCATACCAAGAGGGGAGGGGTGTTATGTCCTGAATTGGAATACTCGAAATCCCCGAGCCTTGATTGGCTAAGGTGCGGGGATTTCTGATTGGCCAGGCGAGCCGCGCTGATTGGCCCGATTGAAGTCTCCCGCGATTGGTTCAAACCAAGAGCGGGAGACTTGAATCGCTGCCATTGGCCGCGGCCGCCGCTGCGAAAGGTATAAAAGCCGCGGGCTTTTTGCCTTTCGCCGGTTCGGTTCTCCCATTGTAAATAAAGAGCTTTGAATGAAAGTCACCGACTCTGAGCATCTTTTTGCGGACACGACAGAACTGAATGCCACGAAGAAAACACAGGGCTCCTAATATAAGAAGTGTTGAAGGGGAAAATTGCCCGCATATGAATGAGCTTAACTCTCCACTATTCTTCCTGCAAATCCCCCCCCCCGTCATATTTTATGTCTCATTTGCAACCGTGGAAGGTCTATTTTCTTTTCTCAAAACTTTGGGGGTTCTGGATTTTGCCTTCACCCCATTTGCTTGGGATTGTGGACTAGATGACTTACAAGGTCCCTTCCAACTCTATTAAACTGTATCTAATCTGCTAATGGTTTTTCCTGCTTATTTTCTCTTTGTTTATTCTTCTATCATGCTATTCCTTGTTGGTGGGACAATCATTCACAAACGAAACTTTCCTGGGAAACTGAAGGAAGAACTGTCCAGGTATCTGTCCACACAACTTGTTTAACCAGACTAGAGAGCTGTTGGATTATCCTTATTTGTTGATTAATTTTGAATGGTGTTTCTCAAACGTGGCAACCTTAAGACCGGTGGACTTCAAATCCCAGAATCTTGAATTGAGCCTGAGTTTAAAGCAGAGTTGGGGAACAATGGCCCTTTTATGACTTGTGGACTTCAACTCCCATAATTCCTGAACCAGCAGGAACTTCAACTCCCAGAATTCTTGAACCAGCCTGGATTTCAACTCCCAGAATTCCTGAACCAGTCTGGATTTCAACTCCCATAATTCCTGAACCAGCAGGGACTTCAACTCCCATAATTCCTGCACCAGCGTGGATTTCAACTCCCAGAATTCTGGGAATTGAAGTCCACAAGTCATACAAGGGCCATCATTCTTGACCCCTGGTTAGCTCTCTCTCCCCCTCTCTTTCCCTCTCTCTCCCTCCATCCCTGTGTGTGTGTGTGTGTGGGGGGGATTGTTCAGATCAGCCCTAGGGCCTACAGGTGCCAATCCCAGCTCCACTAAAACCACAAAAGTTTTTTTTTTTTTTTTTAAGTAAAGTTACTTGCCTGGGCTCCCATCCATCTATCCTGCCCCCGCCATCCATCCATTCACCCATCCATCTTCACGGGTTTCTGTTCCTTGTTTGCTTCTGTTCCTTAATGCAAAGCTGTTCCATGTTGGCAGTCAATACCATGGCCCCCAAGCACCCCCTCTGCTCTAAAGCACTGTTGCCTTCATTAAGCTGTCGGCTGGCCTTGTTCACACTTGGCTGGACCGAACAACGTTGGCAAACTGGAGCGATGCCTCAGGAGCTGGAGTTGTTTTAATCACCATTTGCCGCCTGGCCTTTCTGCTCGTTCAGGGCACAAAGTGACTGGTGGGCTGACCCCAGGAGTAACCACGGAGGGTAAGGGGTGTAAAAAAAAAAAGTCAAGAGGACAATGGTCACTCCAGGGTGGAAGCCGACCCTGCCTTTCATCAAGTAGCTGTGGCTGCTATCTTGGCTTTTTTTTGACCTTCACCCACCAGACATACTTGGATTCTTTGTAGAAATGAGATGCCTGGGACTTAAGAAGAAGCAGACTGGTTGACTGATTGATTGATTAGATTTTATGATGATCTTTTTCTCATATACAACCACCCTTCTGTACCATTTCGGAAAGCCACTTGTGTGAAATAGTATAGGGTCTCCTGCTTGAGCAGGGGGTTGGTCTAGAAGATCTCCAAGGTTCCTTCCAGCTCTATTCTATTCTGTTCTGTTCTGTTCTGTTCTCCTCTATACTCTACTCTACTCTATATTCACTATTCTATTCTACTCTATTCTGTTCTACACTATTCTATTCTGTTCTTTTCTGTTCTGTTCTGTTCTACTCTATAATCTACTCTACTCTATATTCACTATTCTATTCTTCTCTATATTCTACTCTATTCTTCTCTATATTCTACTCTATTCTTCTCTATATTCTACTCTATTCTACTCTGTATTCACTATTCTATTCTTCTCTATACTCTATTCTACCCTATTCACTATTCTACTCTACTCTACTCTACTCTATTCTACTCTATTCTACTCCATTCCATTCCATTCCATTCTACTGTATTTGTATTCTATTTCTACTCCTCTTCTCTTTTCTTCTGTTTTCTTCTGTTTTCTTCTGTTCTCTTCTCTTCTCTTCTCTTCTCTTCTCTTCTCTTCTCTTCTCTTCTCTTCTCTTCTCTTCTCTTCTCTTCTCTTCTCTACCCTACTCTACTCTGTATTCACTATTCTATTCTTCTCTATACTCTACTCTATTCTATTCTACTCTATTCACTATTCTACTCTACTCTACTCTACTCTACTCTACTCTACTCTACTCTACTCTACTCTACTCTACTCTACTCTACTCTACTCTACCCTACTCTATTCCATTCCATTCTATTCCTTTCCTTTCCATTCCATTCCATTCTACTGTATTTGTATTCTATTTCTTCTCTTCTCTTCTCTTCTCTTCTCTTCTCTTCTCTTCTCTTCTCTTCTCTTCTCTTCTCTTCTCTTCTCTTCTCTTCTCATCTCTTCCCTTCCCTTCTCTTCTCTTCTATACTCTACTCTACTCTGTATTCACTATTCTATTCTTCTCTATACTCTACTCACTATTCTACTCTACTCTACTCTACTCTACTCTACTCTACTCTACTCTACTCTACTCTATTCACTATTCTATTCTACTCTACTCTACTCTACTCTATTCTACTCTACTCTACTCTATTCTTTTGAAGACAGCAAAGTCCACATTTTAGACAGAGAGGACCGCTGGTTTGAAAGAGGGGTCAAAAAGAGACCATCTATGTCAAAACTGAACAGCTCTCTCTCAACAGAGGGGCAGGGATGTGACATCATTTGTGTCCTGTTTACAAGACAGTCCTTTCCGCAGTTCCAAGGAGGTTCCACACCCATTTGCACTCTGATTCAGGTGACCCTGAGGGCACAGATAAACCTCCAAGTGGCCTCAGTGACTCTCAGAAAGAGTGCTAATGACCAGATGACTGCAAGGTGTATAGATCCTTCCATTCTCCACCATTCAGTCAGAGCTGAAGAAGCTTCTTAGATGAGAAGGGAAATGTCTTCAAAGGAAAAAGGAAGTCCAGTTGCCTCTTGAAAAAGCACCTTTGGGATAAACGCACATCACACCATCTGGCTTTATCTCCCTTAGATAGAGGTTTGTCTGGAGCCGTAGGCAGCCCCACTGGAGTTGGGGATGGTTGCCTGGCGCACAGGCCAGTTTGTTTCCAGTTTGGCTGATGGTCTCCTGCTGTTGTTTATCTGGGCTACTGACATTCATGCCTGGGATGGAATCAGAAAGGCGAGCCATGGGCAGCAACTTGGTGTGGTTGGTTCCACCTGGAGAACGTCAGATGAAAATACATCCCCTTGCATAGTTTCGATGAAGCCCAATTTGTAGCTGAATTTGGAGACCTTGAAGCGGTTGCTGACCGAGTGGTGAGGTGGCCCAGATGTGAAGCTTTCGCCTCACAATCAGCAGGCTGTGAGTTTGATCCTAAGTAGAGGCAGATATTTCTCTCTCTGGGCACAATGAGAATATATCCCCTGAACAAAACTCCTCACTGGCGGCAAGGAGGGCATCTGGCCAGTAAACACTCAGCTCCATTCAGTTGCCAGAGACTCCATCCTGCAAGGGATTATATGGGGTCATTAAAAGGAAGAAGATGATGAAAGTGGTCGTTGACTGTAATAGCAACAGCGCTTTTGACTTAGACTGCTTCCCAGTGTTTTACAGCCCTCTCTAAGTGGTTTACAGCCCAACAATCATTTTATCCACCTTGGGAGGATGGAAGGCTAAGTCCACCTTGAGCGTGGCGAGTTTCAAACTCCTGGTCAAGCGTCTGCATCATCACAGGGATGCTGCAACGGCCGTAAGTGTGAAAAACGGTCATGTCACTTTTTTCAGTGCCGTCGTAACTTTGAATGGTCACTAAATGAATTGTTGTAAGTTGAGGACTACCCGTGTTGGGGCCCTTTTTGCAAAAGGGTCCCCTGCTTTTATTTAAAATAAATAAATAAAAGAAGACTTCAGAAATGCGAAAGTCACTTTTTCACAGTGATGTTCTTACAAACTGCAATGTTAGGATCTTCTTTTAAAAAATAAATAAATAAAAAATGATTTGTGGTCCTAGGATGAATGCAGTCACAAGAGAAAATAGGTGCATTCTCCCACCAAATTCTTAATGCATTTTTTTTTTTCATTAGTATGTTAACAACAAAGACAGTATTGTGATGAAAACTTGGCATCGTGCTGTACGTTTTGTTAGTTTGAGCTTAAAATCTGTGGGGATGCAAAATAGAATTGAAGGGTTAAGCCCAAGGCTCTGCTGTCTGCGCTAATATACAACAAACCTGTGTTGTCATTGGCACCGCACCTGTAAGCATAATTAAAATTATTACAGTGATCAAAACACTGGGAAATTGAAAGAGCAAGCCAATGCTTTGGGAAAGCGTTTCCTTTCCTCCCCCAGCCTTGTCTGACTGATTCCTCAGCAAATTCACTTAGAAATAAACCCCTTTATATCCAACAGAGCTTATACTTTGCCTTGTATTACATTGTTAATCTCTGATTCCACCTCTGCTCCATTCCAGCCCTTTTGGAAGACTTGGCTTTTTTTTCTGATAAGGTCTCTTGCCTTCTCCTGCGATTTGCTGTTATTTTCATTAGGAAAATAAAAAAAGGAAACAATCCTTTTTGATGAGCAAGATGGCTTTGAAATAATTGCATTTATGCCTGAACACCTCTTCCTTCCTTCCTTCCTTTCTTTCTTTCTTCCTTCCTTCCTTCCCTCCTCCCTCCCTCCCTCCTCTTTCCTTTCCTTTCCTTTCCTTATTTCTTCCTTCCTTTCCTCCCTCCGCTCCCCTCCTTCCTTCTTTCCTCCCTCCCTCCCTTCCCTCTTTTCTTCCTTCTTTCCTTCCTTCCTTTCCACCCACCCTCCCTCCCTCCTTTCTTCCTTTCCTTCTCTTCCCTTCCCTTCCCGTCCTTCCTTTCTTCTTCCTTTCCTTTCCTTTCTTTTCTTTTTTCTTTTCTTCCCCTCCTTCTCTTTTCCTTCCTTCCTCCCTCCCTCCCTTCCTCCCTCCCTCCCTCTTTCCTTTCCTTTCTTATTTCTTCCTTCCTTCCCTCCCTCCATCCTTCCCTCCTTTCTTCCTTCTTTCCTTCCTTCCTTTCCACCCACCCTCCCTCCCTCCTTTCTTCCTTTCCTTCTCTTCCCTTCCCTTCCCGTCCTGCCTTTCTTCTTCCTTTCCTTTCCTTCCCTTCCTTCCCTTTTCTTTCCTTCCTTCCTCCCTCTTTCCTTTCCTTTCCTTCCTTATTTCTTCCTTCCTTCCTTCCCTCCCTCTCCCTCCTTCCTTCTTTCCTCCCTCCATTCCTTCCTTCCCTCTTTTCTTCCTTCTTTCCACCCACCCACCCTCCCTCCTTTCTTCCTTTCCTTTTCTTCCCTTCTCTTCCTTTCCTTTCCTTTCCTTTCCTTTCCTTTCCTTTCCTTTCCTTTCCTTTCCTTTCCTTTCTTCCCTTCCTTCCCTTCCTTCCTTCCTTCCTTCCTTCCTTCCTTCCTTCCTTCCTTCCTTCCTTCCTTCCTTCCTTCCTTCCTTCCTTCCTTCCTTCTTGGAACATACACGACATTTTTATGAAAAGTTCATTGAAAGTAGATGGGTGAGGCACAGTCTTTGACCACCTGGGAGATAGACTATCTCTTGGGTCAAGTGAAGGCTGACCATGGTGCATACGGTTGGGGAAGCAAATGTGTCTGGCTGTTTGGAGATCAAGCCCTTTGCCAGCTCTATTGAGGGAAATGAGTGAATACTGTTGAGGTAATTCCCCGTTAGGAGAATGAGCGCATACAGGGAGACGTATTTGAGAGTAGTGTTTGAATAATACACACACACAGCACACAGATACACTGTACAGTAAATGTAGGTTTTACTTCCAAAAACGTTAAGCAAAGTCCAAAATAAACAATCCAAAGTCATTCACAGGTAAATCAGTCAGTTTTTCAATCCAGGGATAATCCAATAAAAAATTCCAGTGTCAAAAACAGTTCAGTATCAGACTTACATCAAATCCATGAATATCAGTCAATTAGGAAGAATTGCAAAACTCTCCAACAGAAGGAAACAGAGAGACTCACTCAGACACTCTCTCTTCTGAGACTAAAACAACCCAGGTTTCTGGCTCCATCTTATGGCCGTTTGAGAAACCACACCTAATTACAGTTTTGAATTTTCTTAAAGATACAGTTTTAAAATGTTTACCCTCGTTTATATATTTCTAACCCAAATTCCTGTTAGGTGACTTATATTCCTAACAAATACCCCCAACTTGTCTGGATTTGTGTGAATTCAGAGAGATGGACTACCACCCCCACTATTAAGCAAAAATGGGCTTAATTCCAGGGTTCAGAAGATTGTAGGGTTTGAGAGGTCCCTGGTGCTCTCTGAGTTTGATTGTTTTCTTGCCAATGTTTCACGACCTAAACTAAATGTTTACTTAGTTAGCTAGAAGCAGCACTGATAATGTTACCTAGTTGGGTCATGAAACATCTGCAAGAAAACAGCCAAGCTCAGAGAGCACCAAGGACCCCTCATGTCAACCCGGGGCTACCAATATTCTCCTTTATTGGCTAGTGTGGGGTCTGCCTGGGTCTTATGGGCTGCTCCTTTATCCAGGGTAGAATATGTGGATTCTCAGCCAGCCAGGAACATGATGCACTTGTCCTGCACTTCATTTTTCCTATCTGATGCACCATTGCAAAGCATACATCACCATCACTGAACCAAGCTGCCAACTCCAGGATGACCTCAGGAGGAGGCTGGTCCCAGATGGTAACAAACAATTCCTGAAGGGTTTTGGGGTGAGGGAGAGGAGGAGTGGTGATGTTGAGGGGCTGGAATGCTTTCTACCTCCCCAGCAACATTCCTGCCCCCATCATTCCCTTTTCTATGGTGCCAGAGGAGATATGCCTCAAACATGATATATGGAGTGTGTTTTCAGAGGCTGTAGCCAGCACCATCTGCTGCGCTACTTAGGGGAGGAAGGGGGCTGTGGGTTTTACAACCTCCCTAATGGATTACTAAGGACTGGGCTACACAAGAGGTGAAAGGAAGATGTGTATCTGTCTGCATGAGAGGAGAAAGGTTAAATGGTTCCTTGTGGGAATCTGGAAGAAGGGGAAATGACTCTAGATGAGAAGGACCAGGACAGTTGTTCGTTTAATGTGCTGCTCCAGCCAGTATATAGTTTAATGGGAATTGGCATAGTTAGTTAGGAATTGGGAAGGTGTCCTCTTAAGGGAATGCATCATGGTAAATGTAGTTAAAGCCCCTTGGGAAATGTAGTCCATATCATGTGGCCACATCTGTAATCCTGATTGGTCATTGAATTGACCCTTGGTTGGGTTGTGGGAGGTTCCTGCATTCTTGCCTGAACCCAGCATCGTGCTAGCGTCTCACCTCCTTGCTCCTTCAATATGGGTTGAAAGATTACCATCCTTTTACACTAGGAAGTCAACTATGCAAGGATTTGGACATTGAGATGAATCTTGATGTAACCGTGAGTTATATATGAGGATACCTGATGAACCAATAAAGGAACTTTGCATGAATGCTTTCTAGAGTTATCTGTCTATCTTTATACATTCAGCCATAATTATAAAGGACAGTACAAAATTACAAGGGCACTGAATAAAAGTGACTTATGGCCGTTTTTCACACTTATGACTGTTGCAGCATTCATCCATGATCACGTGATCAAAATTCAGTTGCTTGGCAACTGGTTCATATTTATGACACTTGTTCAGTGGTGGGATTGGAATAATTTAACAAGCAGTTATCTGGCTGGGTAGGCATGGCTGGTCAGTCATGTGACTGGTTGCGTGATGTCACTCATCACACCCAGCCCCACCTCCCGGCCACTCGCCCCAAAGGCAGAGATAGGATTCAGCCACTTGGGGCTAATCCCACCACTGGCTGGCCACGCCCCCGCCCATTTTTCGGCCTGTTTTCAGGCCATTTTTGGGGTCATTTTTAGGCCATTTTTGGGCCATTTTCAGGCCGTTATCAGGCTGTTTTCCAGGCCATTGTTTGGGTCATATTCAGGCCATTTTTGGGCTGCTTTCAGGCTGCTTTCAGGCCATTTATAAGCCATTTTCGGGCTGTTTTGGGGACATTTTGAGGACATCTTCAGGGCTGTTTTCAGGACATTTTTGGGCCATTTTAAGGCTGTTTTGGGGCTGTTTTCAGGCTGTTTTTTGGGCCATTTTCAGGCCATTTTCCAGGCTGTTTTCAGGCCATTTTGGGGTCATTTTCAGGCCTGTTTTCAGGCTGTTTTTGGGGCTGCTTTCAGGCTGTTTTGGAGGCTGTTTTCAGGCTATTTTCAGTCCATTTTGGAGTCATTTTCAGGCCATTTTCCAGGCTGTTTCCAGGCCATTTTTGGGCTGTTTTCAGGCCATTTTCGGGCCATTTTTGGCCCCAAAACTGGCCAAAATGGGCCCAAAAATGGCTTGGAAAACAGGTAGAAAAATGATTGACCAGCCAGTGGTGGGATTTGCTGGTTCTCTGAACTGTGCTGAATCTTAACTACCGGTTCGCCTGAACTGGTGCGAACCGGCAGCAGCCTACCTTTGCAGTTATTGTGTCCCAAGGTCATGTGATCATGTTTTTGGTTTTTTTTTGCAACTGGTTCATATTTATGACCGTTGCAATGTCCTGAGGTCATGTGATCCCCTTTTGCAACCTTCTGTCAAGCAAAGTCAAAGGGGAAGCCAAATTCACTAACAACCGTGTTGCTAACTTAAAACCTGTGGTGATTCACTGAACAACAGTGGCAAGAAAAGTCATAAAATGGGGACAAAACTTGCTAAACAACGGTCTCACTTAGCAACAGAAATTCTGGGCTCAATGGTGGTTGTAAGCCGAGGACTACCTTTATAGGGCAGAATTTTTCAGCCTCAGCCATTTTAAGATGGGTGGACTCCAACTCCCAGAATTCCCCAGCCATGCTGAGTACGGAATTCCAGGAGCTGAAGTCCATGTATGCTGGCTGAGGGATTCTGGGAGTTGAAGTGCAGAATTGTTGAGAAACCCAATGTATGGGGGGATCTATTTAATTGAAAGGTTGAAGCTCTGCAAACTTCTGGATGCTACCCAGATTTGCCTGGAGGAAACAAATTTAATTAATGACAAAGTAGAATTGGAACATAATGCTAATCGAACCTTCCCATGTTCCCTCTTGCTATTGGGATTTTTTTTTCCCTTGAAATTCTTATTTCCTCCCCTGGATTGGAGTTTTGTCCTTTTGGGTGAAGGTGAGCCGTTTAAGATAATGTGCTCCTGTGACTAAATCTCCCTTTATAACTCAAAGGCAGACCTTCATTTGGGAGGAAAAATGCGAGATAACTTGAAAGACAGCTTAGGCAGAGCTTAGAGAAGCCTCTGAAGGGGGGATAGATTGCCCTTGGGAGCCTAAGCTGCTAAGCTCAGTCTCACACACACACATATACGCATACACAGCAGCACACAACAGTGTGTATGTGTGCGGCGTATCCCTCCATCTTTGTGGTAGTAAGAATTACAGCAATGGCCAGGATCCAAGGCAACCCTTCTTCCGTCTCCTGAGTGAAAATGAAGGTGTCCCTCGAGGACAGCACTTTCCCATTTCATGCCTAGATGCTCCTTTAACAGACTAATGGCAGGGAAGGTGCACCAGATCCTCACAAATGCCTGGTCAACCTCCCTGCCGTGAATTGATGCCATTTGCTAGCATTAGGCAAATGAGATGGAGGATGGCGGTTAAATTTGGTGGCAGGCAAAGTCTGCTGCATCAAAGGGATAATCAGCAGCGGCCTCCCCTAAAGAAAAATATTTGACACGGATCCAGTGGGGATATTCTACTGGTTCGGCCCGGTTCTGGCATACCGGTAGCGCCAAAGATCAGTGGTAGAGAACCGGTTTGCTCGGAACCTCTCTGACAATCTGCAGTTGGGCCCACCTGCCAGCCCTTTCTCCTAGGTCCTTTTCAACCTCTCAGTTGTTTGGCCCGGCAGAGCGGATTGCCGTAACTTAGTTTGTGCTGTTTTAATGCATGCACAAAGCGTGGGATTTGTGCGCTGACATGATTGCGCGAGTCATGCAATCCCAACCCTACAGCCACTCCCACTAAGCCATGCTGACAGAACCAGTGATGGGAACTTTTGAATCCCACCACTGCACGGATCCCTTGCAGACTTTACTTGGTAATGGTCAGAAAGTGGTTTTGCCATTGTTTTCACTCTGATTGGATTTCCCGGTCTACTCTACAGCTCTGCGATCTCCTGGTGGTCTCCTGTCTGGTTACTAAAGGTGAAGGTTTCCCCTGTTCTATCATGTCTGACTAGGACGCAATGTTCATCTCCATTTCCTAGATGAGGGAGCCAACATTGTCCAAAGATGCGTCCGCGGTCATGGGGTCAGCATGAAAATACAGAACGCCGTTCCCTTCCCCATTAAAGTGGTACCTATTTATCTAGTCGCATTTGCATGCTTTCGAACTGCTAGTTGGGCAGGAGCTGAGGCAAGTGATGGCAGCTCATCCCATCACTTGCATCACTCGGTTCTTGAACGCGAGAGGTCAGCTTTCTAGCTGATAAGCTCAGCATCTTTAACCAGTGAGCCAATGCGTCCCCCTTGTCCAGTTACTAATTGGATCCAATTCAGCTAAGATCAAGTACATGCTTATGTACGTGTATGTGTTTCAAATGAGCCTATTGACCAAAAAATTGAGGGCCTGTCTTTCAATAGTTTTCCTTATTGTTCCATATTAGCAGGCTTGAAACCCTGCATTCCTATTGGTCTGTGTTGACCGCGACCTGATTGGTCAGCCTGGGTGTTTATGATTGGCTCGCTAAGAGTCTGCCGTGATTGGTTAAAACCAAGCACGGGAGACTCAAACCGATGTCATTGGCCGCCAAGCCTCGGCAAGCTCTATAAAAGAGCCACTGCAGGCTGCTACCATCCTGAGTCTGATCTAGCCTATTATTAAAGAGCTGTTGTTGCTGAACCCTAGTCTCTCATCTCTGGAATCCGTCCTTTCCGAACTTAACACTTATTGTGGAGCAACATTGGAAATGTAGTGTTAGATGGTCTGTAAGACATGAGTTAGATAATGTTTACTTATTAAAATTCTATGGCCACCCGTCTCAACCAAGTGACTCTAGGTAGTTTCCAATTATAAAACAATAACACACGGAAAGCCTTTAAAAACAATGCAAAATTGTATATATACAGCTGAGATGATTAACAATAAAGCCAAGGAACGAGATCCTTAATATATTCAGAACCTCAGGTCTGGGCACACAGCTAAATGTTTAAAGTCTTATGAAAGGCCAGCAGGATTGGGCCCTCTTCTAACCTCTGAGGGAAGAATATTCAACAAAGCATTGGCCACAGCAGAGAAGGCCTGTCTTCTCATTCCCTCCAGTCAAAACACCATGACTGATGGGATCTCTGTACCATGCCCAATCTGATGGACCAGATTGGACAGATAGAGAATCTTGAAAAATGATGTTCGCTCAGAACACCTGGTCCCATGACATGTATGGCTTTAAAGGAGACAACCAGTGCCTTGAATTGCACCCCAAAACACAACAGTAGCCAATGCAACTGACATAATACCGTGTTTCCCTGAAAATAAGACCCATTGTTATTTTCTTTTGGGACCAAAAGAAAATAGGGCCCTAAAATAGGGCTTATTTTGGGAGAAATTTGCTTTCAGGGTGATCAGCCTGGCAGGGCTCCCTGCCCCTCTCCCCAGTGCACACTGCTTCCACCTGCTGCTTGCACAGGTACTCAACTCACCTGTGTTGCGTGGGCTACAACTGCTGCCAGACACTGTCAGCCTGTGCATGCTCGCTCCCTCTGATGCTGGCCACCTTCACTACCCTTCACCAAGGCTTATTTTGGGTGTAGGGCTTATATTAAGTGCACATGGTAAAAACAGGCTAGGGCTTATTTTGTGTTGTGCTCAGGTTAGTCTTAGTTGCCGGGGGATTTGAGCTGGTGAGATGTGGTCCTGTTGTTTGGCTTCGTGTTTGTGGTCGTGCCACATCTTCATGGTGGGCGTCCATTCACTTCATGTATGGGTCGGAGGGGTTTGAAGTGGGTAGTGAGAAGAATAAGTGCATGCATTGAAGAACACAAGAACTCAATCAAAAAAGAAGAACCGACCTCTTCCCTGGTCCATACCTCAAAGCCACAGGACATGAGATTGACTTTAAAAATACCAGAACTATCACCAAAACTGAACACTTCAACAACGAATAATCAGAGAAGCCATAGAGAGAGAAAAATGCCAACACAGCATGAATAAACAAGACGATACCTCCCGCCTACCAGACATTTGGAAACCCACCCTCATTAACAAACGAGTACCTAACATGAAGAATGACACCAGACCCACACCCACGAGAGCCACACAAGATGCTACCACCACACCTCCATGTAGAAAGCAGACTCACACCCACACAGATGATGAGACATGACCATGGACCAGAAGCCATACCGCAGCTGCATCACTACCCGCTTCAAAGCTCTCTGACCCATACATGAAGCGAATGGACACCCACATGAGGATGTGGCATGACCACGAACGCGAAGCCAAACAACAGGACCACAGCTCACCAGCTCAAATCCCCCAGCAACTAAGACTAACCTGAGCACAACCAAGCCCCCACTTGAACAGAACCCCCCCCAGCCAATCAGAACACAGCCAAACCCCCAACCAATCAGAACACAGCCAAACCCCCAACCAATGAGAACACACCCCCAACCAATGAGAACACAGCCAAGCCCCCACCCAATCAAGTCACACCTCCACTAGCAGTTAAAAGGAAGAAGCAGCTGCAAGCTCACATTACTCCGAGAAGCACAAAACCGAAGACACAAGCCTGAAGATGACGAATGAGACTTCATCGAAACATCGCCAAGATACTTCCAATTTTACACAGGAGAAAACCCGAATAACCAAAGATCCATATATATATATATATATGTATGTATGTATATATGTATGTATGTATGTATGTATGTATGTATGTATGTATGTATGTATGCATGCATGCATGTATGTAGTTGTTTTCTGAGGTTTTCGCGGGTATTTGTATGCTGATCTTTGGTTATATTTGTTGTCTTACGTTTTTGTGAGTATTTATATGTATGGTATTCAGCTTTATTTGGGTATTTTTCCACATCATTATAGTTGTGCTTTTAAAGTTGTAGCAATGTTTCGGCAGAATCTCATCTGCAAACACAATACTGATGCCTGATGATAGCAGATGAGATGTTGCTACAACTTTAAAAGCACAACTACAATGACGTGGGAAAATACCCGAACAAAGCTGAATACCACACATACATACATGCATACATACATACATACATACATACATATGTGTTTTCTTAAGTTTTCACAGGTACTTACATGTATAGTATTCACCTGAACATATATTCCCTCCTCTTTATTCCAGCACCTTGCCAGTTACACAGAATCCCCAGGTTACAGTGGAGAAGGGCTGAATTTGGCCAAACCTGGTTGGGAATCCTTGAAAATAACTCTCCCTCCTCTGCTTTAATAAAGACACCCCACCCCCCCAACTCAAGGCAAAGCAAGGCCTGGGAAATTAAAAACCAGCCATTGGAAATCAGGGCACCCACCAAAGTCCCTGAGTTGTGTGTTTTGTCCAAAGAATTGTAACCAAATCGTCTGAGTTCCCCACATCGCTCTGTAATTACACCCCGGGAGAAATGAAGGGAAAGTGGACGGGAAACCCAAAACCTTTTCTGGGCCAATGTTGAGCATCAATGAGAGCATTGTTTCCATAGACACTTACACCGATTCAAGCAGGAGATACAGCCAAGTTGGATTACAGGCTATTGGGACTGAAGATGGCTCCTTCCAATAACAATGGGAGATGCCTCGGGAAATCTCAGTTTCCTTGCTTCGGATGCATTTCGCTCACAAACTGCCGTCATAGAATCCAAGAGGAGTCATGCAAAGCACCCAGCCATTCCCCGATTTGACCCCATCATTTGGCAGAGAGGGGTAAGGGCTGGAGGAGGTAAATTATTATTCTAATTTTTTTTTAAATTCTGCTTTTATGACTTTTATAAGTAGCTGAAGGCAGTGAATATACAATACTCCTGTTTTTCTTAGAACAGCAACTCTGTCTTGTTTGGTTGGGCTGAAAAAGAGGGACTGACCGAAAGTAAACCAGCTGGTTTTCATGCCTAAAGCAGGACTAGAACTCACAGCCTCCTGGTGATTGGCCCAAAGTAGTTTTCCATAATAGTATAAAGTAGCCATTTCTGTAACAATAAATTTATCTAATTGGTAAAACCCAAAATCAAAAGTTTCATTTTTTTGTCCACCTCAAGCACAAAGTCCAGAAACGGTTTCCAAGTAGAAACAAAAGTAATTGTACTTTTTTTTTCTTTGATCCAAGCAGTCGATTTGGCCATCACTGCTGGAACTCAATTAATTTTTGCACAACATGGGCTTTCAAGGCAGTTACTCTCTGAAAATCTCCCTGAATTTTCAAGAACTTTTCTTTTATGTACACTGAGAGCATATGCACCGAGACAAATTCCTTGTGTGTTCAATCATACTTGGCCAATAATATAATTCTGTTCTATTCTATTCTATTCCATTCTATTCTGTTCTGTTCTGTTCCGTTCCATTGTATTTTCTATTCTATTCTATTTTCTATTCCATTCCATTCAATATTTTCTATTCTATTCTATTCTATTCCATTCCATTCCACTCCATTCCATTTTCTGTTCTATTCCATTCCATTCTATTCTATTTTATTCTATTCTATTTTCTGTTCTGTTCTATTCTATTCTATTCTATTTTATTCTATTCTATTTTCTGTTCTATTCTATGCTATGCTATTTTCTATTCTATTCCATTCCACTCCATACCATTTTCTATTCTATTCTATTCTATTCTATTCTATTCTATTCTATTCTATTCTATTCTATTCTATTCCATTCCATTCCATTCCATTCCATTCCATTCCATTTTCTGTTCTGTTCTATTCTATTCTATTCTATTTTCTGTTCTCTATGCTATTTTCTATTCTATTCCATTCCACTCCATACCATTTTCTATTCTATTCTATTCCATATTCTATTCTATTCTATTCTATTCTATTCTATTCTATTCTATTCTATTCTATTCTATTCTATTCTATTCCATCTTCTATTCCATTCTCTATTCCATTCCATTCCATTCCATTCCATTCCATTCCATTCCCTATTCTATTCTATTCTATTCTATTCCATTCCATTCCATTCTAAACACATTAGAAGCTCTGCCATTGTTGAAGGCATTGAGGAATCTGGTAAGGAAATGTCTCTGTAAGGTTTCTTCCAACTCTGCTAATTAATCTAATCTAATCCTGATCCAGGGGTCATCCAGAGAATATGGCAACCAGGTCATGGTTGTCCTAAAGGTGCCTTTTTCAGGAGGCAACTGGACATTCTTGTTTTTTCTTTTGAAGACGTTTTGCTTCTCGTCCAAGAAGCTTCTTAAGCTCTAACGGAATAGTGGGGAATGGAAGGATTTATATTCCTTGCAGACAGCTGGTCATTTGCATGCTGGTCATTTGCAGAACGACCCTCTAAAAGGATGCAAATGACCAGCTGTCTGCAAGGAATATAAATCCTTCCATTCCCCCAACATCCTGTCAGAGCTGAAGAAGCTTCTTGGATGGGAAGCGAAACGTCTTCAAAGAAAAAACAAGAAGAAGAAAGTCTAGTTGCCTCCTGAAAAAAACACCTTTAGGACAACCATGACCTGGATGACTGAGAATCTCTACAGATGTTTAACCAAGGGGGATGCACAGGATCCATTCGTCTTCATGGCTGTGCGTGTAACAGCCTGTTCAGCTCCAAAGAAAAATCTCTGCTCTTTCTTTCTTTCTTTCTTTCTTTCTTTCTTTCTTTCTTTCTTTCTTTCTTTCTTTCTTTCTTTCTTTCTTTTTTCTGTTGCACAGCAGGCTGCTCATGCCTTCCTTCTTCTGAATGCCTCCTGTCCTGTCTCATCTGCTCTGGTTCCCCCCCCCCCCGATTGCTTTTCTGCCTCCAGGAAGGCCCAAGGATGGTCTGAATGCAGCCCCCTACCTTATTGATAACCGAGAAGGAGGATGCTGTATGGCCAGACGCTGGAACTACGGCCTGGATTCCCCCTCTCAGCCCCGGCTGGCGAGCACTTTGCCTCTGGCGTTTTCCTATTCTGAACAAGAGCCCCGGGTCCCAGGCCATTAGCAGGGTACTCTGCAATTCCACCCACCCCTTCTTTTGAAGATTGACAAGCAACGAAACATGCACGCGTTCAGCCCACGGAGCGTTTCTGCTTTTGGGATGTGCCAGGTGCTGTTTATCCCCCCCCCCCACCTCCCCGTGTAAAATCTGTACCCATCCAACCAGATTGAGCAGATGGACAGGCTGCAGACCCTGACAGCCAAAGATGGTGAGCTGGGAGTGACTGTGGCCTCTATCCTATGGCACATCTCCCCCGGACTTTGGACATCAGAATGACCTTCACACTGTTAGCCTTTGATAAAGGCAAAGGTTTCCTCCATCCAGTCACGTCTGACACTTAAGGATAGTGCTCATCTCCATGTTTTAGCTGAACCAGTATTGTTCAAAGACGCTTCTGTGGCCATATAGTCTCTTCCTCCTCCTCCTCCCTTCTTCTTCTCCTTCTTCCTACTTCCTTCTCCTTCCCCTTCTTCCTACTTTCTCCTCCTCCTCCTCCCTTCTTCTTCCCCTTCTTCCTACTTCCTTCTCCTTCCCCTTCTTCCTACTTCCTTCTCCTTCCCCTTCTTCCTACTTTCTCCTCCTCCTCCTCCCTTCTTTTTCCCCTTCTTCCTACTTCCTTCTCTTTCTCCTTCCCCTTCTTCCTTTCTCCTCCGCCTCCCTTCTTCTTCCCCTTCTTCCTACTTCCTTCTTCTTCTCCTTCCCCTTCTTCCTACCTCCTCCTCCTCCCTCTTCCTCTTCCACCATCCTTTCCTCTGGAAAGCACCACAACACCTAATATTACCCTGATCCTTTTGTCACACATTTTCTGAACAGTTTTTAATCCCAGATTTATAATTGCACTTAACAATGAACTTAAGGTCCACCACCAGTGAGTTGTTGGACAGTATTACTTGGTCTGTTATGTAGAGGCTTGTGTGTTTTTTGGGGGCGGGGGAATTTCAGTGGGTGAGGAAGTGTTTGGGGATTGTCATGTGTGTGTGTGTGTGTGTGTTGGGTCTGATCTCTGGGTGTTATGTGAATTTCATTGTATGTACCCTGTATATATACTGTAAGTACAATGGCAATAAAGTATTATTATTATCTACTCCTCTACCTGCTTTCTCTCTTACAGTGGTGGGTTTTGCTAGACTACAAGTAGTCCTACCATTCATTTAGTGACTGTTCAAAGTACAGTCCTCCTGCTTCCTCTCCCCTTCCCCCCCTCCTCAAAAAAAAAGGCCTTATGTGCATCTATATGCATGCTCAGGAACATGCAAAACCCTTTTGACAGTGATGTGAACATTTGCGAGGACATAGACCCATCAGTGCTTCAAGAAGTGAATTCAGACAAATATTGGACAATTGCAAAATACCAGAGCTTAGATCTTCCCTTGGTAAAACTCTGAAACTTCAAAGGCTGTTTGTTTACTTAGCTTTCCAAAAAAACATGCGCTTGGAAATCTGCTTTGTCTGAAGAGTAGCTGTTAAGTTTTGCGCATGGGCGCTAAGAATGGAGACGAGCCGGTGAAACAGTGAACTTCAAACTCTTTATTAACATGGTGTAACAGCTCAAACCAATGGCCACAACGGCCCTCTTTATATAGGCATGCTCTTAAGTATTTAACCAATGAAACACAGGGAGCACTAGCTCCGTTAACCAATGGAAGAGGCTCGTTAATAGCCAATCAGATTCTCCTGAATGGACCAATCCGATGTCGCTATTATCGGCCAATCAGAAGTGCAGGGCCAGAACCCTGCACTTTACTTCAAGCTCTCAATAATCTTTATTCACACACTTTTATTAATTCACAACACCCCTTCCCCCTGGGTTCCATTTAAAGGGTGCGGTCACGTAATCTTTGAGGTAGGCAGGTTGTTTTGATTGTCTATTTGATCTACGTTGTCCTCCCGATATTTGGCTACAGTCTTGTTCAGGTAGGTCGTTATATGGTGAAAAGGGTGCCTCCAGTTCCGTATCCAAATTTTCGTTGCCGTTAATGTTTTCGGCATCTCCTTGAGGCGAGCTCACCCCCATCCCCGATTCTTCTTCACGTGTTGCCTCTGAGCGCTCATTTCTTCCGCTTAGGCTTTCTGCCCTTTCAAATTCAGCTTCCTCGTCATCTCCTCCCCCCTCAGTTTGGAAGTCAGGGAACTCAGAGATCCCCGACTGCAGCCTTGAACGAAGCTGATCAATATGGCGCTTCTATATTCTATCATCGCAACATCACACGCCGGTTACTTGGGGCGTGGGGCCGGTTACTTGGACCACAGTTGCCTCGACCCACAGCAGATTGCCCAAAAAGTTCCTAGCGAAAACCAAGTTGTCTACCTGGAAACTACGGCATTTCCCGCTGGATCTGTGTGGTTTTTCAAGTTCATACGATGGGTGCAGATGGTCGAGATGGGAACGGAGCTTCCGCCCCATCAATAACTCGGCGGGAGTTTTGTTGGTGACGCTGTGCGGAGTGATATGCTGCAAAAGGAGTATCCAGTTAATCTTGTCTTTGATATCGCCATAGTCCATTTTATGCAAGGTTTTCTTAACGAATTGTACCATGCGCTCGGCCCTTCCCTTGGCCGCAGGATGCGCCAGTGAAGTCAGCGCATGGCGAATACCACGGTTCGCCAGGTACTGTTCAAAGGACAGGGCGGTAAATTGGGGCCCGTTGTCGGATACCAGAACGTCTGGTAATCTGTGTGTTGCAAATAGTCTGTCTAGTTTCCTGATGACTGATTCGGTTGTTGTATTCCTCATCTCATGGATTTCAAGCCAGTTTGAGTAGGCATCCACCGTTAGTAAAAATGTGTGTCCTTTGGTAGGTCCCGCAAAGTCCAGATGAATACGGGACCATGGTAGCCTCAGTGTTTCCCATTCAGTCGGGGTTGCTTTTGGAGGGCCGTTGCTAACTTCCTGGCATTTGTGACAAGCTTTTACCCAGGCTTCAATCTGCTTGTCGATATCCAGCCACCATGCGTAGCTTCGTACGAGGGCTTTCATGCGCACGATGCCGGGGTGGCCATCGTGCAGGGTCGTAACCGCTCTGGGACAACGACTCTATCTTCCCAGATAATGCAGCCCTTCTGGGAAAACAGTTCCATTTGTCGATTCTTGAATGGGATGTAGTCGTCAGGTATCTGGTCCAATGGCCATCCGCGCTCGACCCAAATGAGGACTCATGCCAAAATGGGGTCACGTTTCGTTTCCATCGCGATATCTCGGGCTGTTAGTGGTGGTGTTTGAAGTGTCTCGATCTGCAGTGTTGTCACTGTCGGAGCAGGGTCATCAATGGTCTCCGGAAGTGGTGCACGGCTCAATGCGTCGGTATGGGGAATGGCCTTCCCCGGGCGGTGTTACAACTTATAATAATATGCAGCCAAGAATTCTGACCAGCGAGTCATTCTGGGAAATAATATATAAGGGGTTGGCCTATCTCCCGCTATTATTCCCAGCAAAGTTTTGTGGTCAGTCACTATGGTAAAGGCTCGGCCATACACATATTCATGAAATCTCTTAACAGCAGACACAATAGCAAGGGCCTCTTTATCAATTTGACTGTAATTGTGTTCTGCTTTTGATAGCTTCTTTGAGAAATAGGCAACAGGGGCTTCACTACCGTTTGGCAAAATATGGCTCAAAATGGCGCCCACTCCGAATGGTGATGCATCACACGTGATCGTTAAAGGCAAAGTCTCGTCATACTGCATCAACACAGCATCAGAAATCAATAAATTTTTCACATATCGAAACGCCTGCTCCTCACTGTGTCTCCATACCCAGGTTGCTTTTTTGTCTAATAAACGATGTAAGGGTTCAGCTACGGTTGCTTTGTGAGGCAGGAAAATGTTATAAAAATTGATAAGTACTAGAAAAGCCTGCAGGTCGGCCTTATTTCGGGGTTTTGGGGCGTTTTTGATTGCCCTAAGCTTGCTATTGGTGGGGTGAATGCCTCGACTATCAATTAAGTATCCTAAAAATTCTACACGATCCGTACATAGTTGACACTTGTTTTTTTTAACTTTGAGACCTGAGTCTTTAAATCTCTGGAGAATCAACCCCAAGCGATCCCTTAGTATTTTCCAAGTCGGGGCAGCGATTAACACATCATCAAAATATGGGACAATGTCTTTTATCCCTTGTAATAGTCTTTCCATCAAACTTTGAAAGATTCCCGGGGCTACGCTCACTCCGAACTGGAGTCGGTTACATTTAAACGCACCTCGGTGCATAACGATCGTTTGGGCCTCTGCCGTCTTTTTGTCTACAGGCAGTTGTTGGTATGCCTGGGCTAAGTCTAGTTTAGCGAAGACTTTTCCGCCCCCCAGGGAATGGAGAAGGTGTTGCACCACTGGAACTGGGTAAGCGTGTTGTTGAAGGGCGTGGTTCAGGGTGGCTCGGTAGTCCCCACAAATTCTTATCGATCCATCTGGCTTGATGGGTGTCACGATTGGGGTTTCCCAGGGAGAGTGATCGGTTGGTTCTAACACACCCTGGGCTATTAATTTATCAAGCTGCTCATCAATCTTTGGTTTAAGGGCAAATGGAACTCAATGAGGCTTAAGGCGGATGGGAGCTATTTCGGGATTGAGGTTAAATGATATCGGGGTCCCCTTGTACTCTCCTAGTTTTTCTGCAAAGACGTCCTGGAATTCTTGGACGAGGTCCTCTTCCCAGTTGCTGCTGCAAGTTTGGTGAATGCCGGCGACTTCAATTCTGAGTGGAGTGAACCATTGGAGGCCTAACAAACTAGGCCGATCCCTGTTGATTACAGTCAGGGATAGGAATGCTGTATGGTTCTTAAACGATACCCGGACTTGGCTGGATCCTACGACTGGAATCCGATTACCCTGATAGTCTTTGAGTATGAGTCTTTGGAATCTGAGGTCTTGCCGCCGGACAGTAGGGATGAGCTGCTTGAGGGTCTTTCAGGAAACCATCGAGAGGGATGATCCTGAATCGACTTACATCAGGCAGGGCTGGTTTTCGATGGCCACTTTCATTCAGATCTTCTTAGCATCAAGGGATGAGGCTTGACCGATAGTGATAGTTTGGTGAGCCTCTTCTCGCTTCGTTGAGTGGTTTAGGGTTTTGTTTCTGTAGGCGTGGTCGTTCCATTGGTGGTTTACGGGTTCTCGCCTTTCAAGACGACTTCCTGTTGGTTGGCGATAGTTAGCCCCCCTCGAGGGCTTGTTGGGTCCTAGCTTGCTTCTACAGACCCGTCCGATATGGCCTCTTTTCCTGCACACATGGCAGAGCGCGTCGAGGAATTTGCATTCTGATTGGGGGTGGCTTGCCCCACAACCAGCGCATTGGTTCTGAGATCTCTGACATTGGTCCCGTTCAGACCGAAGTCGGTGGACCTCTTCTTCATTGCTTTCTGATGATGATTCGAGCCCTCGTGGTGGGCTGTCAGGAGCTGTCCTTCTGACTGAGATGAAATTTCGCGGGTGAGTTGGTGAAACGGTGCATGGGTGCGGTGCATTCGGGCAGCCGACTTCCTGGTTGCTTCTGCTGCAGTAGCTTCAGCGATGGCATCTGTAAGGCTAATGTCACCTTTCGCCATCAGCTTACTTTGTGTTCCTAGTGCATCTAGTCCCAGAACTATTCAGTCTCTCAGGGCTTCTTCGAGGTCGGCAAACCCGCATAGGCCTCCCAGATTCCGGAGATCCGCTATGAAACCAGCAACACTTTCGCCCTTCTGCTGACTTCTCTGGTAAAATTCATGCCTTCTAACGAGTATCGGTACGGTCGGTGCATAGTGAGCCCTCAGCAGGGGTTCGAGGACGTCCCAGTCCATAGATTTTACTTCTGCCGGTTTCGCTAGTGCCTTGGCCATCTTGAATACGGTCGGCCTGCAATGAATTAAGAATACCACCCGTTTCTTTCTGGTAGTGGCATCCTTCAAATTATTGGTCTCCAGAAACATCTGGAAGTGATCCATATAAGAGTCCCAGTCTTCTTGCGCCGGGTCGAATGGAGCGGGTGGTATGACGCCACCGGACATGGTTCCGCCGTTGGTGCATTTCAGCCACGTGCTCTATTATCGTTCCTCGTTGTTCAGTCAGCTCTGACGTCTCCACATCCCACCTTTGTCGCCAGTGTTAAGTTCTGCACATGGACGCTAAGAATGGAGACGAGCCGGTGAAACAGTGAACTTCAAACTCTTTATTAACATGGTGTAACAGCTCAAACCAATGGCCACAACGGCCCTCTTTATATAGGCATGCTCTTAAGTATTTAACCAATGAAACACAGGGAGCGCTAGCTCCGTTAACCAATGGAAGAGGCTCGTTAATAGCCAATCAGATTCTCCTGAATGGACCAATCCGATGTCGCTATTATCGGCCAATCAGAAGTGCAGGGCCAGAACCCTGCACTTTACTTCAAGCTCTCAATAATCTTTATTCACACACTTTTATTAATTCACAACACCCCTTCCCCCTGGGTTCCATTTAAAGGGTGCGGTCACGTAATCTTTGAGGTAGGCAGGTTGTTTTGATTGTCTATTTGATTTACGTTGTCCTCCCGGTATTTGGCTACAGTCTTGTTCAGGTAGGTCGTTATATGGTGAAAAGGGTGCCTCCAGTTCCGTATCCAAATTTTCGTTGCCGTTAATGTTTTCGGCATCTCCTTGAGGCGAGCTCACCCCCATCCCCGATCCTTCTTCACGTGTTGCCTCTGAGCGCTCATTTCTTCCGCTTAGGCTTTCTGCCCTTTCAAATTCAGCTTCCTCGTCATCTCCTCCCCCCTCAGTTTGGAAGTCAGGGGACTCAGAGATCCCCGACTGCAGCCTTGAACGAAGCTGATCAATATGGCGCTTCTATATTCTATCGTTGCAACATCACACGCGGTACGATCTGGGGCCGGTTACTTGGACCACAGTTGCCTCGACCCACAGCAGATTGCCCGAAAAGTTCCTAGCGAAAACCAAGTTGTCTACCTGGAAACTACGGCATTTCCCGCTGGATCTGTGTGGTTTTTCAAGTTCATACGATGGGTGCAGATGGTCGAGATGGGAACGGAGCTTCCGCCCCATCAATAACTCGGTGGGAGTTTTGTTGGTGACGCTGTGCGGAGTGATATGCTGCAAAAGGAGTATCCAGTTAATCTTGTCTTTGATATCGCCATAGTCCATTTTATGCAAGGTTTTCTTAACGAATTGTACCATGCGCTCGGCCCTTCCCTTGGCCGCAGGATGCGCCAGTGAAGTCAGCGCATGGCGAATACCACGGTTCGCCAGGTACTGTTCAAAGGACAGGGCGGTAAATTGGGGCCCGTTGTCGGATACCAGAACGTCTGGTAATCTGTGTTGCAAATAGTCTGTCTAGTTTCCTGATGACCGATTCGGTTGTTGTATTCCTCATCTCATGGATTTCAAGCCAGTTTGAGTAGGCATCCACCGTTAGTAAAAATGTGTGTCCTTTGGTAGGTCCCGCAAAGTCCAGATGAATACGGGACCATGGTAGCTTCAGTGTTTCCCATTCAGTCGGGGTTGCTTTCGGAGGGCCGTTGCTAACTTCCTGGCATTTGTGACAAGCTTTTACCCAGGCTTCAATCTGCTTGTCGATACCCAGCCACCATGCGTAGCTTCGTACGAGGGCTTTCATGCGCACGATGCCGGGGTGGCCATCGTGCAGGGTCGTAACCGCTCTGGGACAACGACTCTATCTTCCCAGATAATGCAGCCCTTCTGGGAAAACAGTTCCATTTGTCGATTCTTGAATGGGATGTAGTCGTCAGGTATCTGGTCCAATGGCCATCCGCGCTCGACCCAACTGAGGACTCATGCCAAAATGGGGTCACGTTTCGTTTCCATCGCGATATCTCGGGCTGTTAGTGGTGGTGTTTGAAGTGTCTTGATCTGCAGTGTTGTCACTGTCGGAGCAGGGTCATCAATGGTCTCCGGAAGTGGTGCACGGCTCAATGCGTCGGTATGGGGAATGGCCTTCCCCGGGCGGTGTTACAACTTATAATAATATGCAGCCAAGAATTCTGACCAGCGAGTCATTCTGGGAAATAATATATAAGGGGTTGGCCTATCTCCCGCTATTATTCCCAGCAAAGTTTTGTGGTCAGTCACTATGGTAAAGGCTCGGCCATACACATATTCATGAAATCTCTTAACAGCAGACACAATAGCAAGGGCCTCTTTATCAATTTGACTGTAATTGTGTTCTGCTTTTGATAGCTTCTTTGAGAAATAGGCAACAGGGGCTTCACTACCGTTTGGCAAAATATGGCTCAAAATGGCGCCCACTCCGAATGGTGATGCATCACACGTGATCGTTAAAGGCAAAGTCTCGTTATACTGCATCAACACAGCATCAGAAGTCAATAAATTTTTCACATATCGAAACGCCTGCTCCTCACTGTGTCTCCATACCCAGGTTGCTTTTTTGTCTAATAAACGATGTAAGGGTTCAGCTACGGTTGCTTTGTGAGGCAGGAAAATGTTATAAAAATTGATAAGTACTAGAAAAGCCTGCAGGTCGGCCTTATTTCGGGGTTTTGGGGCGTTTTTGATTGCCCTAAGCTTGCTATTGGTGGGGTGAATGCCTCGACTATCAATTAAGTATCCTAAAAATTCTACACGATCCGTACATAGTTGACACTTGTTTTTTTTAACTTTGAGACCTGAGTCTTTAAATCTCTGGAGAATCAACCCCAAGCGATCCCTTAGTATTTTCCAAGTCGGGGCAGCGATTAACACATCATCAAAATATGGGACAATGTCTTTTATCCCTTGTAATAGTCTTTCCATCAAACTTTGAAAGATTCCCGGGGCTACGCTCACTCCGAACTGGAGTCGGTTACATTTAAACGCACCTCGGTGCATAACGATCGTTTGGGCCTCTACCGTCTTTTTGTCTACAGGCAGTTGTTGGTATGCCTGGGCTAAGTCTAGTTTAGCGAAGACTTTTCCGCCCCCCAGGGAATGGAGAAGGTGTTGCACCACTGGAACTGGGTAAGTGTGTTGTTGAAGGGCGTGGTTCAGGGTGGCTCGGTAGTCCCCACAAATTCTTATCAATCCATCTGGCTTGATGGGTGTCACGATTGGGGTTTCCCAGGGAGAGTGATCGGTTGGTTCTAACACACCCTGGGCTATTAATTTATCAAGCTGCTCATCAATCTTTGGTTTAAGGGCAAATGGAACTCAATGAGGCTTAAGGCGGATGGGAGCTATTTCGGGATTGAGGTTAAATGATATCGGGGTCCCCTTGTACTCTCCTAGTTTTTCTGCAAAGACGTCCTGGAATTCTTGGACGAGGTCCTCTTCCCAGTTGCTGCTGCAAGTTTGGTGAATGCCGGCGACTTCAATTCTGAGTGGAGTGAACCATTGGAGGCCTAACAAACTAGGCCGATCCCTGTTGATTACAGTCAGGGATAGGAATGCTGTATGGTTCTTAAACGATACCCGGACTTGGCTGGATCCTACGACTGGAATCCGATTACCCTGATAGTCTTTGAGTATGAGTCTTTGGAATCTGAGGTCTTGCCGCCGGACAGTAGGGATGAGCTGCTTGAGGGTCTTTCAGGAAACCATCGAGAGGGATGATCCTGAATCGACTTACATCAGGCAGGGCTGGTTTTCGATGGCCACTTTCATTCAGATCTTCTTAGCATCAAGGGATGAGGCTTGACCGATAGTGATAGTTTGGTGAGCCTCTTCTCGCTTCGTTGAGTGGTTTAGGGTTTTGTTTCTGTAGGCGTGGTCGTTCCATTGGTGGTTTACGGGTTCTCGCCTTTCAAGACGACTTCCTGTTGGTTGGCGATAGTTAGCCCCCCTCGAGGGCTTGTTGGGTCCTAGCTTGCTTCTACAGACCCGTCCGATATGGCCTCTTTTCCTGCACACATGGCAGAGCGCGTCGAGGAATTTGCATTCTGATTGGGGGTGGCTTGCCCCACAACCAGCGCATTGGTTCTGAGATCTCTGACATTGGTCCCGTTCAGACCGAAGTCGGTGGACCTCTTCTTCATCGCTTTCTGATGATGATTCGAGCCCTCGTGGTGGGCTGTCAGGAGCTGTCCTTCTGACTGAGATGAAATTTCGCGGGTGAGTTGGTGAAACGGTGCATGGGTGCGGTGCATTCGGGCAGCCGACTTCCTGGTTGCTTCTGCTGCAGTAGCTTCAGCGATGGCATCTGTAAGGCTAATGTCACCTTTCGCCATCAGCTTACTTTGTGTTCCTAGTGCATCTAGTCCCAGAACTATTCAGTCTCTCAGGGCTTCTTCGAGGTCGGCAAACCCGCATAGGCCTCCCAGATTCCGGAGATCCGCTATGAAACCAGCAACACTTTCGCCCTTCTGCTGACTTCTCTGGTAAAATTCATGCCTTCTAACGAGTATCGGTACGGTCGGTGCATAGTGAGCCCTCAGCAGGGGTTCGAGGACGTCCCAGTCCATAGATTTTACTTCTGCCGGTTTCGCTAGTGCCTTGGCCATCTTGAATACGGTCGGCCTGCAATGAATTAAGAATACCACCCGTTTCTTTCTGGTAGTGGCATCCTTCAAATTATTGGTCTCCAGAAACATCTGGAAGTGATCCATATAAGAGTCCCAGTCTTCTTGCGCCGGGTCGAATGGAGCGGGTGGTATGACGCCACCGGACATGGTTCCGCCGTTGGTGCATTTCAGCCACGTGCTCTATTATCGTTCCTCGTTGTTCAGTCAGCTCTGACGTCTCCACATCCCACCTTTGTCGCCAGTGTTAAGTTCTGCACATGGACGCTAAGAATGGAGACGAGCCGGTGAAACAGTGAACTTCAAACTCTTTATTAACATGGTGTAACAGCTCAAACTAATGGCCACAACGGCCCTCTTTATATAGGCAAGCTCTTAAGTATTTAACCAATGAAACACAGGGAGCACTAGCTCCGTTAACCAATGGAAGAGGCTCGTTAATAGCCAATCAGATTCTCCTGAGTGGACCAATCCAATGTCGCTATTATCGGCCAATCAGAAGTGCAGGGCCAGAACCCTGCACTTTACTTCAAGCTCTCAATAATCTTTATTCACACACTTTTATTAATTCACAACAGTAGCCATTTCTTTCTATTGTTGGATTGGCCAGTCTAAGAGCAGGGCAAGAAGCCCAAGGAGACGCTGGTAACAAGAAGAGAGTCTCACCTTTCACTAGGCATTTAGTGAATCCCTGCAAATTATTTTCCTCCCTGGCTTGTCCTGCGCAGGACTGGGAAAAAGATTAATCTCCAATTCCTTGAAGATAAGCATGATAATTTAGTTCACCTGGCTGATAACACTGTCACTTTGGCTGGGCAGAAAGGAGTCAAAGGCATCTAAAATGTGCCTGGAAAAACAAGAAATTCTTTTACAGCTGACTTGATGTTAAAAAAAAAGAGCATTTCTAGATACACTTCCACCACTCTCTGGCATTTTCTAAACTCTTCGCATGCAAAACCGTTTCTTGCTTGCTGTCTTTTTCTTCTTTCCAATCTAGTCAAATATTGGAAGAGAAAGGCTCAAAAGTTTTGCTTGTCAGGAAGTTAAGTCTCTGAAAATAGACCCTTTTAGTTAGTGGTGGGATTCAAATAATTTAACAACTGGTTTCTCTGCCCTTATGACAGACCGGGTGGGCGTGCACATTGTGGGTGTTATGTCGCCGGCTTGAAGGAAACTCAGGAGGCAGTGACAAGTTCAGCTCTTTTATGAGGTTCCTGGATCAGCTTGGCTTGAACCGGATTGGCCCCGGCTTATATTCAGTTGGTCGTGCGAGCCGCAGCCAATGCACCGCTTTGAATCTCCCGCAATTGATTCTTACCAATCGCGGGGATTCGCAGTGGGCCAATCAGTGCGGCTCGCTCAGCCAATCTGGTAGCCATGTGCCCTGACCAATCAGGGTGCGGCGTTTACAAGAATGTTAACAAATCTATACAGAACACCCCTGCCCTCTTGGTATGGTCCTACGTGATGTAGTCCCATAAGTAGGCGGGGCTCCGTACTTGCCTACTTGACCTGCGCAGTTTAGTTGATGCCTGGAAGTCGGGTGGTTCGGTCGGGTTCTGTGTTGCTCCTTGGCTCGTTGATGGAACCGCCTGGAATGAGCCAGGCCTCTTGTGGTGGCTACCTCCCGGTCTATCCGGGCTGGTCGAGCTGCTGGCTTCGCCGCTCCCACCCGGTCTGTCCGGACTGGTTGAGCTGGCCTGGCTGCTTCTTCCTGGTGAGGATTTGAGCTGGTTGTCTGCTTCTGCTTCTGCTTCGGTTGGTGAGTAGTTTTGGTTTTTTCCTGGTTGGGCTTGGTTCCTGGGGCTCTCCCTCCCCTCTTGGTTTGTGCTTGGGTGGTTTTCTTCCCTTTCTGGGTTTATGTTTGTGTCTGTTTGCATGTCAGTTGTGTTTCCCGTGATCGTTCTAGATCTTATTGGATCGATGTGTCATTTCCATGCTCGTCCAATTGGCTGTTTGTAGCCGGTACGAGTGGGGACCTGTGGCCTGGGTTACCGTTGCTGGTACCCAGAGGGGGTCCCTTCTGAGGTTTTTCACGTATATTGCGTCTCCTGGTGCGAATGTTCGGTGCCTGCTTGATGAGTTGGTGGGTTTCTCGGGGTTGTAAGTGGGGTGAAGCCTGTCTAATGGGGATCTTAATTTTCTCCCCATTAGTAGCTCTGCAGGGCTTTTGTTGGTCGTTGTGTTTGGTGTTATATGTTGGATAAAAAGTAGTTTATTTATTTTTTCTTGCATTTCCCTGGTTTCGATTTTTTTGGATTGTTTTTTTTTGTAAATTGTACCATCCGTTCCACCCTACTGTTCGCCAACGGATGTGCCGGTGCTGTTAGGGCATGTTGTATGCCCCGCTCTGCTAGGAATTTTTCAAAGTCCAGTGCTGTAAATTGTGGCCCATTATCGGACACAATTACATCTGGGAGGCCGTGGGTTGAGAATAGTTTGTTTAGTTCTTTGACAACGGCCTCGGTGGTGGTAGTTTTCATGTCGCTTACCTCCAGCCAATTGGAGTAAGCGTCTACCGTTATGAGGAATGTGTGTCCATTTGTGGGCCTGGTGAAATCTATGTGAATCCTGGACCATGGCCCTCTAGGGGTTTCCCATTCCAGGATTGGGGCGGCAGGTGGGCTTGGCCTGGATTCTTGGCATTGTCTACAACTTGCCACCCAGGCTTCGATTTGTTTGTCCATCCCTGGCCACCAAATGTAACTTCTGGCCAGGGCTTTTGTCCTAATGATGCCCGGGTGCCTCTCGGGTAACAATCCCAGGACCCTTTTTTGTAATTTCTCTGGGATGACGACCCTGTCCCCCCATAGTACACAACCTTTTTGCGTAAAAAGTTCTGTTTGTCTGTTCTGAAAAGTCCTGAATGTTTCGTCGTCGTCTTTTTCCGGCCACCCTTTCTCTACCCACTGTAAAACCCGCACCAGACATTTGTCTTTATTAGTTTCGCGGGCAATGTCTGACGCGGTTATGGGTAGATAGGGCAGAATCTCCATGCTAAGGGTGGACGTTGTTGGTGTGGGATCGGTGTCCAGCTTGGGTAGCGGTGTGTAGCTCAGGGTGTCTTCATGGGTGATTGTCTTACCGGGTTGGTGTGTTAGCCGGTAGCTATAGGTGGCAAGGAATTCAGACCACCTTGTCATTCTTGGGGATAGAATGTTCGGGGTGGCCCTGTTTCCTGCCAGGATTTCCAGCAACGGCTTGTGATCGATGATGATGGTGAAAGTCCTGCCGTAGAGGTACTTGTGGAACCTCTTTACTGCGGCGACGATTGCCAGGGCCTCTTTGTCCAGCTGACTGTAATTTCTTTCTGGCTTGGAGAGGGTCCTTGAAAAGAAGGCGATGGGTGCTTCTTTTCCGATGGGGAGATTGTGGCTGAGGATGGCTCTGATGCCGAACAGTGATGCGTCGCTTGTGACTGCTAGGGGTAGGGTCTCGTTGTACTGGATGAGGACGGCATCCGAAGTGAGCAGGTCTTTGGTTTTGTTGAATACGGCTTCCTCACGTTTCCCCCAGTTCCAGGTGGCCACTTTGTCCAAGAGTCTATGCAACGGTTCCACCGCAGTCGCCTTCTGGGGCAGGAAAACATTATAGAAATTAAGCAGTCCTAGAAATGCCTGCAGCTCCGTTTTATTCCCCGGTTGGGGTGCTTCCTTGATTGCTCTGATCTTTTTCTTGGTTGGGTGAATTCCGTGGCGGTCTAACAGGTACCCTAGGAATTCGACCCTCTCAGTGTGCAGTTGGCATTTTTCTTTTTTGACTTTTAGCCCTGCTTCTTTGAATTTTTGCAGTACCTCCTTTAGACGTCTTTCTAGTTGTTTCTGATTTGCCACTGACACCAGTACGTCGTCGAAGTAGGGAACCACCCCCTTGATCCCTTGCAGGAGTCTTTCCATGAGACTCTGGAAGATTCCTGGGGCTATGCTGACTCCAAACTGGAGTCTCTTACAGTGAAAAGCCCCCCGGTGGGTTACTATGGTTTGGGCTTCCACGGTTTCCATGTCGACCGGTAGCTGTTGGTAGGCTTGCGCCAGGTCGAGCTTCGTGAAAACCTTGCCTCCCCCCAGTGAGTGCAGGAGATGCTGTACTACTGGGACAGGATAAGCACTTTGCTGTAAGACACAATTTAGGGTGGCCTTATAGTCCCCACAAATTCTCACCGACCCATCGGGCTTGACAGGGGTGACTATGGGTGTCTCCCACCGGGCATGATCGGTTGGTTCTAGGACTTCCTGTTTGATGAGCTTGTCTATCTGCTCATCGATCTTGGGTCTGAGTGTGAAAGGTACTCGCCGTGGTTTTAAGCGTATTGGGGGAATGCTGGGGTCTAGGCTGAACGAAATAGGGGGCCCTTGGTACTTGCCTAGGGTGCCGTCGAACACTTCCTGGAAGTCCCTTGCGAGTTGCTCTACCCAGTCTGCCTCTGCAATGTGGTTGATGCCCGTTACTTCGATCCCGAGCGGCGCAAATCACTGGAGTCCCAGGAGGCTGGGCCGGTCTCTGTCCATGATCGTCAGGGGAAGCCTTGCTGTGCGCCCCTTGAATGTGACCTCGAAGTGTCCTGTTCTGACTATGGGGATGCGGTTCCCTTGGTAGTCCTTTAGGATTAACTTCTGGCTTTCCAAACGTCTTTTGTGGATGATGGGCACCAGGCGCTGGATTTCCCGCCATGCAACCATGGAGAGGTAGGACCCGGAGTCCACCTCCATCTTGCATGGCCTGCCCTCGATGCCCACCTCCACGTACACTTTCTGTGCGTCCATGCTCGATGAGTGGCTGATGACGACCGTTTGGTGGGTCTCCTCTCTCTGCCAGTTCTTGCCGCTCTGTTGGCCTCGTCCATCCCGGTTACAGCGGCTCTCGGGTTGACGGTCCCTTGTGCCGGGGGGGGGGGTTTCTGTTACATCTCTACTCGCTGTTGTCGCGTTGTTGGGGGCTGTATGATTTCTTGAGGTGGCAGACTCGGGTGATGTGGCCTTTCTTTCCGCACTGCCGGCAGATCACGTTGAAAAAATGGCACTCTGAGCGAGGATGGACGCTCCCGCAACCGGCGCATTGGAGCCCCGACTTATGACTCCACCATTCACGCCGGTCTCGTTCTGTTTGGGGTCGATGGATGTCCCCCTCCTCGTCCGTGGTGTCGGATGGGGAGTCGAGGTCGCCGTGGTGGGTGGTCGTGGTTGCTCGGTGGCTTGCTTCAGGGTGCGTGTTGGAGGTTGTGGCTTGGTCCCCGGCACTGGGTCTCCGCATTCGGGCTGCTGATTTCCGGGTCGCCTCTGCTGCGGTGGCCTCAGCAAGGGCGTCAGTGAGGGAGATGTCACCTCTTGCCATCAGCCGGCTTTGCAGGATCGGGTCCCTGAGCCTGAGAATGACACGATCTCGTAGCTCCTCATCCATGTCCGTGAAGTTGCACATGCCCCCCAGGTTCCGCAGATCTGCTACAAAATCGCTGATGCTCTCCCCTGGTTTCTGGTCTCGCCAGTAGAAATCGTGCTGCCTGATGAGGGTGGGCACAGCGGGGGCATAGTGGCTTCGTAGTAGTGGTTCGAGGTCGGCCCAGTCCATCGTCTTCACGTCCTCGGGTTTCGCAAGGGCTTTTGCCATTTTGAACACTGAGGGCCCGCAGTGTGTCAGGAAAACGGCCCCTTTTTTCTGCCCGTTTGCATCCTTGAGATTGCTACTCTCGAGGAACATCAGGAACCGGTCAATGTACGATTCCCAGTCCTTGGTAGCTTGGTTAAAGGGTGCGGGCGGTGCGATGCTGGCCATCTCGAGGATCTCGCTGTTCTCGGTGCCACGTGTTCAGTGGGTGCTAGTTCCGCGATCCCACCTTGTCGCCAGTGTTATGTCACCGGCTTAAAGGAAACTCAGGAGGCAGTGACAAGTTCAGATGTTTTATTAGGTTCCTGGATCGGCTTGGCTTGAACCGGATCGGCCCCGACTTATATTCAGTTGGCCGCGTGAGCCGTGGCCAATGGCACCGCTTTGAATCTCCCGCGATTGATTCTTACCAATCGCAGGGATTCGCGGCGGGCCAATCAGTGAGGCTCGCTCAGCCAATCCGGTTGCCGTGCGCCCTGACCAATCAGGGCACGGCGTTTACAAGAATGTTAATGAACCTATACAGAACAGTGGGCGTGACCAGGGGGCTGTGACAGGCAGCACTTGGCTTCCTGCACCCCTCTGGGAGCAAAAATGGGCCCTGGGGGAGGCATGCTGCCTCTCCGTGCACCCTGTTTTGGGCCTAGTAAGCCTCCCTGCACTTACCTGGGAGCCAAAACGGGGTGCATGAGGACTCGTGGGAGGGGTGGGGTAGGGAGGGGGTAGGGCTAGCCAGAGGTGGTATTTGTCGGTTCTCCGAACTAGTCAAAATTTTCTCTACCAGTCCGCTAGAACCGATCCGAACTGGCTGAATACCACCTCTGATTTTAGCCCAACTTTGGGCTGGAGGGAGGAGCTGGACAACTGGACAAAACCAGAAGAGTTCTTAGTGAACAGAAGTTGCCTTCAGAAGTTGTGGGAGCGCCATCCCTTGAGACTTTCAAGAAGAGATTGGACTGCCATCTGTCAGAAATGGTGTAGGGTCTCCCGCTTGAGCAGGGGGTTGGACTAGATGACCTACAAGGTCCCTTCCAACTCTGATTATCTGTACCTGTACCTGTATCTGCTCTCTGAACCGGATTGTTTTCTTGCAGATGTTTCATTACCTTGGCTGGGTAACATCACCAGTGCTAGAGACCATCACTGATGTTACCTAGTTTGGTATTAAAACATCTTCAGGAAAACAACCAAGATCAGAGAGCACCAAGGACCTCACAGTTCAACCCTGAGCTACAAATATTTTCCTTTATCGGGGTGAATCTGGGTACAGAGAAAAGACAAATTTCCCCAATACGTCTCTATGGGAGAGGAAGTTGGCCAGAGGCTCGGAAGGTTGCTGACAGCTCCAAATGCCAAATCAAAATGGCAGTTATAACGGGACAATTGAGGCTTCTATTACGCAAAGTTTTGTCCGCCGCACCGTTGTAGCCATCTTGCCTTTTGTGACTACACCCTGCCAACAGTCCTGATAGCAATAACAATAGCATGTAGACTTATATACCACTTCACAGTGGTTTTACAGCCCTCTCTAAGCAGTTTACAGAGTCAACATAGTTGCCTCCAACAATCTGAATCATTTTACCCACCTTGGAAGAATGTAAGACTGAGTCAACCTTGAGCCGGTCAGGATCGAGCTGCTGGCAGTCGGCAGAGTTAGCCTGCAATGCTGCGTCTTAATCACTGCGCCACCATGGTTCCTGATGGGAGTGCAAAGGATGGTACACCTCTAGCAACACCCTTAAACTATAAAAACCACCCAACCCTGGAGAAAGACCAAGCAGCATGTTATGTGCAGCTAGACAACCTTTGTTATGTCACACACATCTCAGTTGGCTCCTGGAGGCATTGCGCCACCAGCTTTGGAACCGAACTCATTCGAGCGTCTTTTTCAGCTTCTTGGAAGTTGTGCACTGCGGGAATTAAAGGGAGGGGCTGGTCTCAAGTAGCTCCAGATTAGGGCCATACAAAAAAGAAAAGAAAAAAGGGAAACGATTTGAAAAGAACACATTAATTAATCCTCCTTCCCATGACTGAATCTTTGGTAGAAGCTGCCTCAATCCCAGCCAAGTTGCTGATGACGAACTGTTCTAAGGACTTCGTTCACTGACTGCAGCAGCTTAATCCCCATTGATTTTATTTTTCTGCAAAGGTTTGGGTGAAAGATGCCAAAATTCACTTTATCTTTCATGTCCGCAATAGGCAGATCAGCAGTTTGTCCTTGGACCTCCTGCTTAAGATGGAAAAAGAATAGGCGGGCCTGTTTTTTGTTGGGGTATACATTTTTGGAAGGTAGTTTGTGGTAGGTTTCTTCACAGAAAGGCTGCTGTGAGTCTCACTAACTCCCCAAATGCATATTTGGCTGGTGACAAAGCAATCCCTCTATAGGTATTCCTTGTTTAATGTTCCCTCATTCAGCAGTTTTTTTGGAGATTTTTAGCAGCATTGAATGAGGAGACTTATGATGAGTCCTCGCAATTGCAGTCATTGCAACATTTCCATGGTCACACGCTTGCAATTTGGGCACTTGGAAAGCAGCTTGCAACAAGGACAGTTGTGACATCTTCCAATCACCATTTACATCCTTCCCTGACCATTTCCCACAATCGACCAAGGTCATTGGGGAAGCCGGCAGGAAGTGGCAAATGGCAATCACGTGTCCACTATTCAAGTCCTTATTACACAAGGCAAAGAATACAGCCCAGTTAGCCCTCGATGAGACACAGGTGTGCCCATTCCTTAAGGACAGCCACAGGGGGGATTCACCATTCTCTCAACTCACTGCCCAGGCAGAGGTCTTACCATCACCTAGATTATTTCGGGATGTGGTGCTGAAGCAATGAGCTTCTCCAGGCACTGGCCTTAACCCATCCTCCTCTGAGAAAAAAAAAAAAAATCTATAATGTGTGTTTGGATTTGGCCAAGGTGTTGCAGCTCCCTTCCAGGTTTCAGCAAAAATGCCTGATAGCAAGCAAGCTCATTGTTTGCTGTCAGGCATTTTTGCTGAAAACTGGAAGTAAACATTGGCAAAAATGTCATAAATTCAGGTCAAGGGAGCATGAGATGCTGCAAATGAGTAAATGCAGACTGGTTGCCCAGCACCCAAAATGTGGTCATATGATTCTGGGGAGGGGGCAGCTGTCAGAGCTTCAAAGCTGGGTGATAAGTGCCTTTTGCGGAGGTCCATTGTGACTCTGAATGGTTGCTAAGCGATCAGTCATGAGTCAAGGACTACCTGTAATGATAAACAGGGGAGAGGAGGAATTTTGCAGCAAAATGAGTAAAGAGACGATGCTCTGGGATGTAGGCACAAAATAGGAACCAGCTTGCCCTGAAGGCCATTGCAACATCTGGTCCAATGGTGGGATTCAACATTTTTTACTACCAGTTCTGTGGGCGTGGCTTGGTGGGCATGGAAGGGGAAGGATACTGCAAAATCCCCATTCCCTCCCCATCCCACTTGTTAAGTTTGGAGCATGGCCGAGAAAGAATGGAGACGAGCCTGTGGAACGGTGAACTTCAACTCTTTATTTACATGGTGTGACAGCTCAAACTGGATGGCCGCTATAGCCTTCCTTATATAGGTAACCCAATAACTATTTAACCAATAACAATCCAGGAGCACTAGCTCCGTTAACCAATACGAATGCCCCGTTAATGGCCAATCCGATTCCCCTGAACGGGCCAATCCGATCCTGCCATTAACAGCCAATCAGAAGTGCAGGGCCAGAACCCTGCACTTGACTCCAAGCTCAAGATAACTTTATTAAACCTTTATGCATTCACAACACCACTAACCTGCTTTCCAGCTCCGTTCTCCTGTGAAGGGCAACCAAAGAAGACCCAGCCAATTAGCTGGGACTCGGGAGGCAGAGAAGAGATGGGGTGGGGGGCAGTCAGAGGTGACATTTGCCAGTTCTCCAAATTACTCAAAATTTCCACTACTGGTTCTCCAGAACCGGTCAGAACCTGATGAAGACCACCTCTGATCTGGCCCCTGCCAGCCTTCCCGAGTGATGCATGCAGAAGAACTTTCATGGTCAAAGTGGGAAGGAGATAGGCGCTCTGGTGCCACGGTGGTTAAAATGCAGTATTGCAGGAAAATTCTGCCCACAGCCTGGAGTTCGATCCTTAGAGGCTCAAGGTCGACTCAGCTTTCCATCCTTCTGAGGTCAAGTAAAACGAGGACCCAGATCATTGGAGGCAATCATGCTGATCTTATAAAGTGCTACCTTTGCCCGATGCAGAATGGCATGCTGCAACTCTCCCTGAGGCTGCCTCCCTTCAGCCCTGGACCTTCATGGAGTTTCAGACCTCACCTGCTAAAGCTGCCCTTGGCTTCTGCCCTCACCTTGGACCCTTCGTTGCTCCTCGCTGCTCTCCCAAGAGAGGTTTCGTCTACCCAAAGGACAGACCTTCCCACGTCTTTAAAACAGCCCGGCTGCCCCTGCGTCTAGTCTCCGCTGCATCTGCTTCTTATTATTTAAGCTCCGTGTGTAAGCAGGCCAAAAAGCAGCCTGGAAAACAATTTTGCTCAGGGCAGGGGCTCCATATTTGAAATAGACTTGGGCTTCGTCTTGAATGCGTCCCAGCCAGCTGAGCAGATCCAGAGAGGCCATGCGGTTAATAACAGTTGAGTTCATGGAAATATATATATATATTTCCTTGCTGGAGAAGCTGGCAGGATTTTTTCCTTGCCTGCAGCTTTTCTCCGCGTGTTGCCTGCTTCGGCCTGTCAGCCGCGGTCCGACTTCTCCTCAGAGATCCCTTGAGAAGACCCTTTCCAGCCTGGCTTCCTACAACACGCCCAGTTCAGATCAAAATAGAGCCCTGTTTGTCTCAAGCTTGGCAACTTGGAGAGGTGTGTGTGTGTGTGGGGGGGACTTCAACTCCCAGAATTCCCCAGCTGGCAGTGAATCAGAGGCCTAGCAGATGCATCCCTGACCACCCATGGAGTGAATTCGATGGGTTTATCTTAGGGCTTAATGTCATGTGTGAAAACCAGTGGGTTGAATAAACATTTGACGGGAACGCAGCCCTGGTGTCTTTCAAAAGTCCAACTACAACATCTCTTGATCCTCCTTCCCTATTTAAATCTGGAATGGGGGCAGTGATCTTGTGGCCACAGGGTGATCTAAAATCCAGCTTTTTTTTGGCTGCATGAATGTTGACACCAAGGGCATCATTTGAGGGGTTACGGGGAGAAATGAACTGACAGCCCTCATGTTGGCCCTTAATTGTGTTACCCAGGCGGGATGGGGTAGGGGACCCAACTGGATTTGGGAATGAATTTTCAAGGATGATAACAGATAATCAGAGTTGGAAGGGACCTTGTAGGTCATCTAGTCCAACCTCCCGCCCAAGTGGGAGACCCTACACCATTTCTGAAAAATGGCAGTCCAATCTCTTCTTGAAAGTCTCAAGGGATGGCACTCCCACAACTTCCGAGGGCAAGCTGACAGAACAAAATAAGAGTGGCCTAGAGGTGGAGCTCTCACCTCACAATCAGGAAGCTATGAGTTTGATTCTAGGTAGCAGCAGATATTTCTCTCTCTGGGCACAATGAATATATATCTGCTGCAAACTCTGCATTGGCAACAGGAAGGGCATCCAGCCAACAAATGCTCAGTTGCCCTGACTCCACCCCGATGCAAAGGATTACGGAGTCATTAAAGGACAAAAAATGACAGAACAAAATAACTATAGTATAGATCCGTGATGGCGAACCTATGGCACGCGTGCCACAGGTGGCTTGCAGAGCCATTTGTCCTGGCACGTGAGCTGCAGGCAAACTTACCTCACTGTACATGTGTGCACCTCACATGTGCAGTAAGTCTCACTGCGCATGTGTACGCCTGATTTTTGGCCGGTTTGAGGCCTTTTTCAGCCTCCCAAAGGCTTGAGGAAGGCTTCTGCAGGCTTCTGCAAGCTTTTGTAGGCCAAAAACTGCCCCTGTTTCGTCACTTCTGGTATTTTCGGAAAAACAGGAAGTGATGAAACGGGGCTAGTTTTTGGCCTACAAAACCTGCAAAAGCTTGCAGAAGCCTCCCTCAAGCCTTTGGGAGGCCAAAAAAGGCCTCAAACTGGCCAAAAATCAGCTGTGAGTAGCAGTGCAGGTAAGGGGACGGCGGGGTGGGTGGGGAATTGCAAGCGCATGCGTAGGGGAAGTGAGGGGGGCAAACATTGCCTTCTGGGTGCTGGTACACGAATTTGAGAGCGCACACACAATTTTTGGCACAGGAGCCCAAAAATTGTTAGCCACTATTGGTATAGGTACTCCTTGACTTTTGAGCACAAATGAGCCCCATATTTTTTGTTACTAAAAGACAGATGTTCAGTGGATTTTCCTCCATTTTATGACCTTTCTTGCCACTGTTGTTAAGTGAATCACTGCAGTTGTTAAGTTAGTAACATGTCGTTAGGTAAATCTGATTTCCCCATTGTCTTTGGTTGCCAGGTCACAAAAGGGGATCACATGACCCCAGGACACTGTAATCATCATCAGTTGCCAAGCACCTGAATTTTGATCACATGGCCATGGGGATGCTGCAATGGTCGTAAGTGTGAAAAATGGTCATAAGTCACTTTTTTCAGTGTCATAACTTTGAAAAGTCACCAAATGAGCTGTTGTAAGTCAAGGACTATCTGTACTTTGGGTCTTTTCATTGCCCATTCCATCTATTTTTGTCTTAAAGCTCACCAAGTTTCTCCATGGGAAATATTGCCTTATATTTTCTCTTTTGAGGGGCGTAAAGGCTTGATGAGGGGTCCTTAAAGTGTGCAGTGAATGCTGATAAACACAGGAAAAATATGGGAAAAGATCCAACTCAGTTGACTATCATAGATGCATAGTATTATGTACTTGAAAAGGACTCAGCTCTCTGTCATGTGCAAGAAAACCCTTTAAAGCTTCCCAAATCTGCATAAATTCCCCAAAATTGGGCAAAAATGTCTTTTCTTGGAATAATGACATACGGACATATTTCCTGTCTCAACAGGGTTGCTTAGATTGATTCAAAGGTTGGCATGCGTAACAAAATATTTGAAAATTTCTCCACGTTTCTCTGTCTGATGAGTTTCTACCCATTCTTATTCTGCTCTCAGGTGCTATGGAGAACAAATTGAAATCCCTCTTCCCTCTGGCAGTCCTTCAAGTATTGGAAGATGGCTATCAGATGTGGCATTCAGCAAGTTCTGACCAGTTCTGCAGAACCGGTAGCAGAAATTTTGAACAGTTCAGAGAACCAGCAAATACTACCTCTGACTGGCCCTGCCCCCAGGGGTGGGATTCTACAGGTTCGCACCTATTTGCAAGAACTGGTTGTTAACATTCTAAGCAGTTCAGAGAACCAGTTGTTAGAAGAAATTACTGGGCTAATCCTGTAAGGAAGGCAGGAAGGAAACATTCTGGTGTTGCTTACAGAAACTGCCTCTCCATTAACCCTTATTACATTTTTGGCAGGACTAGATTTCCTGTCTCTGGAACTTCTCTGGAGTTTTTTCCCTTCTTTGCTGGTACTTTGCTTGTGTGGAGTGACCATTCAAAGTTACAATGGCACTGAAAAAAGTGACTTATGACCATTTTTCACACTTATGACTGTTGCAGCATCTCCACAGTCTTGAGAGGCCAGGCGAGGAGATGCGTGCCTCGACGTGAGTGATATTGAGTTGGTCACGCATAGCCAGTCACATGACCACCAAGCCTCGCACACCAACTAAGCTACGCCCACAGAACCGGTTGTTAAAAAATTTGAATCCCACCCCTGCCCGCCCCCATCTATTCTCCGCCTCCCGAGTCCCAGCTGATTGGTTGCCCTGCCCAGGAGAACAGAGCTGGAAAGCAGGTTAGTGGGGTGGGGAGGGAATGGGAATTTTGCAGTAACCTTCCCCCAGGAGTGGGGAGGAAATGGGATTTTACAATAACCTTTCCCCCACTCCACCCACCAAGTCCTGCCCCACCGACCAAGCCACCCCCACAGAAGCAGTAGTAAAAAAAATTTGAATCCCATCACTGATGGCTATCATGTCTCCTCTAAGCCTTCTCCTCATTAGGCTAAACGTAACTACTTCCCTTAGCTGTTCATTATATAGCTTACGCTCCAGAATCACCATAACCAGGGATAGGATTCAACCAGTGTTACTACCGGTTAGGTGACTACATTTTGGTGGTGGAAAACCACGAAAGATGACAAAGGACAGCAGCTTCCCTCCTTCCATCTTTATCTACAGCAGCGGGGGCAACTAAATCACAGAGTCCATCTCTTTATCAGGTGAGAGGTGTGGGCCAGCCACCCCTTTCTCAACCCCCCTCCCCGGTGCAAGACTGCGAAGCAGATGGACCAACCTCCTCGGTAAGGTCCCTTACTCAGAAAATTGGCAAAGGAACAGGGTAAACCGTCTGCGCCAGTTAATGCCACTGGCCGAACAGCAGGAGAAGAACAATGTAGGGATTTATTAGGGCCATGAAGGATCTCGGGAATAGGAGGTGGGAGGTAGGCCTAAAGAAGCCGAAGCTTTGGAGAGTCCATAAATTGCTGCATTTTTTCCCACTGACTCCAAACGTCTTCTGTGGCACCAATAAATTCTGATGACAGCTCTTAACATGCTACAGTAGTTCTATCTGTGCAGCACCGTTCATTTATTAAAGGAATCAAAGCGACTCAAGTGACAGCTTTGTGTCACCCCATCCTACTGCATTGATTACAATCTCTTCCCCCTCCCCACTCCACTCACCTCCCCCAAGTTGTAGGGGCAAGATTGCAAGCTTTCCATCAGCAAAGGTGGGAGGAAGGAGAGTCAACGAAGGGCCCGTCTAAACTCCTTGTGTTTAATTAGCTGGAGACGACCTGGGACGGCCACGATAATAAAAAACGGAGTTCTCAGATGTTGGGTGGGCTTCTAGAAAAAGACGGAGAAGCCATTCCACCACCTTAGTGGCACCTGTCCAGGGGACTCCAAGCGGGCCCCTTATAAGGGGTTATTAGCCAAATATTATGGGATGGGAGATAACATCAGAAGGGAGGGTCTGGGGGAAAGTCATTGTCAGCAGAAATGGAGGGAAGGAAGCAACAGATGGGGGTGAAACAGTGGTGGCATTCAAATTATTTACTACTGGTTCTGTGGGCATGGCATAGTGGGCATGGCAGGGAAGGATATGGTAAAATCTCCATTCCCTTCCCACCCCATTAACCTGCTTTCCAGCTCTGTTCTCCTGTGCAGGACAACTAAAGAAGACCCAGCCAATCAGCTGGGACTCGGGAGGCAGAGAATAGATGGGGGCAGGGCCAATCAGAGGTGGCGTTTGTCAGTTCTCCAAACTATTGAAAATTTCCGCTACCAGTTCTCCAGAACTGGTCAGAACCGGCTGAATACCACCTCTGGGGTGAGACCAATATAGCAGCAATAGCACTTAGACTTACAAACTGCTTTACAGCCCCCTCTAAGCAGTTTACAGAGTCAGCATATTTCCCCCCCCCCCGACAATCTGGGTTATCCTCATTTGACCAACCTCGGAAGGATGGAAGGCTGAGTCAACCTTGAGCCTAGTGAGATTCAAACTGCCAAATTGCAGGCAGCCGGTAGTCAGCAGAAGTAGCCTGCAGTATTGCACTCTTAACCACTGCTTAACCACCAAGGCTCTTGTATAGGTAGTCCTCAGTTTACAACCACAACTGAGGCAATTGTTAAGTGAATTTTGCCCTGTTTTTCACAACTGTTCTTGCCCCAATTGTTAAGTGAATCACCACGGTTGTTAAACTGGTAACATGGTTGTTAAGTGAATCTGGATTTCCTATTGACTTTGCTTGTCAGAAGGTTCAAAAGGGAACCACGTGACCCCAGGACACTGCAACGGTTATAAATAGGAGTCAGTTGCCAAGAGTCTGAATTTTGATCACGTGATGATGGGGATGCTGCAATGGTCGTAAGTGTGAAAAATGGTCATAAATCACTTTTTTTCGATGCCTATAACTTTGGACAGCCACTAAATGAATGGTTGTAAGCCGAGGACAACCTGTATACAATGGGGTGGAGGTGGGATCTTGCATTTATTCCACTAACCACTTCCAGGAATGGCACCTGCCCATTCAGGCCCCAGGCAGAGCCAGGTTTTAAGGCCCTCCTGGAGGGTAGAGGCAGGGCACGATTTTCCAGAAGGTGGGAGCCACCCCCAAAAAGGCTCTCCTTTTAGACACCACCAGCCATAATTTCCTGGCCAACAGGGTATGCAGCATGTCCCTTCTGTCACAGTGAACAGGGCAGATAAATCCTATTGGGGTGAGAGAGAGAGTGCCCTGGATAATATGACACAGGTAGTCCTGGATTTATGGCCATTCGTTTAAGTCAGGAGTGTCCAGGGGCAGGATTGTTCACCCAAACAGGTAGTTCCCACCCCTAGTCTTTCCTGTGCTTTATTTCGTTGTTTTAGAGCAGAGGTCGCCAACCTTTTGGACCTCAGGGACTGCCAAACTCATAACTTTAAATCATGCGGACCAGAGACCCTGGGAAAATCCCCCAAGAAGTCTTCAGGAAAATTCCCCAACCCGTTTTCCTACTGATGGATCATTCTTTATTTGGGATCGCAGTATATTGTCTCCAGCTCCATTCTCAGGAGGAGAGGGAGAGACTTTTGGCTTCATGCAAGGAAAACAGCAGAAGCAGCAGAAGTCTTTTTTTCTCTTCCCCAAACTCTGTCCGAAATGAGTCTTTGTGAAACTTGTCACACCGGCACAACCTCTCGGAGCAGGAGGCCTTGCAGGGTCCCAAAGACTCGTTTCTGGCAGAGTTTGGGGGGAGAGAAAGAAAGACTTTTGCTGCTTTCCTTGCATGCAGCCAAAAGCAGAAGAAGAAAGAAGTGGAAAGAAGCAGTCCGGTGGCCAGGTGAGGTGCGTGGGATGAGTGGGGCAAGTTCCCCCCCCTCTGCACTTCCCCCTCCTCCCCCCACTACCTCATGTTGCTTGCAATGCAAGTGACACAAACCTTGCGTTTCCGCGCAGCCTGGATTAATTGCTTTGCGGGTTTCTTGGGGGTGACATTTCTTTTCGGACCAGCAAAATTTTCTCACGGACCACCAGTGGTGCCTGGCCCACTGGTTGGCAACCGCTGTTTTAGAGCACAGCTGATTCGCACGGCAGGGTGGTTTTGCCACCCCTCAGCTGTTTTATTCACAGGGGCTGCAGTAGAAGGTAAGTATTAGAACTGACTACCACCCCCTGATCTGCACCCTAAGTTAAGCTACACCAGAGCCACAAACAAACAGAAAGGCAGGTGTGCTTTCTTTCCTACTGAAGCCAAAAAAAACGGCACATCCACCCTTTGGTGTTTCCTGCTGAACTTTCCACGCACGTTCAAGGTTGCTGAGAGACCCCTGCATTGTAAGCCCATGACGTTGCCTGGGAGTATCAGAGTCAGGATAAAATTTCCAGACATCCCAAACTAGCCTGGATATTATAGAAATTTATTGTCCTGTCTGGACTTTAGGACAATTCATTTCCTGTATGTAGAATGTCTGAGCATAAAATGGGATAGAATGTCGTAGCACTTTGGCGTGTAGCCCAAACTTTTACTGTTGTACTTCATCTCTCTATCGAAGTTGCTGCTGGTGCAGGAGGTGGGGGGAAGGGGTCTCTTTGTTCCCCATATTCCCATTTATGCCCCCCTTCCTTTTTAAAACTGGGTACAAAAGGGCTCCTGTGACATAGGTAGAGCAAAGCAACGCGGAAATTCCACTGAGTTCATTAAACCTGACATTAGAGGCAAGGTTGATTTCCAAAGGGACTCTGCGTCCACAAAAGCCAAGGAAAATATGCCCGAGTGATAACTTTCCTGATTGACAGCTTGGATACCAGGCAGAAAAGAAAAACAGCCATTTAGCAGAGATAAGCCTGGCCTGACCTGCTAGTTTTCTGCCTTAAGGGAATATTATACATGAAGGAATATTCAGTTATGCGAGCTTTCACGCTGGTCTAAAACAGACGTCTAAGAACCTTTCTGGTTTTCTTAGACTATATTACTGTTAACAATAAAGGAGAGTATTTGTAGCTCAGGGTTGAAATGAGGGGTCTGAGCTGGGTTGTTTTATTGCAGATGTTTCATTACTAGTGGTGGTATGCTATCAGTTCGCCCCGGTTCAGCTGAACTGGTAGCAAAAATTCCTACCGGTTTGGCTGCATCGGTAGTAAAAAAAAAAAAAGGCCTCTGATGGTCCACTGAGAGGAGAAAGAAGGGAAAAGCGCAGGATAGGCCCTCCCACCTGGCCCTGTGTTTTCCTTTTCTTTATCCTCTCAGCTGATTGGCCTCAGCTGATGTGGGGAAAGCTGTGCCTGCGAGCGATCACCAAACCGGGTAGGATCCCACCGCTGTTCATTACCCAAATTAGTTAATATCCTCAGTCCGACTAGCACAGATGATGTTTGTAATGTATCCATGTATAGACTTCTAATACCGCATTCCTATTGGATAGTTCGCAGAGCTTAATGATTGGTCAATAACGACGATCTCTGATTGGCAGCCTAAGCGGCGGGAAGTTTAAATAGATGCCATTGGTTGCGAGCCACGAGCAGCCGCTATAAAAAGGGCTGCCGCGGCTCGACTTCAGTTGAAGTTACTGTTTGTTAATAAAGAGCTGAATTCAACTCTGGTCTTCGAGTCTGCTTTGTCCTGGTGATAGAACAATGTTACCTAGTTTGGATAAGGAAAAGTCTGTAAGAAACCAACCAAGTTCAGAGAGCACCAAGGACCCCTCATAATGCTGACGTTCAATATGTCAGTGAAAAAACCTCTTTTTTGTCCGAACTCAAGTTTATTGCCCTAGAAGAAATCAAGATAGTAACATTGGTTGGCTAGGGCAGTGGTGGCTAACCTTTTTTTGGGCTCCCGTGCTGAAAATTGTGCTCGCACTCGTGTGACAACACCCAGAAGGTAATATGCGTGACTCCCCATGCCCCCCTGTGCATGTGTGCATGATCCTCCCTGCCATCCCCTTAACTGCACTGTGCATGTGTGCGCTTCCCAGCTGATTTTTGGCCCATTTGAGAACTTTTTTGGCCTCCCAGAGGCTCAAGGGAAGCCTCTGCAGCCTTTGGAGGACGAAAAATGGGCCCGTTTCATCACTTCCGGTATTTCTGGAAATACAGGAAGTGACAAAACGGGCCTGTTTTTTGGCCTCCAAAGGCTGCAAGAGGCTTCCCTTGAGCCTCTGGGAGGCCGAAAATCAGCCGGGAAGCACGCGCATGCGTAGTGAGGTAAGTTTGCCTGGGGTTTGTGTGCCCGCAAAAATGGATCTGTATGCCATCGGTGGAACACATGCCATAGGTTTGCCATTATGGGGCTACGGTGTTTGAAGGGAAAGGACACTTACCACCAATTGTTTAAACAACAAATAGATACATTCAGAGAGGTCAGGGTTATCAACCCTCACTTTATTGTAGTTAGTGTGGTGTGTCTTGAATGCGATGGGGTTGAGGCCTGAGAGCGAAAAGCATTCTACATGGCGACTCTTGAAGAATGTTTATGGAGATACTCAGTCATCCAGGTCATGGTTGTCCCAAAGGTGCTTTTATCAAGAGGCAACTGGACTTCTTCATTTTCCTTGAAGACATTTTGCTTCTTTTCCAAGAAGCTTCTTCAGTTTTGACTAAATGATGGGGAATGGAAGGATTATTATTCCTTGCAGACAGCTGGTCATTTGCATTCTTTCAGAGAATTGTTGAGACCACTTGGAGGTTTATCTTTGCCAGTGGCTCCTGTGCCAAAAATTGTGTGAGCGTTTGTATGCTCGTGCTCGCGTGCCAGCACCCAGAAGGCAATGCATGCTCCCCCACGCTCCCTATGCATGCGCGTGTAATCCCCACCCACCCCTGCCATTCTCCTTATCTGCACTGCACCTCACAGCTGATTTTTGGCTGGTTTGAGGCCTTTTCCGGTATAAGTGACGAAACGGGGCTGCAGGCCTGCAAAGCCTGCAGAAGCCTTCCTCAAGGCTTTGGGAGGCCAAAAAAGGCCTCAAACACACCGAAAATCAGCTGTGAGGCGCGCGCGTGCGCAGTGAGGTAAGTTTGCCTGCAGCTCGCATGCCAGCACAAATGGCTTTGTGTGCCACCACAGATCTATGTCCTCACCCAAGCAGTGCCTGCATCTCAAACTGAAGCACAAATGGTTCGTTCCTCTAGTCTGCCATTTTTCTGGAAATCCGTTCACACTCCTGCATCATTTGAATGCTATTCATTTTAAAGTGTAAGCCATGTGATCGAAATAAAGCCGCTTGGCAACTGACTCATATTTATGACTGTCACAGTGTTGTGCGATCACACAATCCCCTTTTGGAGACCTTCTGACAAGCAAAGCCAATGGGGAAGCCGGATTCATTTAATAGCCATGTTATTTAACAACTGCAGCGATCCACTGAACAACTGCGGCAAGAAACACTGTAAAAGGGAAAAGAATTGTCTCACTTAGCAACAGAAATTTTAAGTTTAATTGTGGATGTAAGTTGAGGACTACTGGTAATAGTTGCCTCCAACATCACAGTCCAAAGGCGTTCAACCCTTCACCTCTTTGCCTTTTTCAGATTTCAGGTTTCTCAGCCATAAGTAGCGGTTTGGGAAAGTGAGGCAGTCTCTCATATGGCAAATATTTTCTGCCTGTGTTCTGCTCCTTTAATCACATGTTCCCATTACCTTCCATTTGCCTATTTTCAAATAAGCGCAAACATGATAAAACTTGGAAAAGCTTGCAGGGTTCTCTGGCACAGAGGTCTCCAACCTTGGCAACTTTAAGGCTTGTGGACTTCAACTCCCAGAGTTCCTCAGCCAGCAAAGCGACTTTAAGGCTTGTGGACTTCAACTCCCAGAATTCCTCAGGCAGCAAAGCAACCTTAAGACTTTGGACTTCATCTCCCAGAATTCCTCAGGCAACAAAGCAAACTAAGACTTTGGACTTCAACTCCCTGAATTCCTCAGCAGCAAAGTGACTTTAAGGCTTGTGGACTTCAACTCCCAGAATTCTGGCTGAGGAATTCCACAAGTCTTAAAGTTGCAAGGTTGGAGACCCCTGCTCTGGCCACCCCTCTCAGCTGGGCAGCCTGGTCAAATACAGATACTCCTCCACTTACAATCATTCATCTCGTGACCCTTCAAAGTTCCAATGGCACTGAAAAAAGCGACTTATGATGGTTTTTGCCCTGACGACTGTCGCAGCATCATCCCGATGCTCACATTTCATTCAGGCGCTTGGCAAGTGGCATGTATCGATGACTGTTGTGTTGTCCTGGGGTCACGTGATCACCCTTTGTAACTTACCCATTAAGCAAAGTCAACGGGGGGAAAGCCAGATGCGCTTAACAACCACACATTTCACTTCAACGACCGCAGTGAATCGCTTAAGAACTGTGACAAAAGTTTGCAAAAGAGGGCACAGCTCACTTCACTGCTTGCTTACCGATGGAAACGTTGGGCTCAATTGTCATCGTAAGTCGAGGACTGCCTGTAAAACGGTCCCGAGAGAGAGGCATGGGTGTGCATCAACAGGGTTAGTCCTACTTCTCTTATTGCTTATCAACCTAGATTGTAAATATATAGGCTGGGCTTGTCCCCATCCCACCCCGGGGTTACCCATGATTAATTTAATAACTGTCTTCTCAAATAACCCACTTTTTTTGGAGTTTGCATAACAGATTGAACCACTAATCATGCTGTCCGGATTCACACAACTCCGTAAATTAGCATAACGTGGAAAGGCTGCGAGGCAAACGGTTTGCTGTATTTTATGGGCTTTGCCTGTATTTTACGAGCCCCTCAAACGTCTCTGTTTTCGTGGAGCATAAAAATGCACTGCACTAAACCCATTTTTTATTTCTTTTTCCAGCGTTTTGAGAGGTCGAACTGGTGAGCCTGCCAGCATTTCTGGCCCAGCTGTCTTCTTTTGCCCCTAAATAAGAACTTTTGAGAAGATATCTGTCTCAGAGTTATTTGTTGGAGTGGAGTTTTCTGGAACGCTGACATTTGGCTTCCCTATTTATGGAGGTGGGTGAGTGGATTTCTTGGACCATCAATAGGATGTCTCTCTCTCTCTCTCATCTATTTCTATATATCTCTATCAATCATCTATATCTATATATCTTCTATATCTATATCTATATATCTATGTCTATTTCTATCTATCTATCTATCTATCTATCTTTCTTTCTTTCTTTCTTTCTTTCTTTCTTTCTTTCTTTCTTTCTTTCTTTCTTTCTTTCTTTCTTTTATATCTGTCTGTCTATCTTTTATCTCTCTATATATATCTATATATCTATCTTATCTACTTACTTACCTACCTATTTATCATCTATATCTATATATCTTCTATATCTATATCTATATATCTATGTCTATTTCTATCTATCTATCTATCTATCTATCTATCTATCTATCTATCTATCTATCTATCTATCTTTTATATCTGTCTGTCTATCTTTTATCTCTATATATCTATCTATATATCTATCTTAACTACTTACTTACCTACCTATTTATCATCTATATCTATATATCTTCTATATCTATATCTATATATCTATGTCTATTTCTATCTATCTATCTATCTATCTATCTATCTATCTATCTATCTATCTATCTATCATCTCTTTTATATCTGTCTGTCTATCTTTTATCTCTATATATCTATCTATATATCTATCTTATCTACTTACCTACCTACCTATTTATCATCTATATCTATATATTTCTATGTCTACCTATATCACTATATACTTATAAATATAGATGATAAATAGGTAGGTAAATAGATTAGATATATAGAGATAAAAGATAGATGATTGATTGATAGATAGAAAGAAATAGACATAGATAGATATAGATGATAGATATAGAAGATATATATAGATATATCTATATATCTATTTATCATCCATATCTACATATCTATATCTATGTCTACCTATATCTATATTTCTATCATCTGCCTGCTTGCCCCCCCCGACCTCTCTCTCTCTCTCTCTCTCTATATATATATATATATACACACATACATACATACATACCAATCGCCCCTGCATAAATTACACCCCCTTTTAAAAGCCGCTCACTGTGGAATCTCGACTGTGTAGAATCTGCCCTATCTACAGCCATTTAATTGCGGTTGGCACAACCTCCCTTGTTCACAGGCCTGGCCATCTTGAGCACGGAAATTTACCTCTGTGAACTTCAGCAGGCCCTTCCATCTGTCCCGTTGGTGCTTCCTTCCAAACTCTTGATTCTCCTTTTGGACCATATGCTGTTCTTGGAGAACCAGCTTTTGACAATCCTAGCTCTCCCGTTTATCTTCGTTGGCAGCTGGGCACCATGGTGATGATAGGGTGGAAGGGAAGATAGTGGGGCTATGCAGGGAGGTGCGGGGTTGGCCTTTGAAAGGTGGAGGCTGTAGCTGAGCCCCTGATGGTTCCGGAGAGGGGCAGCTTGAAAGATGCCACCTCCAGGGAGCTGCAGAGACAGCTTGGCAAGGCAACAAGGGCTGGCACTGAACCGGTGAGAGAGTAGCATTCTCCAGTTGGTGAAAGATCTTTCCACGGCTGGGCTTGCCTGCTCTTCCCAGATGCCACAATGTCTGTGAAAGCCGGCCAAGGTGGGTTGGCTGGCCAATGCCCTCTTTAGATGCCAGGACTGTGGCATTCTCTTTGCCAAGCCCCTGCTTCCCACCCCGACCTGGCCCTTGCTCAAGCCTGTAAATCAATGCCCATCCCTCCCTTGGCCACCAGCCCTGGCTCTTGCGGGAGCAGCGTCGATAAAAGCCAAGCATCTCAGGATCCAACACATCCCAGGAAAAGCAGTCGGGGACAGGGTCTCTGAAAATGCTGGCATCCATCCCAAATTTTTCTTGTCTTCTTCCTCTCCATCCTTTCAGGCATTGGCAGGTTCCTGGCCACAAAGCACCCTGGGCAGCGTGTCAGAGAACCTGACAGCACAGCTGGGGCCTGGGTCAGCTGCTGGTGGGAACGGATTGGACCAGGGAGCCAAAGGAAAAGGGGGCTTTGGAAAGGATTGCCTTCAGAATTCCAGGAGAAAGCAGAATTCATCGCTTGGGGGGGGGGTCTTTTCAAGAACGGTTGGATTGGGAAGTGGTTGTTTCCAGGATCCCGTGGTGTCCAGTATGATGTGGATTAGGCCCCATCAAGTTATTGTCAACTCTTAGCAACCGCTTTCTCCATGATTAATCTGTCCTGGGGGGTGATGCACGTATGGGCTTCCTGTTCTCCAGGGATGCACCAGTCTCTCTCTCTCTCTCTCTCTCTCTACGTGTCTATGGCTGGCCAGTCTCTTCTTAAAAACCTCCTGTGATGGAGCCAGCACCCACAACTTCTGGAAGGAAGCCATTTCACGGATTAAATTGTGCTGGGATTACAGAATAACAGAATTGACAGGGACCTTGGAGGTATTCTAGTCCAACCCCCGGCTCAAGCAGGAGGCCCTATACGAAGGGTCTTCCAACTTGACAGCTTTAAGACTTGTGGACTTCAACTTCTAGAATTCCTCCTCCAGCCATGTTAGCTCAGAAATTCTAGGAGTTGGAAGTCCACAAGTCATTAAACTTGCCAAGTTTGAAGACCCTTGCCCTATGCCATTCCAGACCAATAGCTGTCCCATCTCTTCTTTAAAAACTCCAGTGACAGAGCATCCATAACAAGGGAAGGCATTCCACTTGTTAATCCCTGGCAAGAAATCTCCTTCTTCTCAGTCATCTAGGACAAGGTTGTCCCAAAGGTGTTTTTTCAGGAGGCAACTGGACTTCCTTTTTCTCCTTAAAATTTTTTCACTTCCCATCCAAGAACCTTCAACAGTGGCCACCATAACTGAGGTCCTCCGATTGGGTGTCTTCTTCTCTTTCCTTGTATCTTTCCCAGCATCGGAGCCTTCTCCAGAAAGCTGTGACCCCCCCCCACCCCCCCCCCCAAAATATATTCAAAATATAATCAGCCTGGTTATGTGTGCCTTGCTTGGCAATTGCAGGTTGATTTCTCTTAATGGTTTGTTTTAGAATAGAATACAATAGAAAATAGAATAGAATAGAATGGAAAATAGAATGGAAAATAGAATGGAAAATAGAATAGAATAGAAAATAGAATGGAAAATAGGATAAAATAAAATAGAAAATAGAGCCATGCCCACAGAACTGGTGGTAAAAAAAATTTGAATCCCACCACTGCAGGTGTCCAGAGATACCGTAATCAAAGTCTATGTAAATTGCGTCTATTGCTTTGCCCTGATGGAGTTGTGTAGTCCATATGTTTTTGCAGTGTAAGAGTTGCAGATTACAGGATAGTTTTTTTCCTGAAACCAAATTGTTTATTAGAGAGTATATTGTTTCTAAGTGGAGGATGATGGATTGGTTAATCATTGATTCCATGACTTTACAGGTGATGCAGCATAAAGAGATTGGTCTGTAATTTTCAACTAAGTTTCAAAAGCATCAAGACTCTTTCTATCCTGATTTCTTGTTGCACGCTGAACGTTCCCTCCCCCGGCATTTGCTTTTGAATTATAATGAGATAAAGAGAAGCTTTAAGCAAAGCTGGCTAGGGAATTCTGGGAGTTGAAGTCCTCCAGACTTAAAGTGATCAAGGTTGGAGACCCCTGCTCTGAGGGACCTCAGAACGCATCTTCAGCAAAAGAAGTTCTTTGGATAGAGTTCTCCATTCACTGTGGATGATGGGTTCTCGGAAGAGTTAAAATGGCTGCCCAACCCACACCATCGCTTTGAAAACATTTCATAAAGGATGCATGAAGAAAAAAGAATTCCAAGGCAAGGATCTTCCTTGCCTTTCCCTTGGTTGTTGCTGCTGCTGCGGCTGTTTTTAACACTGGGAGCAGCAAAAGCCTACAGCACCCGGTATTCCCAGGCGGTCTCCCATCCAAGTACTAACCAGGCCTAACTCTGCTTAGCTTCCGAGATCAGACGGGATCGGGCGCATTCAGAGTAGTATGGCCGTAGACGTTGAATGAAGTCTTTGCTGTTGCTTTTAAGCCGCCTCTCTGCACTCACTTCCCCAATGCTCTGCACAGCAATCAGCAGGAAGACTACCCAAAAAACAACAACAAAAAAAAACAACAGACCCATCATCCCCTGCCCCAGGCCCCCCATTCCTTCCTCAAAACCAGGATGCTAATTCTAAGCAAGCGGAGGCAAAAAGGCTGTGGCCACCTGATCTCAGCCAAAGAGGGCTTGGAGTGAGGAAACCTGTAGCGTTGCATTTCCGGCAAGGGGCTGCAATTTGCAGCCAAAGTGGAAGACAGGCCGGACAGGGAGGGGGAGGAAGGTGGCAAAGAGCTTTTTTAAAAGGTAAAAAGAAAAAAAAAGAAAATTACAGACCAATCTCTTTATGCTGCATCACCTGTAAAGTCATGGAATCAATGATTAACCAATCCATCATCCTCCACAGAACTGGTGGTAAAAAAAATTTGAATCCCACCACTGCAGGTGTCCAGAGATACCGTAATCAAAGTCTATGTAAATAAAAAATTTAAAAAGCCTGTAGCACCCAGTATTCCCAGGCGATCTCCCGACGCTGCTTAGCTTCCGAGATCAGGCACATTCAGGGTAGCATGGCCGTAGACAGAAAACCAGATCTTGACCGCTGCTTTTAAGCTGCCTCTCGGCGCTCACCTTCCCAACACCCTGCACAGTGATCAGCAGGACTACAAAACGGATCCATCATCCCCTGTCCCAGGCCCTCCAGCCCCCTTGCTGCTGCTTTTCTGCGCTGCCCTGTAAAGCCAGGACTCCATTCTAAGCCAGCGGAGACAAAATTAATATATAGCGATATGTCTGTGTGCATGGTGCAGATATATAGTATGTATGTATGTATATAAGCATGTGTTTATGTGTATGTTATGTATGTATTTGGGAAGATACACGCTTTCTCTTGAGGCCAGGCCACAGAATTTCCTTTTTAATGTGAGCATCCTGGTTTTGGGAAGGAATGGAGGGCCTGGGGGCAGGGGATGATGGGTCTGCTTTTGTAGTCTTCCTGCTGGTGGCTGTGCAGAGCATTGGGAAGGTGAGTGCAGAGAGGCAGCTTAAAAAGAGCAGCAAAGACCTCGTTCAACGTCTACGGCCATACTACCCTGAACGCGCCCGATCCCGTCTGATCTCGGAAGCTAAGCAGGGTCAGGCCTGGTTAGTACTTGGATGGGAGACCGCCTGGGAATACCGGGTGCTGTAGGCTTTTGCTGCTCCCAGCCGCAGCAAAAACAGCCGTAGCAGCAACAACCAAGGGAAAGGCAAGGAAGATAAGATTGCAATTGTTTTTTTTTTCAAGCATCCTTTATGAAATGTTTTCAAAGCGATGGTGTGGGTTGGGCAGCCATTTTAACTCTTCCGAGAACCCATCATCCACAGTGAATGGAGAACTCTATCCAAAGAACTTCTTTTGCTGAAGACGCGTTCTGAGGTCCCTCAGAGCAGGGGTCTCCAACCTTGGTCACTTTAAGTCTGGAGGACTTCAACTCCCAGAATCCCCCAGCCAGCTTTGCTTAAAGCTTCTCTTTATCTCATTATCATTCAAAAGCAAATGGGGGAGGGGAGGAGGGAAAAAAACCGTCCTTGTGTCTAATTGTTCTATTGTGCAGTGCTCTATAGTGTCATTTTGAGGGTAGGAGTTGAAACAGTTTATGTCCGGGATGTGGGGGGTCTGTAAATATTTTCACATCCCTCTTTTTGATTCGTGCAGTATACAGCTCCTTGATGGAAGGCAGGTTGGTAGTAATTGTTTTTTCTGCAGTCCTAATTACTCTCTGAAGCAGGGGTCTCCAACCTTGGCTCCTGGAAGCCTGGCGGACTTCAACTCCCAGAGTTCCACAGCTAGCTGTGGAATTCTGGGAGTTGAAGTCCGCCAGGCTTCCAGGGGCCAAGGTTGGAGACCCCTGCTCTGAAGTCTGTGTCTGTTTTGTTGGGTTGCAGAAGCAAACCAGACAGATATAGAGGTGCAGATGACAGTCATTCCTTTGTAGAACTGGATCAGCATAAGTCCCTTTTTTCAGTTCTTTTGTAACTTCAAACAGTCACTAAATGAACTATTGTAAGTTGAGGACTCCCTGTATAAGTTTTATAAGTAATTCTTAGCGCACTGTTGATGTTACCTAGTTTGAGTAATGAAACATCTGCAAGAAACCAACCAAGCTCAGAGAGCACCAAGGACCCTCACAAATAACTGAAGATGGCCAACATATCCAATACACTTCCTATTTTCCTCCAAAACAACACCCCTGTGAGGTGGGTTGGGCTCACAAAGAATGACCCGTAGTCATCCAGTCAGCTGTAATGGCTAAGACAGGACACACGCTTTCTAGCCTGGCATCTTTCTTTACTTATTAATTCAATTTATACATGCTGCCAATCTCAATGATAACATGGCTGGCTGGAGAATTCTGGGAGTTGAAGTCCTCCAAGGCATAATATTAGCAAGGTTGGACACCCCTGCCCTAAGGGAAGAAGGGAACGCCTTTAAACTAAGGTCCATTTCTGAAAACCAGAAGATGGCAGTCTTGGATTAGGGAACATGACTCCTACCTCCACCCCAGCTCTTGATCTTCTGAGGCCGTCCAGGAAAAAGAGATACATTCCTGTTGTCAGGAATGGTTGGGAAGAGGGGAGATCTAATTCATAGGGCATGTTCCCACTAATCCATACAAGTATCCTGCAGAAACATAGGATGGATGCAGATAATCATTCCTCATTACTCCCTGCCTAGGGAGAAAGTGGCTGTGGGGTTTACAATGTGCCCAACATCCAGAGGAGAGATTGGACAGCCATTTGGTGTAGGGCAGGAGTCTCTAAATATGGAAACTTTGAGTCTTGTGGACTTCAACTCCCAGAATTCCTCGGCCAGCCAAGCTGAGTTGAAGTCCACAAGTCTTAAAGTTGCTATATTTGGAGAGCCCATCTCAAAGTCCCTTCTAACTCTATTATTCTGTGTTCAAATTATTGAGTTACCCATTTTCTGGGTTCCCTTAAATTGCTGAATCTTAAATAACTAAAAAAACTGTGTTCTCCCTTGACCGCCCCCATCAAGCCACCAAAAATGTGGTCATGATTACCCATCACTATTCTTTAGCATTTACTGGGACATTTACTGACCTGGTTAAGGAGGGACACACATATTCCTGGAAACTATTCCAGACAGTACTTTGATGTCTGGAAAACAAAGGAACAACCGTTGAACACATCCCAAAGTAAACTAGAGACCTGGGTGAGTTGAGATATGGCTTAGCCAAGATGGAACATGTACGCCTGCCATTCCACTGAAATGCTTCATCTATGAAGGTGGCAAGTTCTCCATCTCTCAAGGGTTTTGGGACGTCTTGGTTGGAGAGAGGTTTCTCATGGACATTTACAAAGGTTTTCTGTGCACTGTTGGAGGTTGATCGACCAGCCTTTCAAACTTGTTTAAGATGGGGTGGACTTCAACTCCCAGAATTCCACAGCCAACATGCTTCAATTCCCAGATTTCTGGCTGTGGAATTCTGGGAGGTGAAGTCCACCCTTCTTAAACATGCCAGGTTTGAAAAACACTGGATTAGATTCTCAATGCAGTTAGAATATAATAGAAGAATGGGGTTGGAAGGGACCTTGTAGGCCATCTAGTCCAACCCCTACCTTCCAAGCAGATCCTACACTATTTCTGACAGATGGCAGTCCAGTCTCTTCTTGAAAGGTTCCCGTGATGAAGCTCCCACAACTTCTGAAGGCAACTTCTGTTCCATGAGTTGATTGTTCTCCCGGTCAGAAAATTTCTCCTTATTTCCAGGTTGAATCTCTCCTTCATCAGTTTCTATCCATTATTCCTTGTCTGCCCTTCAGGTGTTTTGGAAAATTACTTCCAACTTAACACTTATAGGATTCTAAGATTCACTCTCATTTTGCAAAAAGCAGGCTTATGAATTCTGGGGGTTGAGATTCACCCCTCTTGAAATTGTATAGGTTCAGAAAAAAATAACCTAGAGTAAGCCTTCCATTGCAGAAAAACCCTAAATATATACCTCATTATCCCTGTAAATGTCACCTCAGCCCCAGCCTTCTGTTTCTTCGTGGCAGGAGAAGTCACAAGTTGCCCATTGATCTGGAACAGAGTGAATGTAAGGCAAAGCCCACCTCACAAGGTTGTTGTGGGAATGAAAAGCGATTCCTACACAAACAGTCCATCCGTCTGACAAGTAAAAGAAATATATTTAAATCTCCTGCAGGTTCAAATCTTTTCTCAAACATTTTTGGAGACTCTGCCAGTCATTCTGCCAATGAAAATTATTCTTATCAGAGTCCCTTGTATAATTACCTCTGCCCTTATCTTGCGCAGGCCAGCTTATCTGCAAATACTGAATGGGACAATCCAAGGTGAGCCATCAAGAACAACCCACTCCAACAACAGTCCAGCCAAGGTGTCTGCAAGGGGGGGGGTCAAAAAAGTCAAGATGGCGGTCATAACACACAATTGAAGTTTCCACTCCCCCCTTTCTTCATATACCTTGGGCTTTCCCCTGAATGTAAAAAGAGGTGGGGCTTCAATCCCACGGTTGTGGCTGCCATCTTGACTTTTTTGACCACATCCTTGCACATAAATCAGAACCCAGCACTGTATTGCTAGCAGACCTAAAATAGCTGAGGAACACAACAGGCCACGGTTAAAAGAGAGAGAAAAAAGGTCAGAATAATAACATCTGTTGAGATGAAATAGCAGAGCAGGTTTGCTGGAAAACTAGAATAGGAAATATGGGAGGGAGGGGATGATGGGAACTGGAGCTCCACTATGTCTGGATGATCTTAACAGTTATTGTCAAATAACATCCTGTTGGCCGTTGTCATAGTTATACCCAAGCATTTTATCTTCTTTTCCATTTTAAAACCTGTTTTATTCATCAATTCTCTTTGAACCTTCATTTTTTTTTGCTAATATCTTTGTCTTGCGATGATTAATCCTGAAACCTGCTAATGCCCCCAATTCTTTTAATTTAACTCATTAAAAGCTTGATGCCCTTTAAAGGGTCTACGGAAACCAGAACCATCACCCCTAAAAATATATCTTAACCTGTCTGACTCTTTTTTAAAAAAATAAAATCTTTACACCCACCGTTTTCTCATCTTGCTTCATATTCTCTGTTCAATATTTCAAGAACTAAAACAAACAAAAGCGGAGACAGTGGGGCAAAACCCTGTTTCATTTTGTTGGAAGAATTATCCTTCTGTTCCAAGTGGGGAAAAAGACACTGGAAACATGGAGGCTGTTCTGTCCTTCATTAACATACTCGAGATCCCCGCGCTTTGATTGGCCAAAGCGCGGGGCTCTCCGATTGGTCAGGCGAGCCGCACTGATTGGCTCGCTAAGAATCTCCCGCGATTGGTCCGTTCAGACCGCGGGAGATTCAAAGTGGTGCCATTGGCCGCGGCCGCCGCGGCGAAAGGAATAAAAGCCGCGGGCTTTTTTCCTTTCGCCAGTTCGGTTCCAACTTACAATAAAAGAGCTTGCATTGAAGTCACCGACTCCTGGCATCATTTCGCGGACACAACACTGGCGACGAGGGTGGGATCCAGACCCTGAACCGAACCACGTGTCCGACGGAAGCCAGATGAACCTCCGAGATGGCGAAAATCGCACCGCCCGCCCCCTTCAACCCCGCCACCGAGGACTGGGAATCGTTCTCCGACCGATTCCGCATGTACCTCGAGTGCACCGGCATGAAGGACGCCTCCAGCCCAATGAAACGCGCCGTCTTCTTGACCCACTGCGGAACCGAGGTCTTCCAGATGGCCAAAGCGCTGGCCAAACCCGCCGATGCCACCGCGATGGAATGGGACGTCCTCGAACCCATACTGCGGCAGCACTATGCTCCAGAGGTACCCATCCTGATCCGGCGCAACGAGTTTTACCGGCGGGACCAGAGGTCGGGTGAGAGCTTCAGCGACTTTGTCGCCGAGCTGCGGCGTTTTGGGGGGCTCTGCGAATTCGATAACCTAAACAACGCTCTGAGAGACCGAATCGTGCTCGGTTTGTGGGACCCCGCCCTCCAGAGCCGGCTGATGGCTAAGGGCGACATCAGCCTAGCAGACACCCTCACCGCAGCCGCAGCCGCCGAAGCAACCCAAACTTCCGCCGACAGCATGTGCAGACCGAACACGGGGGACCGCAGCAGAAACAACAACCCGGCGAGGTCGACCGAGCCCAAAACCGAGGCGACCACCCACCAGGGCGACTTCCACTCGGCATCCGGTACGTCCGATGATGAGGAGGACATCCATCGACTCTAGACAGGGCGCGACCCACGGAACCGGCGAGGTCGTAAGTCGAGGACCAACTGTGCTGGCTGCGGCGGCGACCACCCCAGGTCGGAATGCCGGTTTTTTTAATCAATCTGCCGGCATTGCGATAAAAAGGGACACATCGTCCGTGTCTGCCGCCTGAAGAAAAACCGCAGTCCGGCACGATGGGACCAGAGCGACCGGAGGAGAGAAAGCACACCACCCCGGACCAGAGATCGCCCCTCGGACAGCCGATGGGACCGGAACAGACGATCCTCGCGAGGCAGCGACAACCGGCGGAGAGAGGAGACCCACCAGACGGTCACCATCGGCCACGCCATCACCAACGACGCCCGGAAGGTCCACGTCGAGGTATGCATCGAGGGCCAGCCATGCAAAATGGAGGTGGATTCCGGGTCCTACCTCTCCATGATTGCATGGCACGAGATAAAGCGGTTGGTGCCGACCCTCCAAAGGAGGAACGTAGACAGCCAGAGACTCATTGTAAAGGACTACCAGGGAAACCGCATCCCGGTAGTCGGCACCAAAAGCTTTAACATCACTTATAAGGGGCGCACCGAACGACTCCCCCTAACGATCGTCGACCGCGACCGCCCAAGCCTACTGGGACTACAATGGTTCGCCCCGCTCGACATCGCCCTCACGGGAGTCGGCCACGTCACCGACGACGGCTGGGAACAGCAACTAGCCCGGGAGTTCCAAGAGGTCTTTGACGGAAACCTAGGCAAGTACCGAGGGCCCCTTATATCCTTCGACCTAGACCCTAACGTCCCCCCCAAACACCTGAAACCAAGGCGGGTGCCATTCGCACTGAAACCCAAAATAGACGAGCAAATTGACAAGCTCGTCAAACAAGGGGTCCTGCAGCCCATAGACCACGCCCGGTGGGAGACCCCCATAGTCACCCCGATCAAGCCCGATGGGTCGGTGAGGATCTGTGGGGACTATAAGGCCACCCTAAATGGCGCGCTGCAACAAAGCGCCTACCCCGTCCCAGTAGTACAACACCTACTACACTCACTGGGAGGGGGCAAGGTTTTCGCCAAGCTCGACCTCGCCCAGGCATACCAACAGTTGCCGGTCGACGAGCAAACGGCAGAAGCGCAGACCATTGTCACCCACCGGGGAGCATTCAAATGCAACCGACTCCAATTCGGAGTCAGCGTGGCACCGGGCATATTCCAAAGCCTAATGGAGAGGCTATTGCAAGGTATCAAGGGGGTGGTACCTTATTTCGACGACGTCCTAGTGTCGGCAGCCAACCAAGCCGAACTAGAAGGTCGACTAAGGGAGGTCCTAACTAAATTTAAAGAGACGGGACTAAAAGTAAAGAGGGAAAAATGCCAGCTTTGCACGGAACGAGTGGAATTCCTGGGCTACCTCCTAGACCGGCACGGCATTCACCCCACAAGCAAAAAAATCAAGGCCATCAAAGAAGCCCCCACCCCCAAATCAAAGACTGAGCTACAGGCATTCTTGGGGTTACTGAACTTTTACAATGTTTTCCTACCCCAAAAGGCGACGGCGGCGGAGCCCTTGCATAGGCTCCTGGACAAGGCGGCGACCTGGACTTGGGGGAAACGGGAGCAAGCCGCCTTCCAAAGAACGAAGGACCTCCTCACCTCCGATGCCGTCCTCATACAATTCAACGAGACCCTACCTCTGGCCGTCACATGCGACGCATCACCCTTCGGCGTCGGCGCTGTCCTCAGCCATACCCTTCCCGACAGAAAAGAAGCGCCCATCGCGTTCTTTTCAAGGACCCTCACCAAACCAGAGCGGAACTATAGCCAACTGGACAAAGAGGCTCTGGCTATAGTTGCCGCCATAAAACGATTCCACGAATACCTCTACGGCCGGACTTTCACCATCATAATGGACCACAAGCCGCTGCTGGGAATCCTTGCAGGAAACCGGGCCACCCCGAACATTCTGTCTCCCCGAATGACAAGGTGGTCCGAGTTCCTGGCAGCCTACAACTACGAACTCATACACAGACTGGGTAAGACGATCTCCCATGCAGACGCCTTAAGCCGCTCGCCGCTACCGGAACCCGACACCGACCCAGCACCCACGACGACCACCCTCAGCATAGAGACTCTACCCAACCTGCCCATAACCGCGTCAGACATTGCTCGAGAGACTAATAAAGACAAACGTCTGGCGCGGGTGTTGCATTGGGTGGAGAAAGGGTGGCCGGAAAGGGACAACGACGAGTCCGTCAAAACGTTCCGAAACCGCCAAACGGAACTCTCGTTGTTAAAAGGGTGCATACTATGGGGGGACAGGGTGGTCATTCCGGAAAAGCTACAGGGGAAGGTTTTGGAAATGCTACACGAGGGGCACCCTGGCATCGTGAGGACTAAAGCCCTGGCCAGAAGTTACGCTTGGTGGCCAGGGATGGACAAACAAATAGAGGCCTGGGTAGCTAGGTGCCAACGATGCCAGGAAACGAGGCCCAGCCCACCCACAGCCCCCGTCCTAGAGTGGGAAACCCCAAGGGGACCTTGGTCTAGAATCCATATAGACTTCGCCAGGCCCACAAAAGGACACACCTTCCTCATAACAGTTGACGCTTACTCCAACTGGCTGGAGGTAAGCAACATGAAGACGACAACCACGGAGGCCGTGATCAAAGAACTCTGCAAACTCTTTGCAACACACGGCCTCCCAGACGTCGTCGTCTCCGACAACGGGCCCCAGTTCACCTCGCTGGAATTCAAAAAATTCCTAGCGGAAAGGGGCATCCGCCACGCGCTGACAGCACCGGCGCACCCGGCGGCGAACGGTAGGGCGGAACGGATGGTCCAATTCACTAAAAAGACCATCCGGAAAGTAGACCATGGGGAGATCCAAGAGAAAATCAACAGACTACTCTTCACCCAACACATAACCCCAAATAACACAACCAATAAAAGCCCAGCCGAACTACTAATGGGCAGAAAGATAAGGTCCCCACTCGACAGGTTACACCCCACGTATAACCCGGAGAAGCCCCCAGACTCAAGCACCAAACACCGAACCTTCGCACCCGGGGACCCCGTATATGCAAAGAACCTGACGGGAGACCCTCTATGGATCCCAGCCGTCATCACCCAAGCAACAGGCCCACACTCGTACCGGCTACAAACAGCAGACGGACGAGCGTGGAAACGCCACATCGACCAACTTAGGTCGAGAACTACAAACCAACAAACCGCCGACGCACAAACAAGCGAACCCAACCCCCACAACGCAAACCAAGGGGGGAGGGAATACCCAGGGGACCGAATCCAAAGAAAAATAAACCAGCAGTACTCACCGGAAAGCAGCCATCACGACCCCTCGCCAGGAAGGAACAGCAAAGCCAGCTCGACTGACCCGGAAAGACCGAGCGGGAGCGGCGAAACCCGTAGCTCAACCAACCCGGAAGGCCCAGGAAGGAGCTACGGAGAAGGGACCAGCCCGATCGACCAGCCGGTTCCCACGACAGCAGCAGGAGCAGAGGAGATCCTGACCGAACTGGCCGGGATCCAGCCTACAACTGAGTTGTGCAGGTCAAGTAGGACCAGACGGAGCCCCGCCTACCTACATGACTACGCAACGTAAGGACTGAACCAAGAGGGGAGGGGTGTTCTGTCCTTCATTAACATACTCGAGATCCCTGCGCTTTGATTGGCCAAAGCGCGGGGCTCTCCGATTGGTCAGGCGAGCCGTGCCGATTGGCTCGCTAAGAATCTCCCGCGATTGGTCCGTTCAGACCGCGGGAGATTCAAAGTGGTGTCATTGGCTGCGGCCGCCGCGGCGAAAGGAATAAAAGCCGTGGGCTTTTTTCCTTTTGCCAGTTCGGTTCCAGCATACCAATAAAAGAGCTTGCATTGAAGTCACCGACTCCTGGCATCATTTCGCGGACACGACAGAGGCTGTTTGGAAAGATGGTTTAATGGTGAAAAAGGACCACATGGCTTGGAGCTTCAAAGTGAAAAGGACGATCACATACTTCAGGATGAAGGAAAAGAGAGGGGGCTGAGATGCTGAGAGTCCCTTATATACCCTCTGTTGAGATTTGAATTTGAACTTGTATTCTGATTGGTTGTCAGACTCCCATGAGGTCATGCAGGGGCAACTCTGTAGGCTGTCCTGGGTGCCAGGCTTGGTTGAGCCTCGCTGGATGATGATGTAATTAAAAGGGCTTTGGACAATTGCTATAGTTCTACCTGGAAATCTTTGTTATGTAAAATACTCTGATCCAGGCCTCAGTGGCCCACCCATTAACAAAGGTGGGGGGTGACCTTCTGCATCTGAGGTGAGTTTCTGCTCCTGAGTTTCTACTCTTTTTAGAGGAAATATTCTGCCTTTTTCATATTTTCTAGGATATTTCATTTTTCTAGGAGAGGGGTGGGTGCTAATTTCCTACAGTTTCTTTTTAGACCTCTCGTGGTCTGTTAAATCTCCATTACCATTATTTATTCGTGCCGTCTGCAAAGTATAAACCTTTTTCACTCTTTCAGAAGCAGTTGTGGGGTGATCGGTTGTGTTGCTGCTCTGCTCCCAGATTTCTGAAGTTGCTTTCCCAAGGAGTTATATTTGCAAGTGGTGGTGGTTTTTCCCCCTTCATTTTAAATTCTGTGGAGATTTATTCCCCCCCCCCGCCCCATTCACCAGGTTTTTTATGAGAGGATCTGAGCACTTTATGGTCAAAATTCATCTGTGTGTTTTAACATTTGATATAAGTTTCATTCGCTGCTTGCAACATGCTCCAGATTAGGAAAGGAAGTTATGTCTCAATAAGATAAAGTAATATAAATACAGAGACGGAGCAAATGATGAGGCCTTTTTTTCTTTTGTTTTTCTGGTGCTGGAAGGAGGTGGGGGTAGACAGCGAGAGAAGATTCAGCTGACAGCTTTGGGAGACAAATAATTCTGAGAAGTCAATTTCAGAATTGTCAGGCAAAAAAAAAAAACCCTGGATGAGGATAGGGAAGACCACTGTCTGATCCTTGTAGATCCTAGCCTTCCTGTTAGGCCAGGGCTGGCGAACCTTTTCGGCACCAAGGGCCAAAAGAGGAGCGTGTGTGCGTGTGTGGGTGAGCACCGCAAACTGGAAGAGCAGCTCCCCAGCACTCATGGAAGTGCCGGAAATTAGAAGCTCAGCTCCCGGTATGCACATGTGCACCAGGGAACTGCTGTTCCAATTTCTGGTGCTCCCACACGCGCTGGAACCCAGGAGTGCAGCTGGTCATTTGCATTCTTTAATATAGAATATAAGGGTGAGAACTCCAAAGCTCATCTAGACCGACCCCTTGCTCAATATAGGATTGGCTAGAGCAGCGTTTCACAACCTTGGTAACTTGAAGATGTGTGCACTTTGTTAGGAATAACAAGGTTACCTAACTTAGTTTGGGTAAAATAATATATATAAACTATGATTGTAAGTTAAAGTGTGTGTCACTTTAAATAGCAAAGCATGTAATTTTGGGTGCGTTTGTAAAACCGCCATAAGAGGGAGCAAGAGAACTTGATTGATTGCTGGCTTACTGTATTACTGGATTGCTTACTGACTATGATGGATTGATGGTTTGATAACTGCGTGTTCCCTGCTACTGCTGAGTTTTTTGAACGTCGAAGGAAGAAAGGAGGCTTGACTTCTTCATATCTCTACTGCGAGGAGATATATTACTGGACTGATATTTGTAAGTTTACTGACTTCATTTTCGACACTGGACTTTGCAACTGAATAATCTCCAAACGGACTGAACTAGTGAATGATATATGGACTGTTTGACTATGCTAAAAATCTTACTGGAATAAACTATTTAACTAGCACAGTGTATCTGTTTTTACTGAGTATAAGCTACAAAAATGTTTATCTCACATATTTGCCTGCCTGCCTGCCTGCCGTGCAGATTCTGCTAGGGTGTATCCCTAACACACTTCAACTTCCAGAATTCTCCAGCCTGTTTGCTAGTTGCTTGCGGACTGGCTGAATTCTGGGAGTTGAAGTCCACACATCTTCAAGTTTTTCAAGTTGAAAAAAAATGTACAGCAACTCCAACCTTTGTTGGAAGAATTTTAGTAAAGGAGAACTTGCCACGCCAGGTGGCAGCCTGTTCCACTGGCTGACAGCTTATATTTTCCCGAAGCACCTTCCGATGTCTATGTTTGTATCTCCTTCCTTGTAATTTTAAGTTGCTGGTTTTGGTCCTATCTTCAAGGGCAAAAGAAAGGGCAATCATTGCCTGCTTCCTAGCTAATCTAAAGCTCCTGGCAGGGCAGAACAGATGATGGTTGGAAAAAGGAAAAATAGCAATTTAGCAGGCAGGTTTACCGGGTAAGGAGTGAGTGGGCGGGGAGGGTTCGTGCGGGCCATGTGGGTGGCACAGCCTTGTGTTTCTACGCAGCCTGGATTAATTGCTTTGGGGGGGAATGCTCTGGGGGTGAGATTTCTCTGCAGTCCAACAAAATTTTCTCACGGCCCACCAATGGGCCGTGGCCCACTGGTTGGCAACCACTGGACTAGAGGTGATATGATAGCAGTCTTCCAATATCTCAGGAGCTGCCACTAAGAAGAGGGTGTCAAGCTATTCTCTAAAGCACCTGAAGGTAGAACAAGAAGCAAAGGATGGACATCAAGGAGAGAAGCAATCTAGAACTTAGGAGAAATTTCTTGACAGTTGAAACAATTAATCAGTGGCATGACTTTCCTCCAGAACTTATTTGTGCTCCATCACTGGGGGTTTTAAAGAAGAGATTGGACAACCATTTGTCAGAAATGGTATATGGCAGGGGTGTCAAACTTGTGGGCCACTGGTCAGATGCATTATACGCTGGCCATGCCCAACCCCATTTTAGCAAAAGGGGAAAATCGCGATCCATCACGTGATGAAAATGTGACGCCACGAGTTTGACACCCCTATTATGGGGTTTCCTGCCTGATCAGAGAGGTTGGACTAGAACAGCAGCTGCCAACCGGTGGGCCGTGAGAAAATTTTGGTGGGCTGCAGAGAAATCTCATCCCCAGAGCATCCCCCCCAAAGCAATTAATCCAGGCTACGCAGAAACACAAGGCTGTGCCGCCCACATGGCCCGCGGGAACCCTCCCGCCTACTCACTCCTTACCCGGTAAACTTGTCTGCTAAATTGCTATTTTTCCTTTTTCCGACCATCATCTGTTCTGCTGTGCCGGGAGATTTAGATTAGCTAGGAAGGAGGAAAATGGTTGGATTTCTTGCTTTCTAGCTAGTCTTTAGATCTTTGGCTCTGCTTTTAAGCACAGCCGAATCT